>JAEMON010000002.1:4103096-4118123 GCA_030264115.1 Lygus lineolaris | reverse complement strand
CCCCTACATACGCACACCATAGCCATGATTTTTGGTGAGTTTTCAAAGTTTTTCGTTTTTTCGACGTACACGCCTGAACAAGGAAAACCTTGAAAAACCACCAAAAATCATGGCTACTATGTTGGTGAGCCGGCGTTGGTGTCATTTAACGCAGAAGTCTCACAACTTGAACTGGTCTTTTACATGAAAACATCTTTGAGCGGTTCAAATGGTCAAAAACTTGATTTGTTTAGGTATTTTGATGTTTTTGAAGCTAATGAGTAATTTTAGAAATAGGAAAATGAATAATATTAGTTGTGCAAAATTACCTAAAAATTTGGAGCGTACCTACGTTTTGTGCGGAAAATGACCACGGATTCTCGTGTTGGGTATCGATGATCTTAGATTTTGGAATGGTGTTCAGTTTAGGGACCCTCATTTTATTTCCCCATCACATGGACGTCCTCTGGAATGCATGGATTACTAAACAATATGTTTATTATTTCAGCTGAGTGAAAGTGTCTTGTTGATAGTGGGGTTTTCTTGCGGTTTTCCTTCTCTTTCTCAATCATTAGGGGTGTGTTTGGTTTCTATATGCAGTAGTAGGTAGGCTACTAGTAGGTAGTTCCAACTGTTAGTTGTTATCTTATTTGAATTATATTTTTGTCTTATGAATTGAAATGTAGAGGAAGAGTCCGGCCATAACCTACATGCAGTGTCAGCTCTGCTATTCTGGCTTCCAAGTTTTGTTATGTAGGTAGTAAAAGGAGGCTTCTGTCCTGGCCCAGTGCACCCATCTAACGCATAACCTAATATAATCTCTCATAATAACACAAATAAACTTGTCGAATTGTACTAAATTGTACTCATGATTGTTCCTTCTACAAAAGACCCCCCTCTGTCGACCTGAACCTACCTCACTTCTTCACTTTCTCAATCATTAGGGATGTGTTTGGTTTCTATATGCAGTAGTAGGTAGGCTACTAGTAGGTTATCTTATTTGAATGATATTTTTTTCTCATGAATTGAAATGTAGAGGAAGAGTCCGGAAATAACCTACATGCAGTGTCAGATCTGCTATTCTGGCTTCCAAGTTTTGTTATGTAGGTAGTAAAAGGAGGCTTCTGTCCTGGCCCAGTGCACCCATATAACGCATAACCTAATATAATCTCTCATAATAACCCAAATAAACTTGTCGAGTTGTACTAAACTGTACTCATGATTGTTCCATCTACCAAAGACCCCCCTCTGTCGACCTGAACCTACCTCACTTCTCTTCAAGACGTCTCCCAAAGACGCTAACCGGCACGACCGACCTCCTGACGACCGTGACATTTCAACCCCCCACCATCGCCATCATCATCCGTCTGCATCATCATCCTGACCTCGACCTCCCCTATTGGATTACTTCTTGTTTGATGGAATCTTTACCCGCTATACTTCCCGTTTTTCTTACGACCTACTATTATGGATTCCACTAGTATAGCTGTTTAACCCATGCGATGCACAGAATGCAATGTTAGAGACCAGTTTGATAATAGTTATGTCATGTAACTTAACGGCAAATATGGAAGGACATGTTCAGCATGTAGTTGCACTAATCCTAAATCATTTCCTTATATTTGTTTCAAACTGACGGGATCCAATTATATCGACAGGATCTACCCAGAAAATGTCTTCCAACTAGAATATAATTACGAGTACCTACGTACAGCAAGTTTGAAGAGTTCTAACTACCTCTATAGTTCTTCATTAATTCAACGTTTCAAATACATGCACCGATGCACTTACCTATACCAGGGTTGCTACGGGAACAGAATCCCAAAATTCCCTGACTTTTCCAGGTTTTGCAGACCATAAAAGTGATTTTTCCCTGACCTTTTCCTATGCTCAAAAGCCCCCTCCAACAGAAAATAGTGAGCCTGAACCTTGAAAATTTCACCGAAATAGGTTCTGGAGCTATGGCTATGAAAACTCATTTAAAGTTTGCCCATACGCAGTAGCTACTACTGATCCAGTCGTGACGAAATTAATAGGTAATTGTCTTGGAGTCAGCCCCCAACTATACTCCAAATTTGAGCGGAATCGGTCCATTATAAACTAAGGAATTAGTTTCAGGAATTTCACGTACACGCTACTAGTGGTCCGACGGCGATGAAATCAATAGGGGACCGTCACGGGGCTAACCCACTCAATCCCTGAAAATTCCATAAGGACCATAAGGTCATATAGTTTTGCTTGGGACAAGGAATTGACCACAGAGCGACACGGAACCAAAATTGTTCAGAACGCTCTGAAACGTAAAAAGTTCAATTCGTGCAGCATGAGTTGATGAGCAAATTTTCAAAGAATTATTTTAACCGATTTTATGGGGGATTCTTATAGGAAATTCTGCTCTGATACCATTTATGTTCCAATGTTTAAGATTTTTTTTTCTCGTTATAGAATGGTGTTAAACGGATTTCCATGGAGAATTCTTTTTTAAATTTTGCATAACTAAAATTTTGAAGCCATTGCAAAAGCTGAATTTTGTATATCCCGTATTTTGCGTAAAATTCCAGAAGATTTTCCATTTTCCCCTGACTTTTCCAGGTTTTCCCTGACCACTTTCTTTTTCCCTGACTTTTCCAGGTTTTCAAGGTTTTCCAGACCGGTAGCAACCCTGTATACCGATTTCGATTGGATGCTCTGTAAAACCAGCCAAATCATTCTGGCCAAATAAACAGATAGTCGTGATGGGATCCGGGAAAAAGAACTTTTTGTGGCAATTTCAACGATATCAGAACGATTTCTAAGGGCCAACCGTTCAGATTTTACTGATAGAGTACCTACTTAGGTATAAATGCTTTAGCTTAAGTGTTTTGGATGTCAGACAACATAATTAGTTGTTGTATTCACGACATGGAAAAAGATTGTATTATTTATGTGAGAACTAATTCATTTTTTTACCCACTTAGTCCTAACCACCCTCCCATGACCATGTATCTTGAGATGTCCATATTCGTGGATTCAGCCTCATCTCATTAGATCCCCTAAATCCGCCCCTGGACTGAATATCATTCATTGTCGGTAACATGACTGTAGCCTGAATATTTCAGTTTTCTTTAATATTTCAGAATATTTCATTTCTCATTTTATACTCACAACATATTTCTACAACACCTCCACTAATGACCAGTAATGAGTCCATGCGAAACAAGAGCCCCGAATTCCCATGTTCTGGCGTCTCGGAATGTATGTTGAAGTTGGAAGTGTGATGAAGCAGCCCCGATATGGACCTCAGCCGACTCTACTTCCATCCAAGTTCCCATCAGCTGTTATGGCGGTCATTATCGTCAAGGTACAAATTACCACTTTCAAGGAACTCTTTCGCAGTTGGTTCTAGGATGGGGAGTTTCCCACGAGATTTTCGCTAAATGAGCGTCACCCGCCGCTCATCACGGGATTCCTGTACCGCCTGCAGGTCTGCCTGACCTTGAATAACGGGGAATTATCTTTTTTCATCTTCCTTTTTCTAAGTGTTTCTAAGAAACAATAATGAGGTCGTAAGGCAAAAATAGTGTGTCTGTAATTTTAGGACATTTATTGAAATATTTATTATTGTAATTTGGCGGGAAAGTCACCTTGGAAAGGTGTGCTGTCATTGGCCAATTCCGTCCAAGATGCCAACCGAACAAAACGAAACACAAAGCCCATCACTGTTTGGGGTCCTGATTAGTGAGAATAGAATTTACATAATTAATAGATAGAGTACCTACTAATTAATTATTTAAATTATTTCTATTTTCACTGCTCTCAATGCGATATCAGCGGTTTAGTTCTTTCAATGTGACGTAGGAAAGAGTTTCTCAAACTTCAGAATTCCGCCTGTTATTCAAACAGCTGAGATTTTATTCCAAGTTTTCTCCACACCCGAACAATAAACTATTTTTTTCTTTGTATTGGCAGTGTTGTTTTATTCAAACTAGCATGTTCTTGAATGAAAATTCGCTCTCGAAATGTTCAATCAGCTTCTTGCAAGTAAGCTGAGGGATTCATTCAGTTTTTTTCTCAAAAACTTTACCCAAATTGAGGGCATACTTACTACTCTCAGACAAAAAAATCTAGAACATGAATCAACTCATCTCTTGGCTTTGATGGTTTTCGCATTCGAAATCTTCCTCAAAATTAATACAATTTCAAGATATGGGTTTGTATATGTGAATTTGACGGTGATTTTCCTAAACCGACAGCTCCCAACCACTTGAGTAGCTCTGAACGACTCATCTGAACCTCAAGTTACACAAAAACGCTTATATCGACGGTCCATCACGACCGGCACACGGGTAAATGCGACCGTCCGTGGAATTGAGGGATGTTTTATCATTTTCTAATCAATAGGTGATGTTTCAAGAGTATGGAAAAGCTTCTAGTGAGGGGCTTTCAAGCTGTACTGCTCAGCCAACCTGTAAGACGCTTTTCGAGGATGAAATAATTGGGATTACTTTATTATTAATTATTTGAATGTAGAGTAGGTGATTATTATAATGAGATGAAAATAATCCCTTGGGACACAAAATCCAAACTAAAATAATGGGAAATAATGCACACGTTATTCTGGTATTCCCACAATGAAAGAGATGAATGTCTATTGGCCGAGATTGAGGAGAAATTGGTAATTAGGGAGAGTCAAAGAAGTAAAAAGGCAAAGGAAGTTCATAATGAAGTAAAGACTGCTGGCCGAATAGACTGGCAACTTCTATGGGAGTGTAATGGGGAGAGAGGGCTTACTTTTATGAAAGAGCGCTGATATAAGAATAAAGATGTGAAGGAGACGAGGGTGGAGGGCGTAGATTGGAGGTGGAGAGGAGATAGGAGATGAGATTGGAGATTTCGTTCACGTTCGGCGGACTCGGAGGCGGAGGAGTTATCGAGGGGGTATTACTGAGGGGGAGAGTTATCAAGAGAAGGGAGGGAGAGCGTTATCAGGAACGGGGTGTTACAGAAGGGGTTGAAATGAAGACACAGTGCCCTTTTCCCCTTCCACCCCCCGCCACCACCTGTAGCCCTCCGCCGCCCCCCCGGTCTACATGAGTTGCAACAAGTATCGACTTGCCGCCTTCTGCCACCATCAGGCTCCCCTCATCCACTCTCCACTACTTCAAACTCTCACAGTTGAGATTCCTTCCTGTATTTCCAGTTGAAAAAAAAACCTCTGCCAAGTTGGATGGGCAGTATACCATCCCCACTTTTACAGTATCGACGTATTATAGCTATTCTGAATCAAATTCAACGTATTCCCTAATCAAATTCAACATTTTAAATCAAAATGTTGAAGTTGAAGGTTGAGCTACATATAGCATTCAAATTTAGTTTTTTTCCCCATTCAAATTTGATTTTTCCCAAACAGATTTAGTTTTTTCTCAACCAAATTTCAAGGTAGGTTCTATTATAAGGGCTGCTAAACACCTTGAATTTGATTATTTGGAAAAGCTACATATACCTAGCATTTTCAAGTCAAATTTAATTTTTTCGCAGCCAAATTCAAGGTAGGTTCAATTATAAGGGCTGCTAAACACTTTGAATGTAATTGGGAAAAGCTACATACAGCATTTCCTAGACAAATTTAGTTTTTCCCAACCAAATTTAGTTTTTTTACCAGTCAAATTTAAATTTTTCCAACCACATTTAGTTTTTTCCCAACCAAATTCAGTTTTTTCCCCAGTCAAATTTGAATTTTCCCCACCAGATTTAGTTTTTTCCCAAACAAATTTAGTTCTTTTCCAATAAAATTTGGTTTATTTCCAATAAAATTCAAGGTAAGTTCTATTATAAGGGCTGCTTAGCACCTTGAATTTGCTTGGGAAAAGCTACATAATAATACAGTATTACCTAGTCAAATTTAGTTTTTCCAAACCAAATTTAGATTGCTCCCAGTCAAATTTGGTTTTTCCCAGTCAAATTTATTTTTTTTCTAAAAATTTAGTTTTTAAATCAAATTTAGTTGATTCCAAATCAAATTCAAGGTAGGTTCTTCTATAATAAGGACTGCTTAACACCTTGAATGTGAATATTAAAAAAAAAAAACAATTTGGTTGGGGAACAATTGAATTTGAATGGGAAAAAAAATTGGTAGGGGAAAAACCTGAATTTGACTGAGAAATGCTATAGGTAGGTTTTCAAAGTAAAATTCAGAATTTCCGAACCGAATTCAAAATTTTCATTTCAAATGATGAACTTTTCTCGTCAAATTAAGATGTTTCTCATCCACATTCAGATTTTTTCGCGACATTTCATAGTTGAAATATTTTTAAAAATCCGAATTTAAACCGGAAATTTTTGATTTCGTTTGGAAAATTCCGAATTTTAATGTGAGACAACTGAATTTAGTTTGGGGAATTCTGAATTTGACTTGGAAAACCAACAGAATCAGTTATTGAAATGTTCATCGAAATGTTTCACAGTTATGCCCATGACAGCAAAGTTCAAGTTTGCGGATGCGCAGTAGCTGTTACTGATCCAGTTGTGACGAAAATTCATAGGCAATCGTCTTCGTGGCAGCCCCCAACTACCATCTGATTTTGATCGAAATTGAGCCATCAGGATTTGAGAAATCGCAAGTAGTAGTTCCAGGAAATTCACGTGTGCCTGAAAATTTCATCAAAATCGGACCTAATCTGTTAGTTTTGCTTGCGACAAGGAAGTGACCTCAGGCAGTCAGACAGCTGTCAAGGTATGAAAAGCAAAAAGTGAACTGAAATTCTGATTATGGAGGAGGAAGTATAGCTTCTGAAAGACTGTAAACTTTCCAAAATTGTAGAAACAACATACCCGTTCCACTCGCTTTTCCGAGTTTCGGGGTTTTCTGAACAAATATGGTTCTGTGTCGTCTGCCACCTAAGAAATTCACGTTTTTTTTACTATTAGAACCGCTTCAAATTGTTTTTGTACAGAAGAAACGTTGAAGACTTGACAGTTTTGCGTCGAATGAGACCAACGCCAGCTCAGCAACACAATTACACAATTTTTGGTGATTTTTCAAAGTTTTTCCTTCTTTTGCCTTTTCTATAGTGACGAACCAAAAACTTTGGAGAATCACCAAACACCTGGGTACTGTGTTGCTGAGCTGGCGTTGGTCTATTGTAGGCTTCTATTGTGCCAGATGTTTGGTGATTCTCCAAAGTTTCTTGTTCGTCACAATAGAAAAGGGAAGAAAAGGATAAACTTTGGAAAATCACCAAAAATTGTGTAATTGTGTTGTTGAGCTGGCGTTGGTCTCATTTGACGCAGAATTCTCAGATCTTCAATTTTTCTATTGTACAGAAACAATTTGAGGCCGTTCCAATTGTGAAAAACGTGAATTAAAAAGTTTTTTTTTAAGATATCGCAGCTAATACGCTATTGTAGAGCTGGCTAGAGAGGAGCATTCTACGGGTTTATTATCAATGTATAGCTACTTTAAACTATGTTTATGAACACAAGATACACGACTGTTCGTGTATCAAACGTTGGAAAGTGAACTTTAATTAATTTGGAATATATATTTAGAAATCATATGCCTAATGTGGTTGAAGAAATGATTGACATATGGTTCCATGTTCTAAATCATGACGCCGTCGAGTTACAGGTAGCGGAACACGCTGTTTTAGGTATAGTAAAAACGTGGGTAATATTCTGAATCAGATCAAAATTTCCTTTGAGAATCTTTCATAACCTCTTCATGTCCGAAAAAAAACCATTTCACCGTTTTTATCATTTCACTCAAGTGAATCAGACCGCAGATGAATAATCTGAACCCATAATAGAGGAAAATTAACATGCAAGCACGAGGAACAAGAAAATGAATAGAAACGAGAAAAGATGAGGTCATAACCAACAACTGATTAAGGCGTAGTCAGAGCTCGCTGTGGCAGTTGAAATAATCAGTTGATTTTCACTAATCGGTCCTTCACAAAGGATTGTGCCAAAACAATTTCGTGCTAAACAGTGGAGAATTATCGCCTCTGTATAGTTGCTTGGAATAAAATAACACTGCCAAAACAAAGAAAAAATAGTTCATCATTTGGGTATGGAGAAAACTTGGAATAAAATCTCAGCTGTTTGAATAACAGGCAGAATTCCGAAGGCTCTTGAAAACCCTTTCCTACGTCACACTAAAAGAACTGAACCAAAAGTTTCATTCATGCAGCATGAGTTGATAAGCGAATTTTCAAAGAATCATTTTAACCAGTTTGGTGGGTGATTCTTATAGGAAATTTCACGCTGATTCCGAATATAACATATAATATGTTTAGGATGGTCATTTACACAAAAAAACTCAAAAAACGCGTTTTTAAAGCGATTTTTGACACTAAATTTTCAGAATGACAACATTAATGGGCTTTGGGTTTAGTTTTGTTCGGTTGGCTTCTACGACAAAGTTGGCCAATGACAGACAACACCCTTTTAAACTTCACTTTCCAGCCAAATTACAATAATACATTTTCAATAAATGTTTTAAAATTACCAGAAAAAAATATAAAAAGAACCGCCGGTTAGTGTTCATTAGCATTGATGAACCTCAAACCTTTATTTTATATACCAACTTTATGTGATGTTCGACTGGAGAATGTTTTCAGTTCAATTGGTTGGTGTACAGAAGGTAGGCTGGCTGACACAGGTGGAGTTCAGCAGAGGAAGCGACCCATCAATGAACGCGTCCGGACGGCGTTTGGGTTTAACTAAATAGAAACAGGACGGCGGAGCACCCCAGAAGGCTTGTCAGATGTCAGTCACCAAGCTTTCATTAGGCCTGAGGAAAAGGGATGCGAATCGATTTTCGATTGGATCAAAAAATCTATTCTTCCCCTCTGATTTCCCCATTTTGCCATCAATTGATTGTTCCGATTTTTAGCCCGAAATCGTTTTTTTGTCTTCAAAAACCGATTGCAAAAAAAAAAAAAATCAAATTCAAAGTGATTTTTGAAACTTTGACGAACCTAAATTCATTTGGACACATTCTGAATAACTTTGAAATGTGAAATGTTATTCGCATGTCAAACATAACTTGGACTTCAAAGAGAAGAAGAAGTTGCCAGGGTTTTCCCTGGTTACTGCAAACAGGTTATTGTTTGAAGTCGTCTTTGTGGTCAAGTGGTTAGTAGGTATTAAGTAGTTGTAATTTTATTTTTCATGTACCCATTGAAAGTTCCATTATTTTTGTAAAAAAAAGAAAAGACAATTGAATTTTAACTAAATAAAAACCCACCGAATTTTGATGGAGACAATTCCAAAACATTAAAACAAAATTAAATAAGTTTCTTGAAAAATCGATTTTTTTATACGATTAATTGGTGCATTCGATTTTAACCTTTTGATTGAGAAACGATTTCCGAAATCGATTGTTGGCGCCCGATTTCGTATCCCAACGGTGGAATGGGCCTTTTGCATGAATTTTTCTTCCTAAAAAGTTGATCGCTGAAAAGTAATGAAAATGAAGTCATACCCACCGCAGAAATTACTCCTATTTAACATTAGGGAATTTCAATTTAGTGAAGTTTCTGAGTTCAAATTATTCCCGCCTCAATCTTTTGCCACTTCGCTCGTGTGACAACAACCAAGTTCCTTTTCTGTTCTGATTGATCAGCGTTGATAAAACGGGTTGAAAATCTTCTCTGCGGCCATGGATCCTATACGTACGAAATCCAGGTCGTGCAAATATAGTATCCAGACCATTCCCGAACGTTGGATGTGTTCTCTGTGGTTGGTGACGTCATCCAAGTCCCTTTCTAGTTTTCTCAACTTACCACCTGTTTTTCGAACTCCTCAGACTTCGACCTTAGTTCTCTCATTCCCAGATGGATGCACTAATAGGTACCTATTTATTTCAGCGTCATGTTAGTGATTCTGACATTCTAAATATCAAGACACAGGCAACCAAAGTTACATCTTCAGACCCATGCGAATGCCCCAATTCACGGTTTTAGGGAGTCCTCAGTAGCAGGAAGTCCTATTGTGAGCGAATTTTCGAGAAAAAAATGAAGCTATTGCAATGACTTCAAGATTTCAGTAATGCAAGTTTTTGGAAATTTTCTCCATGGAAATCCGTTTCAGACCAGTATATAACGATTCCTGAAAATTAACACTTGACCCTGGAATGTATCTAATTAATCCAAAAAAAATGTCAAAATATCAATAATAACAAAAGAAAGGCTGAGTTCGTTGGCCAGAATTTTTGGAGTACTCCAAGCGGTCAAATTTCGATAAATAAGGGTCAAAAAACAAGTTTCTTGAGGTTTTTTATGTAGATTATGATCTTTAACATGAGAACATAACTATGGTATATTCACAATCAGCCCGGAATTTCCAATAAGAATCACCTAATCGGCTAAAATGATTCTTTGAAAATTCGCTCATCAACTCATGCTGCACGACTGGAACTTTTTTTGATCCAGGTTAGGAGACGGCGTCACGAAGCTGAGAGAAAAAAGAAGCCCATATAGGTACGTACCTACGTGACGGTAAAGAAGAATTCATCATGTCAGTTCAACTGAGCTTTAAAAAGCTTCAGCGATTAAGATGATCATGTCTGAACCATTCAATGACTGATTCAAACCGTCATATTCGCCCCACCTTTCTTGAAGCATGGTGGAGGGAGAAACTATGCAGTGTGCAATCGTCTTGGAGTCAGACCCCAATTACCCTTGATCCATTGGGAACTGAGAAACTCATATTTTCAGGGAATTCGAGTTTTCGCATCGAGTCGCGCACAAGCAACTAGTGGTCCGACGGCGATTAAATTAATACTGGACCATCTAGGGGCTAACCAAAACAATCCCCTAAATTGTGATCAAAACCGGACTATAATTTAGTAGGTATAGTTTTGTCCTGAAAATTCGTTAGTTGTGCAATACTGCATGGCTGGAAGTTTTTGAAGCGAAATACTGTTCAGGAGGGAATCTCATCCGGGATGAAATGCTCGTGGGATGCACGGTAAATATAATAGCTTCCTATGAGCTTTCTACTATTTTCGCTTAGTTTCAGGGAGGAAAATGGGTTACTGTTTTCAGTTTCTCCTAATCTTTATGCATTCACGGCAGACGGTGAGAAAGACAATGGAAGGGCGATGGTCGGACGTGGCGCAACGCAACAGATCGCCGATGGACTGAGGAAGTGACGTCCGACTCCGGCCGACCTTCCGTCCAGCTGCCAGAAGACTCTCAAAGAAACCGCGGAATCTCACTTCCATCACCTCGATTCAGTGTCGGTCTGCATCTTCGAATCGTTCAATTTAACCGGGGCTGTTGAGGTTTTGAATGGCACGAATGAAATACTCTCATTTCCCTTTCTCACAATAAGTGGTAGTGATGAGGTATAATATTTTTTTTAGGACGTCCCTCAGTACCTAGTGAGAGACGTCCTTATGATTTCGCTCTGGTTCAGAAGAAAACACGAAGCTGGGAAAGAAAAGAACCACTCACAAATCCATTTCAGACCATCTTGAATCCAAATCCGTGAAAAATCGTCTGTCAGTTGGGTGAACAGAACTTGAAGAAAGGCTCGAAATGAATTTACAATCCTATAGGTACACACTTCAAAAGCTACTTATAGTTACCCCAATTCTCTAGGGGGGTAGCTATGTATAATTTGAATTTCGTAATTTTGAACTCTTCATGTCCTTTTTTAAAATTAGAATTGGTATAAAGGCACCTCGTCCCCCTAGAGAATGATAAAATACAAAGAATGCAGCCAGCAGCATCAAATGTTGAAAATTGGCTGAGAAAAACTGTACAAAGCTAAAATAGTTGAAGGAGAGGGCGGTAATCCAGTTTCTAAACCTATTGGTCCCAAGCAGTAATTATGTTATGGTAAGAGTTCATTAAAACTATAAGGGAGCCGAAATTAAACTTTTGAGGACATTTTGGTCTCACTCCCTTGGCCTCTTAATATTCGATCAATCCATCGATATAGAACTACTGGATTGCGCTCTCTTGAAAAAACGGTCCGCCTGCCAGGGCTGCTTCCCCCTCCTGCCCGAGGCAAGAAGCGGCCGCTACCTTCACTGCGGGAGCCCAAATTGTGTCAACCCTACCCACCCTTAACCAAAAAATGATAAAAATGGTCTCACTCTAAAATACGCATATTTTTTAGTTCACAATTCGATGTAAGCTCCTGTGTATACTGGGTTACAGCCAGGGTCGTACTGAATAGATCGTGAAGAGAAACTGGGCCTCCAAGCAATCGGGTTGGGAACTACGACTCCCTCCATGACAGGTGTGTGGAGGGAGATGGGCGCTTAAGTGCCCATTGTCCATTTGAAGACTTGGAGGGGCGATTAAGCGCCCCTCCGCACTGAATGTGTTAATGGTGTTCCCGGAATTCCTTTCCGGATATTACGATTTTCAACCCTAATAGTTTCATCGTTGTTGCACTTGGCCTATAACTAATTGCATAAGTTGGAATTGCTTAGGGTAGGTACTCAATGAGTGACTGGAAGAACCAACTTGGAAAACAAGAAATATGTATTTATAAGCAAAACTTCCACTGTAGAATAGGTATATAAATCTAGTTCAGGTACTGTTATACATATCTGAAACTTATATTTTGTATTATTATTTTCTTTTTCCCCTGGATTTTTACTTTTATATCCTGGGGGAGGGGAGGGGGGATTATTTTATTTTTATTCAAGACTCAGATTTAGGACTCTAGTCCCCATGTTAGGCTTCACGTGATTAGATCAGGGGTGAAGAGCGATAAAGCTGGTCGGATAAGCACATTGTATCCGAAGCACCATGCAGTAGTTCTATATCGATGGATCAATCTGATAATTTCAAATCAAATTATTCGATTTTTAAAAGCCGTGAGCTATTGCAATTTCAATTTTTTAAACATTTTATTATAATCGAAATGTGGAATTATCGTGTATGAGAAAATCAAAATTTTTCTACCTTAGTATGGTTATTTGGAATAGAATATCACTAACAATACAAAGAAAAAAAAGGTTTTAATCGTTCGGATGTGGAGAAAACTTGTAATAAAATCTCAGCTGTTTGAATAACATGTGGGATTCCGAAGGCTCTTGAGAAACCCTTTCCTACGTCACACTAAAAGAACTGAACCGAAAAAGAATGCGCTGAGGTCGCATGGAAAGCTGTGAAAATAGGAATAATTAAAATAATGAATTAAAATTAATTAGTAGTTAATTAATTTAATCAATTTATTAATTATGTAAATCATATTCTCACACACCTGGAGCCCAAACAGTGATGGTCTTTGTTTCGTTTTGTTCGGTTGGCATCTTGGTCGGAATTGGAAATTGATAGATGACACCCTTTTCAACGTCACTTTCCCGACATATATATTGTAATATTATTAAAATAATAAATACGAGTATTTCAATAAATTGTCTGTAATTATTACAGATAGGTACACTATTTTTGCCTTACGACTTCATTCATGTTTCTTTCAAGTTTTTTCAAGTGTTTCTATTAAGAAACTTTTTGTTTTAAATTTATGATAATTCATCATTCAGGATTTGTATAGAACATTGCCCTCGAGATTCAAAATAGAAGAAGAATTATGAAAACAGAAAAGAAATTTGTAAATTATTGGGTGAGAAAAGTTCGAAAAACCGTTTAACACCCCTCCGGTACCATTATAACCTCTAATAGAAACCTATTTAAAATATTATGTAGGTAAGTAAGTAATGTATGAATCTCAAATTAATGTAGTTCTGTGTTGTGGTGATAAGATGCATCAAAAGTGTTGTGTTGATAAGAGGCATTAAGAAGGTGGCACTAGTTTTGGGTTAAACGGTCGAGTGAACTGAACGGATAAGAGGAAGGAGGGGGTGGGGAGGGGAGGGGGACGGTCGAGAGGATGAATAGTGCGAGAAGGAAGGGGGGTGGGGGGATGAAATTAGGAGACGGGGGCGGCAGACGCCGTGACCCGCCTTTACATTCTGATAGACCTCCCTACGATAGGTGGGGGGTGGGGTGAGGGGGTTTGGCTAAGGTGCGAGTACCGTGTGGGAATCGAACCCCCGACCCCGCCGCCCCCCGACGGGGTGTTACAAGGAGGACCGGTTGCTGGCTGGAGGCTGCGGGCGGGGGCGGCAGGACAAGATGGCGCCCGGGGTATTGATCTCCAAGGCAGGACCTCCGGTTGACGGAGCGGCTCCGCACGCACACCCAGCGCCACACCACAGCCACGTACACCACGTCCCGCGTACGCCAACCTCTCCCCGCGTGAGATCGCCAGATTCGAGATTTTGAACAGGGTTTTGGATTTTGGAGAAAGTTTTGGATTTTGGACGGCGTTTTTCTGAGTTTCGGCTGATGAACTCAAAACAGGCTTGCAATTTCCAAGTCCATCGCAATCACCAATGGAACCTTACTCTGTGGTCCTGCTCTCTAGTGTATCTCACCATCCACCAAATGGCCTGAATTTGTTGTTTTCAAGAATTTGGATTTGTTTTTGGATTCTGATTTGGATTTGTTTTCAAGGATAAAGCTGAACTTGATACTCAGCCCCACTTCTCTCCAGTACACTCTTGAGCGGAGGTCTCCTTGGGCTGAGGATTCCTCGATTCGAGGAACTGATCGACTGGAGGAACGGAGTGGGATTCATAAACCAACCTCGACCTCGACTCAAACTTTGAGGATCCCTCGGATCAAGGAATTCCTCGGAGATCCGAGGACTCTTCACAATCAATGTCGGCATCAAATTCTACAGATTTTTTGTGAGATTGGCAACACTTTTAGATAACAGCACATAAAGATTAGCCTGGTATTGTTTGTTTGTTGTTCATTTCCTTTTCAATTATGGAAAAAGGCGCAATTTATTCAGCGAAGAAGAGGGAGACAGCCTCAAACAAGAGTGTCCTCCGTATGAAAGGAATACTACTCATAAAAAAAAATTGGTACTACTTCAGAACTATAGAAGGTAGGAAGCTATGTATTCATGCAAGGAATGAAACAAGTTTTGTCCTCCTTAGTAGAAGAGTAGCTTTCCGAACAATAAATTTTGGTTCCGTGTCTGTCTGTGGTCAATTCCTTGTCCTGAGCAAAACTACATGTAGTCCAGGCAACA
>JAEMON010000002.1:4047274-4059872 GCA_030264115.1 Lygus lineolaris | reverse complement strand
GAAAAGGAATAAAGAAGGGGGGAAGTGATGTGGTATACCGACGATCACGGTTCTTGGAAACGGGATCTAGGAAGTGTTGGTATAAACATTAATTACAATAAAATTCAGTTTCATTCCAGACATCGTAGTTTCAATACACTACAAAGAGTGTTTCAAAATTTCTTCCGCTAATAATAATCTATCAATTCCAAATCGTTTTCCGGCAATCATTCTAATATTCAATTCTGAAGAGCCGTCAACTATTTAAAATTCAAATTCAAATAGCCCTCTGGATTCGAAAAAGAAGAAGAATTACGAAAACAGAAATAAGATTGGTAAATTATGTACCGGTTCAGGTTTACTACTAGTACTGCCTAAATGGATTTCTACTTAAGAAATTTTCAAAATTCGCCAACCCTACGTTTTGGAAATTACATGAGCAGGGATTTTGGCTCTTCTGTCCTCGAAATCTGAGAGTGCACTTGAAAAACAAAGGGGCCAAATGTGCCAGAAGAGTGTTTGGAGGGGGATTTCTCACCTTGTTTTGTTTCTGCCCTTCTCGGTCTTGGGGCAAAATTCATGCTCAAGTTAAAGGGTTCTCGGGGTTGTTCCTAGACAAAGCCAGACGAGACAAGACACAGCGAAGCCCCTTGACACTTGGGTAAGTAGTTCTCTGCGGGGCAGACTTCCAAAAATGTAGTACGTAATGTAGTAAAATGTAGTACATAAAAAACACTAAATAGTAAAGGTTCATTTTTAGTCAATAAAATGATTGTTAAGTACATAAATCTCCTTTCCAACCTGAGATTTAAAAATTTACGGGTAAAGAAGAAACTGTGCAGCAAAGTCTGAGAACAACGTTTCTCAAAGGCTCCAGACGGCCGTATCGATCAGCCGGCTTGCATGATTCATTCCGTTTAGAGCGACCAATACTGAGGTAAATTACTGTCTTACGAGGAAAATCATGAATAATTTAGATTAGGGAACCACACGAAACCTTCTCAGGGAACACTGCACTTTGCGGTGAGACAGCCTGGCAGCCGATTCGGTGAATCAAGGATCGCCAACCATTAAAGAAGAATTGTAAAAGACTTCCTGAGTGGAAGAGGAATTTGAATTTCAAAGTTTGATCAGCATAAATATCTCGAATTACATTACTTAGTTGTTGTAAGGCCATAAAAAACGTTACAGTCAAGCCTAAGACAACTTGATACACAAATCGTTACAAAACTAATGTTTAGTATTCTATCTAGTTCTGTGGAATTAGTTCTGACACAAATCTGGTTTTTAGATCTCTTCAAACACTGTCTGCAACTGCAATGACATGCAAAATATAGGAATTTGGATTTTACAACTTGTTGCTTCATCAAATGTAGGGCCATAGCAATTAGGTAGTCCACAAACCCTGCTGAAAGCGGAATGAAAAATACGTTTTTCCAACAATTTTTCGTACGATTTAAAAAACAATAAAAATAGGCAGGTACGCATTTTTTGATAATTTTAAATAATTGCTTGAAAGTGAGAAATTGAAAAAATAGCCAAGTAAAACCTTACAATCCTGCGAGTTGCGATGATTCAGATGTTAGTGGAAATTCACTGACCGTTTAAATCATGTAACAACGATGTCCAAAGAAAAGAATAGAAATAGAATAGAAAATATAATTTCGAGACGTTTTGTGATTTTTTACCGATTTCAAAAAAGGAGGAAGGTTCCCCTATTCGGTGTGTCTTGGGAAGACTTTTGCTTCCGAGTCTGCAGGGCAGTGGAAGCCTTGTTTTCACTTTCGAAATGAAAAAAATTTTCCACTCGCATTTTGCATTTCAGGGCCTTCTGAACAAATTTGGTTTCTGTGTTGATGGATTGGTGTGACCATTTTCCTTTCAGGAAACACAAATTTTTGAGTCTTCATTTATTTTTCAATGCGGTAGATACATGTTTCGGTGGGCTCGGCCACCCTCTTCAGCCTTGTTCTATTTCTTAAGATGTGCAAAAAGTTGAATCAAATATCTTATTCCCCCTTTTTTGGATGCCTTCAGAAGATTATTATATCATGCTTTTATAGAAAATTGGATTAGAAACATTAAAGATCAACATCATCCAAAACTTCAAAATCAAATCAAATATTCTCACGACACAACTTAAATAGTAGTGTTCAACAGAAATTAAAGAATTACAATGAAAGAAAAGTGGATAATAAGTGACAGAAGATTACAACACAGCCATAACAGTAACTATGGAGGGAAATAATGATGCAGTAACTCACATATAAAAATTTTTGAGAAGAATGGGAGGAGCCCCATCTTAAGAAATAGAACAAGGCTGAAGAGGGTGGCCGAGCCCACCGAAACATGTACAACCTACCTGTACAATTGTACAGGTATATTGTGTAGGTGTATTGTACAATTGTACCTACCTGTACAATTGTACCTACCTGTACAATTGTACCTACCGCATTGAAAAATAAATGAAGACTCAAAAATTTGGTTTCGTGTCTGTCTGTCCACATTTCCTTGCCACAGCCATAACTTCCACAATTTTGATCCGATTTCAATCAAATTTTCAGGAATTACGCGGGTTATCCCCCTGATGGTTCCCTATGAATTACATCACCATCGGAGTAAGGGTAGAGTGAGCGCATGCGCAAGGGTGAATTTCCAGAAACTACCATTTCTCAGTTCGTATTAGACCGGTTTCGCTCAAATTCTGTGTGTAGTTGAAGGCTACCATTACCTTCTAATTTCGACACGATTGTATCAGTAATACCTACTGCGCATGCGCAATTTTGTAATGTGTTTCATGACCATAACTCTGGAACTACTCGACTAATTGCGGTGAAATTTTGCAGAGATTGTACGGGGTAGCCCCTAGATAGTGCCCTATTAATTGGATAGCCATCGGATCACTAGTAGCGTGTGCGCATGCGCAAACGTAAATTTCCTGAGACTCCGATATCTCAGTTCGTAATGGAACGCTTTCATTCTATCGTCATCGGCATGAGGATCATTTCTATTTTTCTAAAAATTTAATGGTGACATACTGTGAAGCCCACGAGGAAGCTTCTGTGCCATGTCCTTGGCAGTGTATTTTTGTTGTACCTGTTTGTTCGGTCAGCGTATATTCATTTCCTATGAGAGCAGTATTTATTTATTTCGCGGTTATTTGACCTGATTATTTTTGCATTGTGTTCTCCTAATACCCATGGCAGTCCCGTTTCAATCAGATATCATTTCACTGAATTGAACATTGAGAAAAACTGAAAATAGTAATCTCTGATCTTTGAAGTCGGTTCATTCTTCTCTGTTGAAAAGGATTCCAAACTAAATCATTGTTGAATTGAAATGTTCTTCCTCTCAATATTGTTTACACTTTGAAATCGCAACAAACTGATAACTGAGCAGAAACCCGAGGCTGAAAACTGACCTCATTTGATGAGTGACGGATAGTAGTTTGATCCTCATTTAAACCTCGTTTCAGCAGACGACGGACGGCAGCTTAACGACACTTGTCGACTTATTTTATTCCAATGACGTCAATCACCTCAGTGAAAGAGATTCGTCGAGAGAACCTTTCAACAACAATCTTCTTTATTGTTCTATAACCATCTCGATGAGAATGTGTAGGTCGTTAGAAGGATCACATTCTGATATTTATCATTATCAGAGCCTATTATACCGACCAATGACGCTCGCGAACCGTTTCTCGGAAGAGATTGTAGGCCATAATAAATAGTTTTGAGGTCTGTGAATTTAATTTCTTCTCGATATGTTAAGATTTTATAATTTTGCATAGTTTTGTCGAGCCAATTTATCCATACGTCGAGGTAGAGGGTGCTTCATAGATTTCAAAGCGTCTTTTCAAAGCGAAAAGTTCAGTTTTCTGGAAAGGGTGATGAATTAATAGGTTATCGGATATACCTACTCAACATGCTCTTACAAATCTGTGCACGGTAGGTATGTTTATATATGTAGGTAACTAATATACTCGTATTATATATTTAGATCAGATGATGTACTAAAGTTGAAGAAAGAAAGATATTGAACGAATAGATATGGCAGGAGTTCCAAATGTCGAGGAAGAATATTATGTTTGAAACAGTTTTGAACACTGGAAAAAAGCGAGTTCTTCCTCAAGAAGAAAAAGATTCAAACTGTTTGGATAAAAAATCTTTTTTTTCCAAAACCCCTCCGAATAGTAGGTGCTTGCGTCCTACTCTTTACAGTTAAAATCGCCAACAAAATAGTTGTTCAAACGATTTGTAGGCCGACTGTCTCGTCGTAGGAGGAAAATGGGTCTTTTCCAGATCGTGTTCATTGACTCCAGAACGATAGGAGAAGCAAATAATTGGTGTAGTCTGGAGCGCACAACAATGGGAGCCTCGTTTATTAGGGGAAGGAATGCGGGGTTTTTCTAGGTCGCTGCTTCTAGACAGGCAAACAAGCTCGTCTTGAAAACGAGGGACCCTAAACCGTTCATGAGTGAAGGGAACATGACAATAGTGTGACACAATTTGGGGAGCGTTTGGTGAGTGCAGTGAAATTGGTAATGATTAGTCAAAGTGCGCCCAATACAACTCACGGTAGGCCGAAATAAGATTCTCACTGGACAAAATTATTTTATTACATAATTATTATAGGA
Source organism: Lygus lineolaris (assembly GCA_030264115.1). Lineage (NCBI taxonomy): Eukaryota > Metazoa > Arthropoda > Insecta > Hemiptera > Miridae > Lygus > Lygus lineolaris. The sequence goes on along the minus strand of JAEMON010000002.1, from coordinate 4,055,257 downwards.
AATTTTGCGCCAATTCCGATTATATCCAATGTCCCTACACCCAAAATGGCTACATAAAGTATTTTTCATGAAAAAACCACAAAAAACACATTTTTCAACTAGTTTATCTATATTCCTCCCCTAACAACTCCTAAGTCGGTTGGTCAATAGGAAAGCAGTTATTGCATTTCGAAGTTTTTCATACTATGAATTGGGCACACTAGAGATCTAAATTGATATTTGATCGAGTTTCATAAACAAGGAAAGTTGTAGACGAACCAATTCTGCGTCAACTGACCACCAAATTTGTCAAAATACCACGGAAATTGAGGGAGTTATGGCGTTTCGAAATTTGATACTCTTATTACACTTATTTGTTAAACGGATTGCCTAACGTGTTTTTCAAGAGGCTTTCATGAAAAATACACAAAGAACCTGTTGGGAATAAAAACATGGGGTTTATTCGGAATCATCGCAAAATGTTCCAAAGAATGTCTCATAAAATAATTTTGTCGAGTCAGAATCGCGTTTCGGGCCACTGTGCGGCGCAAGAGACTGACATCGATTACCAGGGAGAAAAGGAGGCAGAAAAACGCTGTTCAATAATAAATGCCAACGGTTTATTCTTTTCTGTACAGATCAAATAATGAGCTACAAGAGACAGAATTGCCGAGACCAAATTTTGCAATCCTGGAATCTCGGGATTACCTGATTGGGAATATATGAAATAAAAAACACAACAAATCAAAAATCTGGCGTCTATTCACACGAATATCACAAAATCCCTCTATTTACAAAAATAAGAAATTGATAGTTGCCATTTAAAATACCCATCACCATTATACCCGAAATACCTATGAATATTTAATTTCCCATATTTTTTGTAAACTCGAAAAAACTCCGAATGAACTACACATATTTTTTAAAAAATTTACCAGTCATTTTCCTGAATCTCTTGTTTATATACATGAGGTCTTGTCAAAGATAAAAACACAGGAAGTTCAATAACAATGAAGAGCCCGTCAATCACGAAAATGTTCGGGAAGGGAGGGGATGAACGCGGTACATTGGGGCGCTCAAGGCCCTGGGCTTCAAGGAGTACAATATTCGCACGACTGGGTTGGAACGATTCCCCTCTTTTCAGTAAATTGCCCATGAAAATTTGCAATTATTTTATTGACTGACGAATCCCGGGATTTCGAGATCTGACCGCTCTAATCCCGGGATTCAAATCCCGGGAAAAACCGCCCGGAATGTCGGGATTGCAAACCCAACTTTCAAGTTCGGAAAAAAGTTTTCAAGCTAAATAACATGAATTCTCATTGGAACCATTGTAATAGCTCCATTTGATTGGAATACCGATCCTGTTTTCACTCACTGGATACCCTTTTTGAGCCTCAGCGTAACAAAATAAAATAATAAACCAAAAATGACCTAGTGGAATTGCTCGTGATCGCTGTTATTTTTTCCTTCTGGACTAGTAATAGAAAATCGCTTGTCAGTTGCTCTAAATAACCGCATTCCACGGACGAAAAGCTAATTTTCACTTCGCTATCTACTCCTAGATTTCTCTTCAGTGAAAGCTCTCACCTCATCGCACGACCCAAGTTACGCCAATTAGGTACTCCGCTCGATACAAAACACCCGTGAAAAACGCTGTTAAACGCTGACCGACCGATAAAGCAAAGGTGTTTACTGTTAACTAACAAATTATGTACGTTTTTATCTCAACGAACCGAACTAAGATGTCAGGGGTTTCCCTGGTGAAGAAACGGGCTTGTCAAAAGGAAAACTCCTCATTCGTATGAGAAAACAAAGTTTCCTAATTGACGGTGAAGACTAATGTGTGGGTTAACTTGGAGATTCCATCAATGCGTACCTTTTTAAGACTCCACCGCATAAATGGGACGATCCGGACAAAACGTAGGTACGGATTCCGAATATACCCCATATTATTTCTCCTAGAACAGCTAATTAGCTCCAAAAACATCAACAAACCTAGGAAGCACGTTTTTGACCATTGGAACCGCACTAAGTTGTTTTCATGTAAGAAACAAGTTGAAGACCTGAGAATTATGCGTCGCATGAGACCAACACCAGCACACCACGCAGTAGCCATGATTTTTTTGTTGCGATTTTTCAAATATTTCCTTTTTCAGGCGTGAACAGGGAAAACGTGGAAAAAACGAAAAACTGAAAAATCGCCGAAAACCATGGCAACGGTGTTGATGAGCTGGCGTTGGTCTCATTCGACGCAGAAGTCCCAGGTCTTCAACTTGTTTCTTATATTATTACATTTTTGAAGGTTCCACTAGTCAAAAACGTGTTTTTCCTAGCTATTTAGATATTTTTGACAGCTCCGGGTTAGTCCTAGCAGTTCCAGGTCACATGCGAATTTTTAATCAAATCAAATTCTTTAATTTGTAATGAACAAACTACCGAACCGGCATTACTGACGACTAAAGACCTATGCGCTTGTAACTACTCAAATTTTGATGGTTGTTCTGGAAGTTATGCATAAGGCAAGGATTTAGACCGACAGACACAGGAGCGACTTTTTTCAGGAAAATCTAAAAGGTGAAATGCGAGTCGAAAACATTGATTTTTGAGGGAAAACACTCTGTTTTCTATTTTCTCTGGTGAAATAGGAAGCAATCGATTAATGATGAAGCTTGAGGTTTTCCCCAATCCACTCCAATGATTTTCACGAATTTCACAGGATTCACTCTTTTCACAAGACAAGCGTTCAAAGTTTAGTTCAAATGTGATGTTGCTGTAATGAAATAACCAGTGACATTTTATGTACCTAATTAGGTGGGTAGTTCTACATTATTGTGTGATAAGCTGATATTATTAGGATTAGCTTTATTCTCAATCTCGGATGTAAAAAATATTTGCCTTTAAAATTGAAATTTCCACTCGCATTTTTTGGTCATTTCAGAACTTCCTGAACAAATTTGGTTCAGTGTCTGTCCGCATTTCCTTGTTACAGCCATAACTCTATAGAGTTTCCATCCGATTTTGTTCTAATTTTCAAGGATTACGCGTGGGCCCCTTGAGCCCTCATCATGATTGAACCAACGGTACGGTCTACGCATGCGCTAACGTGAAATTCGTCAAACAGGCATAACTTACTCATAGTTTTGATTCAATTTCGCTCAAATTTTTAGGGAATGTGCGGACATGCACCCCTGACGTCTCTTATGAATTTCATCATGATTGAATCAGCATCAGACTCCGCGAATGCTCCACCAAATATACTTATATTCGTACCAATCTTCGTTTTCTTGGATACGAGGAAACAATGAGCCATTTCCACTGGGCAGAGTACTATTTTATTTTTTTTTTAATCAATAAAATTATACTAAAAGAAGATATCAAATAATTTTTGAAGAATGAACGACTGACAAATTAGTAGAAGAATTTTTAGAATAACAAAATTAATGGGCTGGTTAGTGTTGTGATGACATCAACTTGAGGGCTCAATCAATTGGACCATTGAGAGTCGGGATGGCTAATGAACGCCCGTCGCTGAATGAAAATCCATCGAAATGGAACGCCGAACAATTTCACGAGGAACCTGCCGAAAACAATCGAAAATACAGACAAAAGAGGAACCAGGAGGAACGACAGGAGGGGGAGCTATAAAAAACTTCTTTTTTTTTTAAATAGAGAAGTGAGTGGGAAGAGGATTATGGCGAGCCATGTGACACGGCGACGGAGGCACGTGACTAATAATCGGACGTGGCACAGAGAAGGGACGGAGGCATTCGTATTCCTTCTCTGTGAGGCCCGGCCACGGAGTACTAATGAAGTTCGATGAAGGGAGAATCCGCGAAGACGTTGGGGAGTTTCCGAAGGAAGATCATTGGACAAAAGAGGAGTCGAGCTTCGCGCCACGATATTATACCCAAGTTTTGGAGATTCTCAAATTTTCGGGTTTTAGTGGGAAATTACGATTTCAATTAACATTTGACAACAATAATTCTGACTATACAGGGTGTCTCGGAAACGATCTGCAAGAGGCCAGTCGATTCATTCTTTCTTTCGCGTCTGTTAACTGACCGAAAGTCCCTCCTTCCAATTTTAGTCCCTCTCACTAATAAGCTTTTTGTCAACGTCAAACTTTTGGGTGCAGTGAGGTAGTTGATTGATATTGAATGTGCTTACGCCCAAAACCGAGCCTGATATGATAAGGTAAGTCTGTAGGAATATGTTAGGTTCTATCAATATTAAAAAATCAAAATTGAAAAATTGTCAAATCTAGGGGTGAGATTTATAGACGGTCTTCGAGTATCAAGTAGACCTTGAGATGGTCTTCAAGGACTCTTTAAGCCGAATCCGTACTCCAAAGTTCGAGGAGACAACTCAAGGTCTCCTTAAAACTCGAGAACCGTCTATAAATCCCGCCCTAAATGTATTTTGCTGCATCACATCATGTCAAATTGAATTCTGATTGAATTCTGAGGGTAACTAATGTATAATGATGATAACGTTAGTTTGAAGGGAGTGAATACATTTCGGTTCGCTCATATTTATAAATCCGCTATTTAGACCACAGATCATACGCCCTCGCACTCAAGCCTGTACTTTCCTAGGTCGAAGAGATTTGAGGATGTGGGAAACTCAAATGACTCGGAGTGCCCTCAACCTCAGGGTGAATTTCTACCTGAATCTCAGAACTTGTTCGGGTCCCCTCTCGGGATACCCTTACTCAACAATCTTTGTTCGATTCCGGGAACTATAATATTTCGTTTTTGATTATGTTAATTATATATTTTTGAAATCATCATTTAATTTTATGAATACCAAAATGGTTTTATAGGGCGCTATATGGTTATTTTTCAAAATTCTGCTTAGTTTGCGAGATAATTTGATTACCCTATCAAAAAATACAATTAATCGTTCGAAAATTTGGATGAATCATAATTATCTTACATTCTACTGGCTATCTAGCTAGAATCTGCAAACATTATGCAAATATTCCATTCTGTTGCTGAATGGGAAGTGGAGTAAATTACACCTCATAAGTGCTGCCATTTAGCGAGAAAAAAAAATCTTACTAAAATCGGGGACATTTATCCTCAAGACTCTTTTGGAATTTCAAGATGTTTTTCGTATCTTAAATCACAGCTTCTTACACAAAACTGGACGTAACTCCCATTTCGTAACCCATTTCTAAAATTCAAAAGCATGGTGGTTACTGTTGGCAAGCTCGTTGAATTTCCTTTTCAGAATATTGCAGTAACCAACTGTTTCCTGTCAGTTACGTTGGCATTGATGGACGCTCCAATTCAATAAGCTACAGTTTTTTATAACTGTAGCTTATGAAACTAACCCTTTAACATTGTAATTGACAATGATTGATATTAGTTGATGGATTCGAAGATTTGGAAAGGCAATTTTTGAAAATCTTCACCTTGCAATCCATTTTAGAGTTCCCTGAACATAATTTAACAGATTCCCGCACAAAAACGTGGAATTGTTTTGAATTTTACGATTTCGTCCCCAGAGCAACGTGCCAATTTCGCTCCGTCACCCAAGAGGTTGAGTCCACCTCCTCGTCCTCCAGGAATGCTCGTCTTCAGGAATCCGGTCGGCATCCCCGGACAGTCACCAGGACTCCCTAACCAGTCCAGCCCCCCCCCCCCCCCCCCCCCCCCCCCCCCCCCCCCCCTCCAGCCCTTTTAAAACTCGTCTCATCCATCTCAAAATGGTTTTTTTCGACAGTGGTTAATGACAGCCTTCGATCATAAGAAGACCCGCGGTCTTTCTCTTGCTTCGCTCGAACCACACATTCCACGTTCTAACGGCAAAAACCTCAAACTTCACTCTAAATCGGGAAAAAAGGTATTGAACTGCGGATATCATTCATCGTTATTTAAAAACGACTACTATTTATTGCTGTATTATACATAAACATAATGTACTGTTGAATCTGGGCATAGTGAACCTGTATAGAAGAAGTTCCGGCCTTGCAGAATGTTCAAAAACGTGATGTCTCCTCTCCGACATTTTCCCAGAGATTATTGAGTGCAATAATATATATCTGATTATATATCATATTTTGTTACTATACCCGAAACGGATAATTTTATTATATTTGACTTTCGTGCGCAAACGTGAAATTCCTGAAACTAAGATTTCTCCTCAGTTCCTAATCGATCGATTTCGCTCAAATTCGAAGGGTAGTTGGAGGCTGACTCCAAGACGATTACCTACGAATTTCGTCAGTTTTGGATTAGTAATAGCTACTGTGCATGCGCAAACTTGAAATTCGCAGTCACAGGCATACCTCCGGAACTATATTCCGCCAATTATTGTGAAAATTTCACTTACACTTACAAGTTCCATTTATGCAGCTCGAGTTGAAGAGCGAATTATTTGTCCAAACTGACAAACATCGAGAGTTTTGAACATGAACAATTTTGTAATTCAAATTTTCTCGGACGCGAGAAGCTATGAGCTATTTCCACTTGGCAGAGTATTTAAGCTACTTATTTGAGAAACATAGGCTTCCAGAAAGGTAAGGCGAATGTGATGGATTGAACCCCTTCGAAGCTAGTGATTGATTAATCAGCTTAGCTCATAGGAGATTAGTTCAGACCTGATCGCCATAACATTCAAGAATCGGGAACTTACCATCCCAATGACATGGTAAAACTCCTTTACCGTCACAGATTTTACGTGCTAAAAATGCCTTTTTCAGCGACATAAAAAGTCCGTAGTCATCAGTTATCGCACAAAGATGAATCAATTTGATATGAACGCACCCAACACTATGAGTCACTGTTCATTTGACAACAAAGTCCTTGTATAAGGTTGGAGGGGCCAAGGGAGTGTGTCTAAAATGTCTCCAGAAGTGCCTGAATCTCGGCTACCGAAGATTTATATGAACTCTTACTATATCATTATTTATTACTGCTTAGGACCAATACAAGTTTGGGGATGAGGTGCCTTTATGCCAATTTGAATTTTAAGAGGACGTGAAACTAAAATTATACATAGCTGATCCCCCGAGAGAAAGGAATGGTAAGAAGAATGCCACAAACTCCATCAAAATCGGACAAAAATTGGCTGAGAAAAATTGAGAAAACGAATTACACCAGTTCCTTGGTCCATTAAGTCACAATGACCCTGATCCCCCCCCCCCCCCTCCGACCAACCTTTCAAATACACAAATTTTGGCATTGAACCGGATTTTTTGTCTTAAATCGACCTATTCCAAGGAGTACCTTGAGAGGATAGAACTTTAGGAACCGAGTTTAGGTTGTTTTGGGAACAACGTTGTTTCACCTTTTCTCGATGTAGGTAGTATCAAAAATCACAATTTAAGCAAAGTCCAATTTAGAAAAACAAAGAAAAAAATTACCTAGTACCAACAGAGACCAGCAATACATTTTTGTGAATGTTCAAGGGCCTAATTTGAACTTTTCAGAGGTGACTCGCGAAAGTCTGCTTTTTGAAGGTTTAGGTTGGATAACATTGAATTGTCTCAGTGGATAATCACGTTGCTAAACTCAACTAAAATGCGGTATATTCGGAGTATACTCAAAATCTTCGATGAGAACCAATATTCAAAAATATTGAATAATTGAATTTCTCAACTTGTAATTTTATTTGAATTCTTCCAATAAATACCTAATCATTTTGATCAAATGTATGGGGTGAATATTACACCATAATAACACTTTATTGAAACGTCGAAAAAAACGAGAAAGTGGTTGTTGGAAATTATTTCCAAGATATATTCCAAGTTATACTGCGTTACTTGAGCGGTTTTGGTCCAATTTTGGGTCAAAATTTCGGGTTTTTGGGGGAGATTTTCAGTTACGTTTTCGGAAGAAAAACATAATGCGAGGAAAAATGTATGATATATAAATATATTTTTTGTTTGGCCTGCTGGGAGTGGCCAAGTTGGATAGTATCGATCAGGGGGAGCAGTCCTACCAACATAGCTTACACATCACTTTCTCCCTACTATACCCCCCCCCCCCCCCCCCC
>JAEMON010000002.1:4025967-4042251 GCA_030264115.1 Lygus lineolaris | reverse complement strand
CCCCCCCCCCCCCCCCCCCCTAATGAACATTTTGGCATGAAAATTGGAACTAACTGGTTTTCAAGGGTGCTGAATCCGAATTTGAAGTCGAAAAATGCTAAATTACGACACACCGCAATTCCCCATTGCTTATCGTTGGTTCTCAGCCCCATTTTGCTGACGTCTATGAGAGTTGCCGAGTCTTCTCACCCTCGGCCTTCCGCTGGGGTTATTAATCGCTCTTAACTAGTTTTAAGGTTGGTAACCAATCGGGTTAATTTCCCTGTGGGCGCCACACATACAAAACACTCCTGATGCCCTGAATCCTGATGAGGGGAGACCCTCCCTGGTCTAGACGCTTCTTGTCACCTTGTCTTTTTGATTTACACAGAAGCAGTTCCGGATCTAGAGATTTTCCTAAGGGGGGGGGATTTAGTTTGCCACCCCTACCGATGTTGTTGAATACAATAGTTAATTTTAAAAAATAAAATAAAACGTGTGTTATTGATGATGTTAATTTTCAAATAAACAACCTATGCGGTAAAAATAAATAAACCATGGATTATGCAGTCATTTACTAAATATCAAAATTTGATTGAAAAATAGCAAAGTATTACAAATAATTTGAAATGAAAAAGCCACTCTTCTTTTCAGCAAACGAATCAATGGCATTATTGTAATCAAATTAGCTGTCTAGCTCACTAACTCTGCAATCATTGAGTTTCTTGAATTTACTGAAACTTCTTTCACATTCCGCTGATATTGTTGGAAAAGTAGAGAAAATTCTCAGCGCCACCATCACATTGGGAAAAGCGTCAATGAGAACACTCTTCTCAACAAAGTTGAGTAGGATCAATGGCGTTGAGATCGGAATACTTGGTTTCTGACAGATGATCCCGAAAACCAGAAGGTATTTCAGTTGCAAACTCATCTTGGCTCAGGAGGCCTAAGGAATGTTTTTATTCAGCGGTTTCATATTAATTGAACCGGAATATAAAAGTTTAACCCCCCCCTCCTAGAACCATCACTGCCAGGGAGAACCCTTATCATGAAGGAGGCCTCAAAAGGAGGTTTCAAAATGCAGTCTCTGGAATCAGTAGTGCAGTCTCTGGAATTTTTCAATAAAAACTCAACAATTTTGGTTAGCGACCGCAAGCAGGAATTTATTATAACATTTTCCCATCTATTGAAACCTTTTTCATATTGAATTAACCTTTTCCAGTTGAAAATAAACCCACGTTTTGGACAAGTGTGTGTAAGTCTACACATCACGGGCGGTTTTAGGGGATAATGAGATGAGGCTGAGTTATTGGATGTGGAAATCTCAAGAAAAATGGTTACAGGAGGGTGGTTAGTACTAAGTGGGTAAAAATGGAGAACGAGTAGTTCTCACATGAATATCTTCTTTCAACTCATGAATACAACTGTTAAGTATGCTGTTGATATCCAAAGCATTAAAGCTGAAGAATTTATATTAAATTGACTCAGAAAAAGGATACATGAAAACAGGAGAGAAGGTCTTACAAAGGAGTTGACTGTTATCAAACCAGCCCCAAATTCAGTTAGATAGATTTTGTGCATCCAATATAAAAATCTACGCGGAAAATAAAATTCCACACAAAATTCGGTAGTGCTACTCGATATTTTGAAAGACGTTCCATGGAATCAAGTTGAAAGAGTGATGGAGCGTCTCATGAAGTCATAATCCTTCACTATTAGAAAGTAATCCCAGTCACGGTAGTATCCATGTAAGTGAAAAATAGTATGAATCAGCCATTATCCAACAGTACCCTCAGTTCATTTTGAACCTTCAGCAACGCATTAAATTTGGACACACTCTGCTGTTTTTCAACTTACAAATTCATGTTATTCTGGGGTGGTAAGTATTGTAGCTATTCCTACTGTTGAGAGAGTGAGGCTCAGCTAAAGGAAATTCCTCCCACAACCGCCCTTGGTGCCTACGAGAATGATAAAAAATTCCGATTTTGTGGATTGGCTCCTACGTGTATGAGGATGAGGTAGGTACTACGAATTTCAGCCCTCCAGATCAATTATTATTAGGGGGAGAAACTAAGCAAAATATGCAAAAAGCGTAGTTTAAGCACATTTTTTATTTTAGCTTTTCTTCCAAACTGTTTTAACTATTGTGATGAAATTTACAGGACTTACTCTTCTTTCAACTAAAAACAAGCTCCGATTCCCCTCATCTTTACAACAATATCCTGAGAGCCAAATCGGCGTTAAAACCCACCAAAATAGCCATTTTCCAGATTTTTACCGGTCAGGAAAGTAGTGTGAAGCCTCGCATCTGATGTTTTATTTGTATTATACTGAACTTTTGTAACTAGATGAAAACAGTCGGGGTTCAGCCACACAAAAAGCAGGTATGAAACCACAACTTCATTCATAACTTTATTGTGAATAAAGTTATATGATTTCTTACCTACTTCTTGTGCGGCAATAAAAGTGGAGGGACTGTTGGGTTTCAGAGAAGATCAGTACACGTATACGCTACCTTGGGGATAACAACTGGAGTTAGAATATATATCATTTCCAAGGGTATCATAAATATTATCTAATTCGACCAAGTGCGTCACAGTCGCACATGATGTGTTGTGCATCCTCTGTTTCTATTTCACGGAACCGGTAGATGTCGGGTGTTATTTTGCCTATTTTCTTCAGCTGGAAGTATTGTTACGTTTTTCTTAGGTAGTGAAATAGTTATAATGAAAGATAAATAATATACTGAAAAGAGTTTTGCCTATCTCAAACCTGGGAGATTTTGCCAGTAAACTGTTCGTTCGCTGTTCTCCCACTCATTAACCACTTTTTGTAGGCAGCTTTTGGTGGTTCCAAAAAATGGTTTTGGCTCTATTGGCAACGACTCTGATCCCCTTTAGCTGCGAGTACGAGATCATCAGCTCCATTGCCCTCATGTCCAGGAATCCAGAGAAGCTTGGTTGTTCGCAGCCACTCTTTAAACAGAGTTCAAGCTTTCCAAGACCAGCTTTGAATTTATTGAAAACGAAGCAATGGCCTTAATGTATACCTTTTCTACATAGTGACTCTTGTCCACAATCTTTCAGCATGTATCTCTGCTTGGATGATTGTCGCTTTGGCCCCAAGGGATATTTGCAGGCTGATTGCTGGGCCCTTGAACGATCTTCCTTGCATCACTAATTCATCTGTCCAGTCATGCAGAATGAGCGAAATTTCAAAGGATCATTGCATTCTACCCTCTCATGTAACGGAATTTCGTCTGGGTGGTGGAGAGGGGCGCATGACGCCTCATAAAGATGAAGGTAAAGGAGATTGGGTAGATTTAGGTAGTATTTATTAGGTAGATTTATGGTAGACTCCTCGACACTAGCAGGCTAAAAGACGATCTAGATCATCAGGTCTGAACCAACAGCCCTGCATCGCCACTGAGCTAAGGTGATTACTAATCACTAGTTCCCAAGAATCGTCACATTAGCATTACCTTTCTTGAAGCTTGGTATATACTATAGGTACTTTCCCCTGGTCGGTAGGTACTTTCTAATTGGCCAAAAAACGACCACGCCCACTACAGAACAGCTAATAACGTTGGAACAGAGAACGTGGTTCTAGTTCTTCTATAATACAATTTTTGGTACTCACTCGTATTTACCTCTTATTTTATTAATTACGAACGTAATTCTTAGCCTCACCCCTACTCAATTTTATGTCCCATGATCATGTACCAAAACGTCACGGTTGGTTTTCTGATGATTTCCGCTTACAACCGAGTCGTTGCTAGGGAAATGTTACTTCGTCGTTTTTCATACCTCAAAATTCTTTGACCATTCGTTCGAAAGCTCTCGATTTATCCAACCATATTATGTTAACTGCGAAGTGCGTGGCCAAAAAGCTGAGTTATGAGCATGATTATTTGAATAATTGTGTACACTCAGGTGATCATTCTCAATAACTGATATTGTGAACATGATTGCAACCGCTTGTTAATTTCTGATGATTTCATTGAGCTGCTGTTTCGATGATTTGATTCATAGCAGGTGATCCGAATAATGCGAGAGCGGTTTGATTTGTGAAGCGGTGGTTAAATCATTTTAATAGGTTAAGAAGAGAAAGTTAAATAATAGGAATTACGTTCGTAAATTGCTCCTCGTTCTATACAAAGTATAGAAGAGATAGATCTCGGCGGGGGGGGGGTCCAGGGGGCTTGCCCCCGGAGTTTTAGTATTATTTTATTTAGCGTTACGATTAGAATATGGTGAAATTCTGGTGAAACTGATGTCTACCTTGTAACACAACATTAAATTGTTCTTGGAAATTTCAACCTTTCCCATGAATAATCCAGAGTCTTCTTGTATTGCAGCCCTAAACCCTTGGATGCACTTTTTACTTTCCTCGGCCTAACTGAAAGGTGAAAGGAAAACGCTGACTATTTCCAAGAAAATAATTAGTTGCAAAGTTGTATTGTAACTACTAACTAACTACTAATGTATTATAACTTTGTAACTAATTATTTTCGTGGAAATAGACAAAGTTTTCATTGACTCCGGTTTCTTTTTTGAAATGGGTTTCCACAACTTAATCTCGAATGATTTCGAGTGTTTCTTTACCTTACATAAAAGCGATTTTTTGATCATTATTTAACAAGATACCGCTTTTTTTTTGCTTTCATCGTCCAACCTAAACGTAATAAACACCTAAACGGTAAAATTTATGGCGATCTTCCAAATGTGTTTCAGTTCACATCACAGTTTGGAAAAAGCATGGAAGTATGAAATTTCACTCTACCGACTTCCATTGGTAAAAATGATTTGGAAGGGGGATACGCAACCGAAAACAGTGATCACAGGTACTAAACTGTGAAATTACTTGATTTTGAGCGGAAAAGAGTGATTTGGGGTGTACCTATCTATTGACCTGAATAAGGGCAGCCTCATGGAAGGAGGAAGACTTCGTACTTCCATGGCTTCTAACTTTCCCTTTGCGATACTGCTACTTTTGAAATGGTTGGGAGTACTGTTACTTTCCAGTAATAGATGATTTTATCTTGAGGAGGGAATTCCGTTCCATCTCTAACTTGTAATTTTCGGAACTTTTCCAGATTTTCAGAACAGAAAGAATATTAGGACCTATTCAAGTCAACCTTTCCTGTCCGTCGCAATAATGGTTTCGATCAACATTTAATCAACTTCTTCACGTTCTGGACAACTGTATGGAATCCCGTAGATGTATAGGTACTTAACCGTATGATTAGTTGCCGAATCATCCTCTGTTACCATCTCAGGACATTCTGGGGGTTTCCAGGAGCTCTAGCTGATTCTGGAAGTACTCGTAGCTAATTTGGGATGTGGACTTCTGCACCAATTTTTCTCAATATGAACTGCTTGCAGTGCAATTGGACTCCATTGCAGTGGATTGTTGATTTTCAATAAGGAAAATTGTACTTGGTGGTTTGAAGTGAATGAATGGTGGCTTGTCACTACTGATTTGCAAGTTTCGATGGTTGAATCACATTTTTAGGCTCGGCCGTCGGAGAGTCGGCTGAGGCCTTATTTTTTCGTTTTTGCGCTTATTAGACAATCTTCACTGTACTTACGTAAAATCGACCGATTTTCTCATTTTCGACCATCCTGAACACGAATCCGTAGAAACAAATTGATATTCTGACTTCTTCAGGTACTTTAGTATGTGAGTATGTGCGTAATTACTACACGATCCAATGATCCAACAAATCTGAAGTTATCACGGTATTCCCGGGTTTCTTGATCCCGTTCTTGGTCCTTGACTCTCCTTGGTAGGATTAGGATCATTATTAGAGACTGCGCATGAGCAAACGTGATATACACTGAGCCATGTAATCCAAGGATTACTCTAGACCAGATGTTTTAACGTAGTCAGTAGTCATGTGATAATTTGTTGTTGTGGCTGTTCCGAACAGACTTCTTCTTCTATAATGCATCCACCTTATGCTCACTAGTCTCAGGAATGAGGTATGGTATGACGCAAGCGTACCGATTTACCAACCTATTATATTATACGAATACAACACGGGGGGGAATTTAAAAAAAGTCTGCCAAAAATAACTTCGATTGGAAAGGATAGCAGACGAATTTGTGTTGCATTCAAATAGACTCTGATGTCCCTTGGACGTCATATCGTGAGGCTCCTTGCATGACGCCATTGGATTTCACATCCGTCTAGCGTTAGAAGTTTCTTACTTCCGTTGAAGGAAAGACACATACGAAGTGCATACTGGATATTCGGGACATAACATTCGTACTTTAGAGGCCTCTTATGAGAGTTCCGTCTACGCATCCTTATTTTTCAACTTTTCAACTGAATGGTCTCAGCGAGAGCTTTCAAAAAAGGTTCAACACGAAGGGTATCTAATAAAGCGAAAACGGGCCATGCATTTAAAACTTGCTACGTCACGCAGTGGTACAAAACGTGATTTTAGCACGAAAAAAATTTTAACTATCATCTAGATAGGTGGCTAACGTTAGCTAGAAGCCCAAGGACCTAGGTGCAGGAGAGTTCAAATATTTGTTTATATTCGAAAATTTCACATTCGAATTGATGAACTGCCAGAGTGCGGATGGTAAGTAATATTACATCAGTATTGGTTCTGTTCCTGCTATCGGCTGAGAATGGCTGACACTCATACATATTTCAAATATATTCTCAAAATAAAGATTTTTTTTGCATTAAAAGGTTTTTAATATTTAATTACGGAATAAGTAAAGTACTAACAGAGTCTGCGGGAGAAATTCGTCGACAGAAGTGCTCTAGAATTTGTTTATATGGGGCAAAAATGGGACAAAGTACTCATGCCAATAGTGAACTTTCATGGGTAGGAATTTTGAATCACAACATCTGATTCAGTACCCATGAAAACCCAATGGTGACAATTTTCAGCTTTAAATTACTACTGGTTTGACCAGAAAACGGGTTGAAAAGGAGACGTCAGGAGTTGAGGAGGTGACGTCATTTAGGTTCCGCGAAAGATGCGGGAGCTGAGGGACCCACCCAGGCAGGGGAGGGTGACGTCATTTAGGCTAAAATTACGATACCCATTTACTATTAGTTTCAATCGTCGGATACCCCTCATAATAGCACCTTTCAGGAAAACCCTCATTAAGATCTTTCAAATTACAAAACAAAATATAACCACGAAAGTTCCCCATTAATTTTAAGCATTTTCTATAGGAATAAATTATAATTTTCAGGTATCCCATGGAGTTTAGAAAATTCTACTAAAATTTATTTCTGAATATTCCTGAACTCACGAGATAAAATTGTCATTATTCCAACTAATTTCCCACTATACAAATTTCAAACTCACAAATTTAAGACATGTTTTCTATAAAAATCCGTTTCAGAGCATTCTGAATCGAATCCTGAAGTTCAACATTTTTCCTGGAAATATAATATGTGTGTCATTCCAAACGACTTCTGACCCTAAGAACTGTCTGAAAATTACAAATTGGTGCCAAAATGTCAACTTATAATTATGAGAAGAAAGGCTAAGTTCGTTGGATAGCATTTTTGGACTACTCTAAGGGGCAATTAATGTCAAAAATATAGGGTAAAAAATCGCTCAAAAAAACCCTGTTTTTTTAAGGTTTTAGGTGAAAATTGTTGTCTTACTATGGTATTGTTAGAACGAAGACCAAAAATATTGTAGGATAATAAATCGTTATATTTTCGGAACTCAAATCTCAGAACACAATCACAATTTTTTAGATAATTTGTCGCCATACGGCCGAAACGGTTTGCTTAGTAACAAACACAACATACAGCTTGAATGGACCCTAAAAGTATATATTTGTACTTTGCTGTATTTGTACTTATTTATGGTACATTTTTAATCAGCGTGAAATTCCCTAACAGAATAACCTTTCAAATAGTTTTTCGTGATACAATCTCAACCCCCCCTCCTTCGTCCGAGGAGGACCCTCATAGGATTTACTACGTCGTCACAAGCATTCTTTCCACCCGTTTTGTGCCCAAACTTAACGGAATTCCCAGCTGGAAAATGGCATTGAGGGGTTTTTGAAGGTGCTAAATCCAATTTTGAGGTCAAAAGTTGAAAATTCCTACTCATGAGCAGACCCAATTAAAGGTAAATACATAAGTATGTTAATATTATTTAAATTTCAAGAATTATTTTATTAAAAGCTCCACAAATAAGATCTAGACAGGATAGGAGGGATCTTGGAGAATTCGGAAGTTCAATATATTTTCAACTATTACCGCTCAACAGTAATCATAATTAGGATGAAGTATGTAGGGGACTCAGAATTGATAACTGTGTTTAGCAAACAGAGGAACGACAAATACGAGTACAAGATAAGAACAGAAAAACACCAATCATCAACGTCCGTTCGAAATAAAATGGCCTCTTTCACGGAACAGTAATTCTCACATGAAAATGGCCAACTAATTGTTGGAAACGTTGAATTTGTTAATTTATTATCAACCAAAGAGCCTGTTTGTTACAGATCCCAAACACCTCCTGGAATAAGGGACGACTTGAGTTATCTTGGAAAGTTACTATATAATAAAGCGTAAAGAAGATCTGTTACAACGTTTCAAGGACTCACTTGACTACCATAAAATCGTTGCTCAAGAAGCTATCAACTATCTCAGTTTTCGCAACTTTTCAGGGATTGAACTATTTTATACTCTTCCAAAATGGTTTCCAAGAAAACTGAGCCACTTTTTACATTAATCAAAAGGTTTGAAATCATTAAAATACAATAAATTTATCCAAATTCTATCACTTGTTTAAAATGAGATAAGTTTACTGTGCAAAACCTTGTGACCGACGATGTTGCCTCCATCGAAACATGGTAGGTACTTACGGGGGTAGGTAAGGGCCTCAAAAACTCTGAACTAGGGTCTATAGAAAGTGCTCAACAAGATAACTGCTCGACTAGAGCTCTCGGTACTTACTCGAAAGTGGTCGACAAGTCACAACTGAAAACTGCGGGTGTTATGTAGTACTTCCCCCCCATTTCCAAAGCTAGATTTGAATCCCTAATCTCAACAGATTTGAACAAATGTGTAGTGCTTTTGAATCGTAAAACTCTCCTCTTCCCGTCTATTCATATCCGAAACAAAGAAAACACGAATTTCACTATTTTAAAAGCATTTGAAAAAAGTGCGTGGGCAGTACTAAAGTTTTTGACAAGTGTACAACTTTAGTACTGCCCCCCACGCTCTTGGCAGGTAGAATTGTGAAAAATTCATTAAAAAACTCAATTCAAGAAGTTATTTTTATTAGAAATGAACATTAAAAATGGTCTTAATGATTAGTCTTAACAAAATTTGTTAAGATTAATCATCAAGAGCAAGAGGATTGTAAAGTGTTTTAATATTGTCTAACAAGTTTACAAACGGGTCCACGGTTTTAATACGGACATTTCTTCTCCATAGGAGTTCACACAGATGAGAGTGAAGATCTCGAATTCCTCCTCCATGTAGCTTCCGTTTCATGGCACGCCACGTCGATTCGATGGTCTGAGAGTGAGCGAGGGTTTGCGGGTCGACGAAATTCAATGGATGGTTTCGTCACTTTTCAAAACGCCTTAAAGTTCTTCGAGCCTCATGGTTAAACAGTCAACGTGATAGGTAGGTTCCTACTAAGGTTTTCCACGGGTCATCCGCAATGAAGTGTCTGATAAACGTCAGAGGGGAGATGCGATATGTAGGCAACGTTTTATGTTTTTACAAGCGCAACAAAACAACCGATCGGTCTCAACTACCCCTTACAAGAGCTTATCAGTTTGATCTCCATTTCGAAACACCTTGAGACGGTGCGGGGCAGTACTAAAGTTTTTCACCGGTCAAAAACTTTAGTCAAAAACTTTAGTACTGCCCACACACTTTTTTCAAATGCCTTAAAAATACAGATTGGTGTATTTTTCCAATTGCTGCTGTGAATAGATCGACAGAGGAGTGTCTCCCGATTCCAAAGCACAAGTAATATTTTGAAAAAGTTTGAGTTTCCGTGTTCAAATCTTGCGTTGAAATTGGGGGCAGTACTAAAGAACACCCAAAACTGCTTGACACGTTAAACTGTCGACAAGTCGAGTAGTTTTTTGAGGTCGCCACTGCTCTACAGTTCCTGACTGGCATGTGGTCGTCAGAAAAGTCCTTGGCAAAGCTTGAAGCAGGTAGGTAGGTACCTACCTGATTCATCGATCTAGTTCATCGATCAATTGTGGTGTGAGCACTGAAAGGTATGGTTTACAACCCATTCTTTGAGACTTCCGTCCCACAGTGGCCAAAAATACGATTTATTTTAACTAAATTTTATAATAATTGGATGGAACTGAAGTTATTTGACCTACCCTCAGTTCCAATTAACAGTGATTTATTTGGGGGGTTTTGTGGGTTATTTATTTACTGAGCTGATCTGATAGGCAGAACAACCACGCGATATCTACACTCTTCCGGAACTGTGACACGGCTCCTTCTTGAATAAGATAATTCAACTTATAGTCAAGAAGGCCAAGGGTTACAAAATTGCTCTCTCCTCAGAGGGGACCGACATGTCTGTTCCCCTACCACAACAGCTCTTGTGTAGCAGAGAAGTGGCATGATTACTGCCATATAACCTTTATGGTTGTGGGTGAGACAGGGAAGATGTGGTTTCGTTTTCGTGCTACTGAAGAGCTGGTGTGGTAGGGGAACAGACATGTCGGTCCCCTCTGAAAAGAGTGCAACGTTGTAACCCTCGGCCTCCTTGACTATAGGTTTTATCATGTTATTCAAGAAGGAGCTGTGTCACAAGTCAGGAAAAGAGTAGATATCGCGTGGTTGTTCTGCCTATCAGATCAGCTCAGTAAATAAAAAACTCACAAAACCCCCAATTATTTTATAGACTAATTTTATAGGGAATTTCACGCTGATTCCAAATGTACCATAATGTTCCTTTACCTGAAATAGCTTCTTGGAAAAAAAAACCGACCAAAACGCTATTTCTGACATATCTGTAGGAATTCAGCCCACATGAGCCGTTCAAAAACTTGACACGAGTTTGTAGAATTAAATTTTTAGTCGAGTATCGTAAGATGGGGTCGGTTGAGTACAAATTTGAGGGTTTTTTTTCAACTTTTAACCTACTTAAGATTTCTTAAAGGTTTCTCTTATCAAATAATACCATATGAAACCTCTTGATCTCTAGTGTTTAATAATAACTAGTTGGAAGCTCTAAGTTGATCACAAAGAAAGTTATCGAAAACTCAATTTGCCTATCTTGGGAATTTTTGAAGAAAATTCAGCTATGTATTTCAATTGCTTAAAAATGTTAGTCTTGCATAATTTTGAAAACTTTCTTCATGGAAATCCGTTTTAGACCCTTCTATTAAGATTCCTGACGTTCAACATTTTCATATATAAATATATTGTCATTCCCGGCGATATCTGACCCTAGGATCGATCTAAAAAATTCCAAAATGTCAATAAGGACACTCCAAGGAGGAGAACTCTAAAGGGATCAAATTTTGAAAACCAAGCGCCAAAAAACGTGTCTTTTGAGGTTTTTGGTCTGAATTACCATATTGAACTTAAGAACATAGTTTATGGTATGCCTAATCGGAATCAGGTCAAAACTTCCTTCAAGAAGTTTTGATTTACTCTCGGTTAAAATTATTCTTTGAAAATTCGCTCAACTCATGCTTATGACTGGAACTCATTTTATTTAACCCATCATCACCCTCATTTTAACCCATTTGAAGGAATATACTTTAAAAACAATACAATTGCAGGCCAAAATTATACGAGTCCTGAGTTCACACCAAAATTACCTACTGTCAGCGTCGTCATGGAAGTTCACAGTCGTGTTACTGAGAAACACCTTAGGAGCGACAGGAATACGAAAGTGAATCACCACACTGCACAGGCTCCACGATCATTTCCTGTTGTTATAATAATATCCTTCGATAATCCTTCGTTAATCATTTCCTGTTGTATAAGTGATGAGACATTACTATCTAGTCACTAGCAAGTCTAGTCTAAGCAAGAATGATGGGAAAGTGGAATCAAATGCCACATCAGCCAGCGATTTCCAAGTTAGTGAATTCCACAGTCCTATTTAACCAATACTTCCAAGGTAAAAGGTGTGATGCATATCTGGGCATATCGGCAGCGTCTAGATCTCTTCAAGTCTGAAAATTCAAATTGTTCAAGAGACCCCCCCATTACCATGTGAATTGATACATTAGGTCTTTTATGTAGGTAGGTACATAATAGGACGGTAATAGTAGCAAGTAACTGTTCTGACTTGCGAGGATTTCCATTGAGATAAGTCCAGTCACTTACATTCCAATCTGATAACTCGTTGCAGTTGTAGCTACTCGTAGATTGATAGTCGTAGTAGGTAGCAACTAGAAGAACTACTGTAAGCCGCAGGTTCCTTTCTCCCGGGTTCCTCCTTGATAGCAGCAGTAGCTATAGCACACTGTATAACTGGGCCATAAGTACTGCTACTCGTATTTTTTTTTTAAATCAATTTCTTCGTTGTTTTTACTCTTTTTATTTTCGATTTTTGAACGCATTTTTGATCGATTCCAACTCATTTCAGCTCTCAATTTAGACGACTAGCTCTACCAAACAATGTGCTGGAACTTAATTAAAAACCCCGACTTCTCAAATAAACAACTTACTTCCACCAGGGAAATCATCGAAAATTTCATTTCCGAACTTAATGTTTCGAGCATTTATTTAGCAACAAATAGGGAAGAATAATGTCAACCAAAACTAGGCGTGTAAAGAATACAGTCAAAAGTTTTGGGAAACAAGAGGATCTAGGTACTTAACGTTTTTTTGAATTATTTCACTCAAAGACTGAATGGTGCATTTTCCTGAGACAAAGCGAGTTAGCTTGTTTATTCTTTGTTAGGTACCTGCATTGTTAGGTACCACGAAAAATGTGCATATTATCATGGTTTTGAGCAATGGAGTTTCATTCATTCACATTACAACATCCAACTTCCGCATGACATTATGTACCAAAAGGAAAACACATGCAACATGAACAACATTTGATATCTTAAAATTATAGGTACTTGTTGTCATACGCTCTATTAATTTACGGTTAGCGATCCCTATACCGTTTCTTTTCATGACAGAAAATTCCTACCTATATGGCCATCCTAATGTGGGGGAATTTTCTCTAATATCCGCCATCCTTACATTAATTTATCCAGATTCATAAAATTCCTCGACTTGAGTAAATTTTTCCCAGTTCGAAGACACCCAGAACGAGGAGACGGTAAAAAAAGGGCGGGTAGGTTCGATCCCTCGAAGTTGAAAAACAATACGAAATGAAACGATGGGCCACGAATGTGTATTAGAACGCTCAACATTGTGTTACACCCAAGAATCTTCGTTACGAACTCGCAAGGAGAGTTTTTCCTATGGAAAAACTAAATTTTCATTGGAGGAAAAATTGGTTATCTATAGTGTAGATGTAGAGGGAAGGTGCAGCGACTGTTCCTAGGGTGAAGGCGCGATCGATACAACGAACCTGAGGCACATGTTACAGGAACCAATCATGTTTCTGAGTTCACACGTACATCAGTGGGTTCGTTTTCATTGTGTATCAATGGGTCGGTTAGAGCGTAAAGTCATATTTGGGCGAGAAAAACGGGGAAATCGACGGGTGAGCTGAGGCCAGCCATTTTGGTCTGCAAGATACGTATCTACCAAGGGGCCAGAGCAAGGAAAGGGGGGCAGGGACCGGGGTTTTACACCGGAATTTTTTTCAGGGGTTTTCTATTCGAAAACGAGCGCTTTTCCAAGGTTTTTCGTAGCTTACCTTCGATTCCTGGGAGGTTGGTTTTTCAATGATCCTGCCAGTTCCCCAGCGGCAGACGAGAAAACGGCACCAGTCAAGAAAATTGCACGGAACTACCTTCTTATCTGTCGACCCCCGAACTCCTTTACACTGCACTTTTCTTACCTTCCTAAGCAGAATCTGTTACCGGGTTTTCGAATCACATTTATACGATTTTCTTGGGGAGGTCGTTCCACTCGCGCTGACCTGAAGATTCACCCGAGAAACGAGAGTTTTTAAGCCACACTAAAATTAAAGTTAACACAAACCACTGGCAGGGGCAGGGTGCGGCTTTCCAACAACTTGCAAACCGATATCGTTTGACGTCACGACCCCCCACCCCTCTCATTCCCGTGTTTTTCCGCCTCTATTTGAAATGTAGCCCCTCCCAAACTCGACATTGTCCTTGAAAGATGTGATACACGCCATAAAACATACACTAAACTATTTCCTTAAAAAATTAAATGGATATGACAGATTTAGAAGAGGATATTGTGGACATTTCCGAGAAACACGTTATTATGCAGGCACTTGGAGAAGGAGGGTTCCTTGCCGATGGCAGAGCGCTCTTTTCCAGAACGGGAGAACTAGAGGCGATGGGATCGATGTTCCACACATCGATTTTTCCAGAACCAAACATCGATGTGGGCTCCAGAAACCACAGAACAGAAAACATCGATTGCTACTTGGTACCAAACTGATTCACACACGTTGGAGTCTTCTCAATCTTGGTTGTTCCAAATTAATAATCCATCGGTAGTAAGACCCCCCGTTTAAGTTTGGTCGAAATTATTAACTCAACTATAGCATTACCGATACCGAACCTAATTGGAGATTTCTAAACCTAATTGGACATTTTCCAAACCAAATTGAACATTTTTCAAACCAAATTGGCATTTTAGAAACCAAATTTGACACTTTCCAAACCGAATTGGACATTTTTCTAATCAAATTAGGCATTTTCCAAAGCATATTATACATTCTCCAAACCGAATTGGACATTTTCCAAACCGAATTGGTCATTTTCTAAACCAAATTGGACATTCTCGAAACCGAATTGGACATTATCTAAACCAAATTGGACATTTTCCAAACCTAATTGGACATTTTTTTAAACGAATTGGACATTCGCCACACCTATTTGGACATTTTCTACACCTATTTGGACATTTTCCAAACCAAATTGGACATTTTCAGAACCATGTGCCAATTTTTACGAGTGTGGTCAAAAAACACCTAACTTTGCCAACTTTTGTAGAAAGTCTAGTACGCCCGTTTTGAAAGGTGTATTACACACCAAACAAGACCTATAAAATGTCTATCCCCCTCTCTAAAAGTTGTAGAGCATCAACAGGAGAGTTCAAAAAGCACCAACATTTTCCGATTAGTCCAATTTAGAGGTGTTTAAATAGTACTTTTGTTGAAATATGGCTTTTGGCCGATAAGTACTCTTGGCTGATCTTTTGAAATATTTTTTCGCATATCAGCTCTAAATCACCTCTGTTGAGAATAAACAGTCCAAAATCGGTTCAGTGCTCCAATCGGACTAATTCGCGCAATGCTCCAATTTTCATGGAGGACCAAAGTACAACTCCAATTTATTAGTGTCCACTTTGGATAGGAAAAAGTTTTGTTTGGAAAATGTCCAATTAGGTTTGGAAATGCTATAATATGTTCGTGTCTTTCGCCAGATCACACGCCTTAACCCATTTGTTCTCATGATTAGATTAATAATTTATTTTAAACAACAAATCGATTCAGACAGTTGGTAAATCAGTTAATATTAGACAGTCAAATTAAACTTACTCAATTTCAAATTAGACTTTTTGTCAAATTGAACTTTATTAATCTGAATTTAAACTAGGTATACTATATCACGTAACTTCAATTAAATTAGATACCTAATAATGGTTTATAATATAATTGAGGTTTTTTTAATCTCAATAATATCAACTAGGTATACTATATTAGGTAACTTCAATTTATATTAGATAATAATAGTTTATAAGTAATTCAATTCAGGTTTTATTTAATGTCAATAATATCAAAATTAAGTAAGTAGGTGTGAGTTCCTTAGCAAGGAGCTCAAGTGTCACAAATCCCCTATTTTTGCAATTTTACGTTTTGAAACATTTTTTTTTTTTATTATTCAGCTTAAAATGTAGCCTCCTGGAAGTAATTACTTTCCAAAATCTCTTGAAATTGGTTTAAATTTGCGAAAATGTTAGACGAGATTCATTAGTTCTTGGAAAATTCGCGTTCTTGTAAATTTTCTTTCGAAAAGTAACTCATGCTACATGACTGAAACTTCCATTATACATGTTGTATTGCAGTGATCTCCATGATAAACAAGTCGCTATAAATTACATAAATATATACCGACATCTACATAAAACCCTGAAAACTCAAAACAACTTCGTGATATTTGTTGGTTTATTGAACCTTTGGAATCGAGCAAGAAAAATTTT
>JAEMON010000002.1:4003683-4014184 GCA_030264115.1 Lygus lineolaris | reverse complement strand
CATAGCTGGCTCCTGGACTACATAAACAATCAGAAATTTTTACATTGTCTCAAAAGCCAACCTGATAAGAGAAAAGTGAAGAAGTGCAACTGTTTCTATCATTGGCAACAGTGGCACTGATGAGAGCGGTGAGATTGTACTAGCAGATTCGAGCCCTGCTAGGCATGGGCCTAGAAGGAAATGGACCGGGTATCCACCCTGTTCACTGTCCATCACCGTGCGTGCCAAATGGTGTTGATGGGAAGGTGGTGCGGGGGGAGAAGGGGCTCATGAATGAACGGATCAAAGCGTCTTAGCTAAGGTACTCTCGGATGTTATACACTTGTCCAAAACGTGGAGAAAGCTGATCAGATGTAGACGAGGACCATTTTAAGGTGAAGTTTTCAGAAATTGGGTTTTCTGTTAACCTCATTACCATCCTTTTATCTTTCTGGTGGTCTGAGGAAAGTGAAAAGGCCAAGCCTCCCACACCCACAGTCACTTGACTTTTGGATCCCGGCCGCATTTTTACACAGCGAATATTTGGTCCATTTCCTTCTAGGTCCACTCTGCCAGGACACATTTTTTCACCATAAACTATTTCCACTTTTTCCATGTTAAATTTTCCGAACACTTAATCACCCTCTAGGCATTATTTCTTATCTACTGAAAGGCTTAAGAAAAATAAATGATACTAGCTAATACTCGTAATAATAAAAATATAGCTTTTCCAAGTCGAATTGAGAAATTTCCAAACCAATTTGAGAATTTTCCAAACCAATTTGAGAATTTTCCAAACCAATTTGAGAATTTTCCAAACCAATTTGAGAATTTTCCAAACCAATTTGAGAATTTTCCAAACCAATTTGAGAATTGTTTGTTTTTTAACCTAGGAAGTAATCAGGTACGCAGACTCATGAACAACTGCTCTCCTACCCAGACCTGTCGCATCAGCTGATTGCACAAATTGGATGATGGACATGTTCGTGCAATTAACGAACGCAGCAGCTGGAAACCCTCTACATTGATGTTTCACATTACCTAATTTTTCTCAAAAACATGAAAAATGTGATTTCTTTTTTTTTTTTTCTCTCATGAAAAAATGCGAACTTCTTTCTTTTAACGCGATGTATCGTGCAATTTTATTAAAAATTATAAGTTTTGATTTGCTTTGAAAAATTGGGACTTTGGTTTGGATGATTTCTTCTTTCTTATTTATAATATTCTTGGTTTGAAAAATTCTCAAATTGGTTTGGAAAATTCTCAAATTGGTTTGGAAAATTCTCAATTTGGTTTGGAAAATTCTCAATTTGGTTTGGAAAATTCTCAATTCGACTTGGAAAAGCTATAGTACCCACTAAAACAGGTTTTGGTACACACCTCAAGAGATGTTGCAGAAGGAACTTGAGGGTGTCGCGGTTGGCACTCGGAAGAGATTTGACTATGTCCACGAACATATTGAGCCGATCTTTCTTATTTGTCTTGGCTGAAAAATAATAAATTGTTAGTTGAACGAAAGGATTCAAATTCAAATTTCAAGTTAATGAAAGAATTCGTCTTCGGGAATTGCATTAGTCTAATGAAAAGGGTTCATCAACCCCCCCTCCCACTCGAAGCGAAGGATTTAGCTATAATCTATCCGGAAATGTTATCAGGAGTTACAACATTATATACAAATCAACCTAGTGCATCACAGTCAACAACTTTATTTCTGCTTCACAGAACTGACAGATGATGTATGTTGTTAGTTTGCTTATTTTCTTCAGGTGGTATCGAAGAGGGCAGTGACCTCTGAACAGGCCTACAATAATTACTCTAACGTTTTTCTCAGGTAGTGAAATTAGTTCAGCAGCCCTCTTTTTCGAGGTCGTTACAAAAAGTTTCGTCTGCCTGGCCTGGGAGGTTTTGTCAGTACAAAAT
This sequence comes from Lygus lineolaris, assembly GCA_030264115.1. Classification (NCBI taxonomy): domain Eukaryota; kingdom Metazoa; phylum Arthropoda; class Insecta; order Hemiptera; family Miridae; genus Lygus; species Lygus lineolaris. The sequence goes on along the minus strand of JAEMON010000002.1, from coordinate 4,012,285 downwards.
TTGTTCACTGTACTCCCATTCATAAGCCACTTTATGTAGGCAGCTCTGGTCCTACAGTCAGAAACTCTGATACTTCATTACCCTCTTGGCCAGATATCCATAAAAGAGTGACTTTGTTGGTTTCAGCCACCTTTTTGAGAGTATTCATGCGTAGAACAACAATACAGCTGATCATTTCATCCTAGTTCCGTAATTGTGCAAATGTGTATGGGTTATAGATTTACGTCAAAAACATAGTATAGGTAACATTCCAATGACCTCAAATGTAGATTTTAATACAAAGTTTAAATAACCGCACTTACTACTGGCTGCCATTGCCTTTGGGAAGAGTTTGAAGGTAATTAGAGGCTCTTTCAGCTCACGGAAGAACAATTTGAGCGCTCCCGTCATCACATGGACATCTTCTTCTTTCTCTAATCCCGTATAATTGTGTTGATCAATCTGTAAACACAAAACGTTTACTGAACAATAAAGATGAGTCCCCACATTTGATAATGTCGAAAGAGATTCCACCAGAAGAGAAGAGAATTTCCACCAGATTAACATCGGTCTCCCATCATGACATACGAAAAAATTTCCAATGTATAACTAAACTATTACTTCTGAAAATACCTGTGGATCCTGAAGAAACTTGAGCGAAAGACAACTCTATTTTGCGTTTCAAGGGGATCCCACCAGTACAATTGGAATTGAAGCTAAGGATGCACCACTCAGATTTTATTTTTCCAGTTTTCACCAGTTTCAAGACAAGAGTAACTTTGGCTTTGTTTTAGAACCATTAGGAGTATTTGGGTGGTAGATTATAGCTGCTCGCACCGGGGATCGATCTTCAGGTCATGAATTTACTTGATGCTGATTGAGAGAATTATCAGTTACTGGTGGGGTGTCCGAAACACTGAACAATGAGAGCCATACACACAATGAGGCTCATTACATACACATCAGATGTCTTACAAAACATCCTCACAGACATTTGTCCAAAACGTGAAGAAAGTTGATCAGAAGTCAGATTGGGTTTTCTGCAGATTGCAATACTCTCCCTTTCACCCTCCAGGTGGGCCTAGGGAAGCAAAAATAATTCAAGTGCTAATACTCACTTGCAATCTGATCTTTTGTATTTGACTCAGGTTACCAGAAGCCCTGTAAAGGCCGTCAGTTTTCATGTTTTCTTCCGTAGACTCGATGAGGCTGATGCATTTCTGGACGAATAGAGGTACCTTGCCGATCTCCTTATCTTTGCAACCGCCGCCGCTGTTGCAAGCTTGTTCAAGCTGCGTCCCAAACACAGGCTCATCTGAAACGTTGTCAGGAATAATTAGTTTTTCATCAAAGGCTTAATTGGAATGCTATAATCAAGGTATATCTAACCTCCTATCTTGTAGAAGAATCTGAAATGAATTTAATTGACACGTCCCTGCTACTAGAACACCAATCATTGTTTTAACGGATCAATTGAAGGGATGCAGACTTCCAGGCATTCTTCCATTAGGGGTGGAGGAGCCATGAAAATAATGAAATACAATCCCGTCATCTCTACTGGGTTCACTATTCATGCATACTGCTGATTCACCCTCTAGATCCTGCTACCAACTTCGTTGGGATGGTGACCAATCAGGGAATCTGTCGTGCAGTCTTTTCCTTGCACTGGAATAGTGGATTAGGTCAGTAAAACTACATCACTCACCTCATTGGGGAACAGATGTGGGTCGGAATTCGCTGTTTTGGACCTCAGAATCGGATTCAGCAACCTCGAAAACCCAATTTTCAGCTCCGAAATCAGAGCAGTCTGGTGAGAATGAGCTAAGAGAAAACCGTGTGACGTCATTAGTCAAACATCTCCCTCTCACTTTGTCCTGAAGTGTAGGAGCGAGAGGGAGATGTTTGACTGATCACGTCACACGCTGTTTTCTTCCTCTTTTAACCCACTCCCATTTATTTCCTACCCTACATATTTTGCACCTTTCTGAGAAGCTCTCGGAAAGACCAACGATTTGAAAGGATAAAAAAAAATGCACGTCTGCTCCCCATTGTACGATGCACAGGCCCTTTAATCCCAAATTTTTTAATAATTCCTACTAAGGCAAGGACCAACGTGGTACATAAACATCTAATTCGCACTGGCTAACATGTCCAGGTCCATAACTTCTGCCGAGTTTTACAAGTTAAAGCCATTTCCTGTACTACCTAAATCGTTAGAACTTCTTGAAGAACGTTAACTTAGGATTTAGCATAACGAGCGTGTACGCACCTTTCCAAATGCCTTTCTTGACCAGCGAGTCCATCGTAGGCCTTTTGTGGAAGAACTTCCGGAGACGAGCTTTGATTTTCACCTGCCTCTCGGCCGGGGAGCCTCCCAAGTCTTCCATGCTGTCATCTTTATTCTTAACTGTACAAGCAAAGCGAGTTCTAGGGTTAATCGAAAGCAGGCGTCAAAAACAATGGAATCTTGTTAGAATTAATGCAAGCGCCCAACTCGATACAGGTAGGTTTATTAGAAAGTAGGTAACTGTAGCTGAACAAGGTTTTCGATGCTTTGTCAAAAACGAATATTTTTATCCAATGGCTCATATAAGTTAAAAATATAAAAATAATAATCTTCACGATAAAATTGAGAATATTCATCCACTTTTTTTCTGGTTCTTCTTTGCAGTTATCCTAATTGTTGAATAATTACGTGATTCCTGTTAGATATTCAAGGACTATTTCAGAAGATGCAATATCTTGTTAGATGGAGGATAGGATGTACTGCAGGCCGGTTTGCCTGGCAGGTTGTGTTCAGAATGCCGCGCAGTGGCTATACAAAAAAGCTAGGTACTTGGAACAGAACAAAAGGCGTTATACATTTCTCTGGAGACCCATTTTTTTATGCACGCTTCAAGTTCCGAAGTTAGGTACTTAGGTAATCTTATCATCAACCGTCTTAATGGAGAGGCAATTCTCCAAGTGGCGAGTCAGGATTCCAGGGATGGTACTAGGAAGAAGCAATTCCTAATGGGATGTTACTAGGAAGAACACGATCAGATGCTAACCCCTGAGTCAGAATGGAGTCAGAACTCCACTTAGCTGAAAAGTAACTCAATTCCTGTTTCTACGTATTTTGCCATTTTTTCGAGGAGACAGATCTGAATGAGGCAACGTGTGATTTGGGTCCAATTCACTCAAAAACAATTCTCAGAAGTCCATTTGGGGAGCCACATATTTACGAATCACTTCGCCCTATTCTGAAACAAGCAGTTTCCACTCTTAACGAGTTACCTGGGCATGCGCGACCCCCCATTTCTATTTGTAACGCTCTTTACTCATATCCTGACTCGCCAACTGCCAGAGCTCTAGTAATTCTGATTCTTGACGATGACTAATGGCGATGATAACAGGGTTGCTACGGAAACAGAATCCCTAATTCCCTGACTTTTCCTAACGTAAAAGTTTTTTAACACAAAAGTGATTTTTCCCTGACCTTTCCCTATGCGTTCCAAAAGCCCCCAAACAATATTCACCACGTAAAATCCCTGAAAATTTCATTGAAATTGGTGGAAAAGTTACGAAGAAATGGCTATGAAAACACATTTAAAGTTTGAACATGCGCTATTACTGATCCAGTCGTGAAAAAATTAATAGGTAATTGTCTTGGAGTCAGCCCCAACAATACTCCGAATTTGAGCGAAATCACCCCATTAGGAACTGAGGCATTGTAGTTTCAGGAATTACACGTAGGTACACGATACTAGTAATCGGACGGCGATGAAATTAATAGGGGGCTGTCATGGGGCTAACCCGCACAATCCCTGAGAATTCAATCAAAATCGGACCATAACGGAACCAAAAGTGTTCAGAACGCTCTGAAACGTAAAAAGCAAGTGGTCATTTCTTGATTCCGAGGGTCCTTCAATAGTGAGGAACCAATTTGATTTTGGATTGATAAATGCCTGAAACCGACTTGTAACTAGTGAAACCGACTTTGTAGCAATGGTGGTGATTAATTCTGTAGTGTGGATTAAAAAAAAGGAAGATGTTAAAACGCGTTTGTTAAACAGTATAAACCTTGTATTCGAAGCATTAGTCTCACCAAGAACTAATAAATACTAACTTGTAGTCCGAATTTCGCGTTAAATTCGAGAACATTTTAAATTTTCTCTGACTTTTCCATTTTTTCCATACCCGTAGCAACCCTGCATAACGAAAAGGGTGAACTAAATAGAAAATGTCTCAGCAGAGAATGCTGCTAATGGAAGCATAATCACCTACATTCTCCAATAAAGGGATTCATGATGAATTAGGAGGTTTTGAGAGTTATACCTACTGTTCCTGACCAAAGTCCCTATATTCAGAACTTGCTGATCTGTTTGACGAAAAACTCCATTAAAATAAGTTCAGCTTGATGCACGATCGTACATAAACATGTTCTTTTCCATTTTATATAGATATCTACTTAGGTATTCAAATTCACAGGAACAGTACCAAAAGATGGACTAGAAGGACGGAAAGCACGACTCATGTTTTACTATACAGACAAACACAATGGCAAAAATACACCACAGCGAGTTGGAAAGCAGTTAAGACAGGTAATGAGCTGGTACTTACAGTTCACAGACTTTGATCGACCAATGTTGGAGCCTTTTTTGTTCGGCGGTGCCTCGTCTGGCAGTCCTTCCCCGATGCTCCCCAGCTTACTGCTTGAAACCTCAGGTGGCATCAGTTTGGGCTGGAAATACGTCAAGACTTCAACAGCTGACATAACGAAATTTCTGGCAATTCTCAATGAGGATCTCCTCACAAAGCTGGTGACAGTTGTCATTGTAACATTCAATCAAAGACAACTTCCAACGACAAAGAGGAATAAAGACCTTATAGATGTAGGCGTCAAAATAGGTCAGTGGGCAGGGAGAGACACTAGCTTCAATTGCGGGTAACGAAAAATGTTATTCAGTTTGTCTAGTATCTCATCCTTGTGACGCATAGTTCTAAATTATAAGATACACTATCTCAATCGCTACCAGTGAGAATAGAAACGCGAACAAATAACACAGAAAAATTAGGTTTATACAAGCATTTCCACGGATATCTATTTTTCAGCACACATTATTTCTGACTCTAAATCATCACCAGAGAAGTCATACTATAGGGGGTTCAGTCGTGAGACCGTAAAAATAGCTAAAGTGGCCCAAAACCAACGACGAGTCGAATCGAAGAAGTTGTAGGTAGTGGAATGGAATTGAGACACGAATTTCGACGTTACTTCTAGCTTGAGGAGAATTACGTTGGACGTTACAGCAAAGACACTTTCCTCGGAAAACACCCTTATAACTCGATACTCACTGTTTCGCTTGTTCTGTTAATCAAAAAAGCTCTGCTGAATGGAATTATGGCAGCCCAAATAACTCCAGTTCCATCATATCATAATCTAAGATATATAATATGTTTATGTGTAATTTGTTACCATTATTGGTTACAGATTGCCATATCCCAAGTCAAGCCAATCGCCAACCCATTGTCAATCTTCAAGTTAGGTTACAAAATATAGCAATACTTAAGTGAATAATGGTGATAACGAATGACACAGCTTATAACACTACTTGAGCACTTACCTGTTGGAAAGTCATGGGGGTGAATTTTCAAAACTTAACGGGAGTAACAGTTACTGTGGGAGTCAAAACGAAATTTTGTATTGGGAGTGAAAAGTCATGAATGGAGTGAGCCGTCGAAGCCCCAAACTTAGTAGGACTGACATGAATCAGATGTCTAACAGGATAGAAGCTCTCAAACATTAACCTTTCCCTTGCTTTCCACACTGCAGGTTTCTGTGAGGTTTCATTGTGATTCAGTACAGTGAGAGGAAATACTCACGATTTCAGCAACCGTGTGCTGTATGGTAGTTGCCCAGAAGAGGACACTGTGAATGCTTTCACACTGGAAGGCGACCTGAAGACCGCATTGAGAGCTGACGACCAGCACGTGCTTCCTTCCAGAGACCTTTTCTCCACTCGAAACTTCGGCACCGTTCAAATCAATCGTCAGCTCAGGTTGAGTTTTCTGAAATAAAAATACACTCCAATACTACTATTTCAGAAACAAAGTGGAATGCCCCACCACGGTGGACGTCCTCATGAGTGACAAAGAAGAAACAATTAGAAATAGACTGTATATAAATGGTAGCCTGGTGGCCTGGTGGCATGGTGGCCTGGTGGAAGAAACAATTATAAATAGACTGTATATAAATGGTAGCCTTCTCTCAAGAATAAATCACGCCCATGACCAAGTAGTACAAAGGTTTTGTCGGTGGTATCACTTAGATCTAGAGGTGTGCTGATACTCTCGGATCAGGAATGTGGAACCTAATCTCTTGGTTGAACCATTTCAGTTTTTTTTTTTTTTTCGAAAGGTAGGACTTTGTGGGTACTGACTTCCGGTCCCCTTCCACAGCGAGTGAGGAGATATTTTGTTCCTGCTGTCTTGGATATTTCCCTAATTCCTACCTCAGTGTATACCAAAAGCTATACAGACAATGTACAGATAATTAGACAACTTGAATTCCACACCTACGCCGACCGCAAGAATAAAATGTATAATATTGTCCGTGCCGACGGCCTTATCTGGTGGAATAAACCGGTTCCCGTAAGATCACCGAAGTTCAAACTATCAGCGGCGTGGTTAATACTTGGATGGGTGACCGCCTGCGTGGCTGGGACCACACATCTCAGTATTTTCGCGTCGGGCCGTCGGCGATCCCCTCTCCACTCAAGGGGGTGAGGCAATGAGTAGCCTTGAGCGAAATCATCAGAACGAATTCTGATCCTCCCTTTGGAGGACAGCTGATATGGTTGTTTACTTTACTTTACTACTCGAATGGAATAAATAATAACACTTGTATACTGCCATGGCTTCACCTGTCCCAGGTTCCTTGACATTCACAATCCTACCCCAAATTGAAAACGTTGAACCTTGGACGAATGAACAACGACCAGGACAACCAACGAACATGGATCATTATGGATGGAGAATGCTTTGGGGATCAGGAACGTGAAACCATAGGAAAACAATGCTCAAAGCGTTCTTGATCCTCAGCAATCCCACTCAGATTCAACCCCCTCCTCGATCGAAGTGCAGGGAGTTTGGCACTTATCAAAGCCCCTCAGATTGGTAAGTGGAACAGGATCAGTAATTTTGAACTCTTCCACACCTCGAGCAGATAGGAACACTAGGAACAGTTACAACAATGATCGGTATCAGCACACCTCTACTTAAGACTACTTGATTCTAGTGAGTAATTTTGTAATAGTATTTATGTTAACTTTGGAATGGTTATGTATTTATTTAATCTTCCAGGGATTAGTGGAATTAAGGTTAGGTACTCAAAGATTTTTTGGTTTAGAAGATTGGAAAATAAGAAACAGCAGTTAGACATTTAATTAGCTACATAGTGGCCTACTAAATAATGCCTATGAGAAAAATAACTAATTGGTACCTACACGGTTTTGAATGATCCTCCTTGCACGAAAGACAAAATTTAAAAGTTCAAGTAAAAGTAGCTTTTTGATCAGAATAGATTCATCTGCTGAATTTGACAATTATTTGAAATAATCGCTCGATGATAGAGCTGTACAAACGTGTGATTTGGTGAGGCCTGCTGGATTGGGTTGCCTAACTAATAACCAGGAGCCCCATCCAATCACCGAGACTTTCCCACACTACGGCCATCACCAGATTGTTAACTCTAATTTACCGCCTTTTTTGAAATCCCAACATTCAAATGTCTTTCATAATTATAAAAGATATATTTTCTCGATTCCAAGCTATTTTTGCACTTGAATTATCCTGTATTTTGAGAAAAAATAAGTTCACAAGTCATGATACTTTCTTGTGGATTGACAAATTATCGTTGAGTAACTAACTGGGTACATTAGAAACAGCCTAGCTGAGTTCAACGAATTTTATCACCGTGATGGCTTGTTACAGGACAGTAGTCGTACAGATTATCTTCGTGTTCAGTCTATTATTGCTATCGAGCATAGCTTTCAAGTTGTTTGGGATTTTGCACAGATATTCAGGTGGGAAGAATCGAAACAGGGGTTACATGGTAGCATATACTATGTAGGGGTCTAGCAGAGCATCCAAACTTGACGTTCCAGCCAGTTGAATTCCTGTCGCTGTTCCTTTTTGGGATTAAAAATGTTGCTTCCTTGAATAAAGTGAAACTTTTGAGTATATATAAATGGAGGGCTATTGGTGTTAGTTGAACCATACATGCCGCCACTGTCATTTGGTTACCAACAGGTTACCTACTGGCTACATGGCGAAACCCACTGAAAATCAGAATGACCGTTATATTTTTGTCTGATAATAATAAATTACAAGATTTAATCGTCTTTGTTGATAAACAAACGCAATCACCAGTTTTTCCAGTGTTCTCCTAATTTGCAATGATGTAAAAATTAGTATTTCAACTGACTAAATCATAACATGCCTCCCATCCAAGTGATTCGAATTTGGCGCTCATGCGCGGCTTTTGACTATATTTAACATACATGGTGTTCACCACGTAGCCAGGTGGTCAACATAGCGACAGAGGCGGCATGTATGGTTTGACACTCGACGTTAGTCGCAG
>JAEMON010000002.1:3955222-3966667 GCA_030264115.1 Lygus lineolaris | reverse complement strand
TCTCGAAAACTATCCGTCTCTACGGTCTTCCCCTCCTCTCCCGTATTTGTTCATGTGCCATAGCAAAGAAATAAAATGTCAAAAAGGTAGCATCTCAAATTTGCTCTAGTAGGAGGCCACAAGCACCATTCAGCTGACGGCAACCGTGCCAGCTAAAACTCTCTGTTGTCACTGCTTGGAACCGTTACAGTAGTAGACTAGGTTCCACAGTCCTGGTACAGCTCTACCGACACACCACTACACTGCATGCATGGAGCATTCTGGACACAAAAGAACTCTCTAAAATGAAAGGAGAAGATGAACTCACGGTAGGTCGTATCCTCCTGGGCTTGGCTACAGGCGGCTGCCTCGGCCTATCGATGCTCTCCGTAGACGACGCCCCCAGAGTCTCAGCCGACGTCCGTCCGCCCCCGCCGCTCCCAACGGAGTCCGAACTCCCGACCGAGTCCTTCAGATTGTTGTTCTCGACGGACTTGGCGAAGTTGGGCATCCGCCCGAGCTTCTCCTGGAGGCTCCGGATGTTGTTGCCGAGCGGGCGCGCAGTCGGGACGATGGGGTGGACGGCATGCACGTTGTTCTCCAGGTCTGGCAGCTCCTCGACGCTCTTTGTGTGGTTCAGTTCAGGAGCGGCACCGTCGTCACACGTCAGGTCAGGCGTCGATCCACTGAACTGCCGGAGCGGCATTTTCCTCTCATAACGCGTCTTGAAGCTCCCCGTGTACTTCAATCTAATTGAAAAATAAAATCCCAAAATGTAAAATTCATTTTATTCATGAAAAGTAATAAAAAAACATATAGATTTCTCTGAGTAATGATAACCCTTCTGAGCCCCACAAGTCAATTCAACAAGACCGTTAATTATTAATCTCGTAGCAACTCCTAGCAAAATTATGGCAACCTTAAAAAGGGTAACTTCCATTACATTTTGTGTAGAATTAGTATCCAAATTCAAAATTTTAATAATGAAGTGACAAAGTTAAAAAAGCTGCAAATTCGTTACGGTTTATTATTTTTCTGTATAGATCGCCCATCCGTATCGGGTTAATTAATTCCTCATATTAACTATTATTAGCCCAATACACTTTCCGGTTATTGTGATCAATGATTTTATAGTGGCACCTAAGTACCTCAATTATATCACGAGGGTCACAATCATTATTTCTTGAATCCCCACCTATACCTAATATTATTATCATCCGAGATTTGTAGTTCCTTCATAATGCAGTAACTAAGGAAGCTTATACAAGAAAACAAGAACCAAACGAGATTCGGTGAAATCGAAAAAAAATTGCATTTTTCATTGTTCCGATATGGATGTAGGTATGTGCACAAAATGCAAACAACTGTCTTTTGAGTATAAACAACGTAAGTGTTATTTTATGGTATTTTTTCACGAGAGGGCGTGCCTGGCTTCTTAGTTCGTGTGGATTCTGTTTGGACGCTGAAGTCATTCCTCATAACATCATCATCTATTTCTTCACCTTCTCATTCTCGACCCATCCTATCATTTTTGTGGACCAAGTTTTGTTCGATTTGTAATCGATTTGTAATCGAACAAAACATTGCCCGCCCTGAACCAATACACTCAAACCTCATATTATGTATATTTTTTACGGCACTTGTTTTCATTCACTTCGCACCTTCTTGGAAAGCTCTCACTGAAATCTGTCAATTTAACGGATAAAATGGAACAGCCGGAATTTCCCATTATGGGGGGAGCAACCTCATGTACATACAAATAACACACTGTAGCTTGCATAAGGAGGTTTTTGTATCCACAAAACACAGTTGATATCGGAAAAAAATAGAGCAAAATAACGAAGCTGTTACAATGGAGCCAAAATTCTAGATAAGCTAATTTTCTGATCCATAACTAGGAATATAGCATTAGGTAGGTATCACTTTACGAGTAGGTTCCAATAATTTATTCCTATGATTTTCGAGAGAGAATCCATGGATAGTACAAGGCTGTTCAAGGATAGTCCATTTATATTTTTTCAAATTAGACAGTAAGTGGCTCTCAGCACAAACCGCAGAGAGCCGTTTGTTTGTCAGACCCTCTCAGTAATTGGACAATGTATACCGATTGACTTAGAAATGATTCGTGATGTCAGTTCTCATTTGTTCAAATAATTTACATACCTATCCTGTGTTTTCGGGCGAAACTCGATTTCTTTGGCGAGCTCGGCCAAGGACGAAGACATGTTGTCATCGAGGATGTTGGCCTCAGCAACGACGTCTCCTTTCTTCTTCACCACCTCCACAGGCGGTATTTTGCCGTATCTCTCTGCCACCGTTTCTTCCTCATCGCAATTAATCATTACCTGTAAGAACGAAAGAATTTCTACGTCAACCCCAAAATTCAACAGGACAAAACGTCCTTAGATGTTGGAAATACGAAACGAAAACCAGAAGATTACTTGAAACGAAGAGCCAGAGACTCCTTTCAAGCATGCTTCCACTGCTCGTAAGCCAGAAACGACTTTCAAGCATGGTTCCACCGCTAACTGCCTCGAATGAACATTCGATAGAATCATAGACATCACACATGTAGTTTTGAAGATTAAAAAAAATAAAGAAGCCGAAGCTATCAACTACCTACCTCCCTAATTGTGACCCGTCCACCACCTATTCTACAGGTGATTCCTGTTGTGTATTTTCAAACACACATGTTGAATAACAAAAATACATTCCTTGTCTAACGTTGATTGAATCAACTTGTTTTTCTTTCTGAAAAATCTATCTTCCCTATTTAGAGCTAGGTACAATCTCTGCTAATACTATTAGGTACGATACACGTACACCACCATACTTTATTATGTAGGCAATATATTTTTGATCTGAGCGCTTCTGCAGGAATTCGTGGCAATTTTATAGGTTCTCTGGCATTTACCAATATAATTCCAAGTCAAACTCAACATTTTCCATAATATGGATTTCATATTGGTAATTCAACATAATCCGAATGAAGTTCCAGTTTAAAAATTGTTTCAATATTTTACAAATCAAATTTATGTAGGTAGGTAGATGCTCATCTAGAATTGATTGAATTTGATTGGGAAAATCGTTAATTTCTTTTAGAAAATAATAATTCAATAGGGAACATGGCCAGCATTTTGAGATATCTATTGCGTATACAGGTAACATAGTTAGGACGTGGATGACATAATGCACAGAAACCGCCACACTGAATGGGAGAGCGTGCGAGGGGGTAGCTGAAAACCTTGTCCTAGTAGTACCTATTTCCATCGATGTAGGATGGTAGCCATTCTTATCTCGGTTGGTACGGGGAGAGTTTTGAAGTAGCTCCCATATACGTTAGGGTGGGATTTATAGACTGCCCTCGAGTTTCAAGCAGACCTTGAGATGGTCTTCAAGGATTCCTTTTTTGAGGAGACCATCACAAGGTCTCTTTGAAACTTGAGGACCGTCTATAAATCCCACCCTTAAAGACATTTATAGAAAGGTATAAGATCCAAATTCTGACAGAGAAAATCAGGGAAGGGAAAAACAGTAAAAAATTCAAATTAAGTACTTTGGTGTTCGATCTAGCAGGCGACTTGATATTGACCGACACCGTGAAGTTCTTGGGGGGTGACGCCGGAGATGCGTTGTCACGGAGACACAAGACGACGTCTTTGCCGTCCAACACCTTGACGTACGACGAGGGAACGTAAAATGGACGTCCCGTGCAGCGGATGACTTGCCACCAATCCTCATTCGTTTTCTTCAACAGAAGCAGCTTCTCGCCCTCTTTGATGGACACAACTTGACCGTCTTTCGTCACGTATTCGAAATCGTAAAGCACCTCGACGTTGGTGTCGACTTCCATCGTGTCCTATTCGATCGTGACGGACGACATGGGCACCAGAACCCGATGTACAGCGGCACCCTGCAACAGTTACGAAGCTTGTACTCATTTGTACGATACAATTTTTTTATTTGAATCAAAGTACATAGGAACTTAGTTCCCTAAGTGTACGATAAAATGATTAGGTACTTGGAATTTTAAATTATAAAACACAATAATGGTGAATGTTAATAACACAGGTACATCAAATATTGCACAACAACCCAATAAGATTAAAATAATAAAGGTAGGTAACTCAACAGGTATTAACAGGAATTTATCAACATTTTAAATGGTGTAAAAAATTGCAATAAATTGGTAGTTGCAAAGAGGTTAGAAGTCAGGCAGGAAGAATAAGTAAAATGAAGGAGATGAGATTTGGGGGGTTTGGTTTGGTTTTGGGGGGGTGGATGAGATTTACCATTGATCAGATGCCTCAAGATGTTCAGACGGTGAAGGTAGAGCAGTGGCAGTCTACTCCACCTACCACTCCTACTGTACGAGCCCTGGATCATTCACACGTACCAGTGCTGTTTCCAGTGCTTTATATCTAGGGATAGGAAGTTTTTGCCAGGAGCATAAAAGCATAATGTTGCCAAAATCCGTCAGGAATTAATAGTTGAATGAGAGTAACATTAAAAACTTCATTCAAGCAGCATGAGTTGATGAGCGAATTTTCAAAGAATCATTTTAACCGATTTTGTGGGTGATTATACTGATTATCAAAGGAAATTTCACGCTGATTCCGAATATACCACATGTTCCCATGATCAAGATGGTAATTTATGTACACCAACAACCTCAAAAACACGTTTTTCGCGATTATTGACTCTAAATTTTCAAAATTTGAACCCTTGAGTACTCCAATAAGTCTGGCCAACGGACTCATAATTTCTTTTAATATTAGGTAATAGACATTTTGAAATTTGTTTGGGGATTTTTTAGCTCGATTCCAGGGTCAGAAATCGTCTATAGTGACACATATGTAAATATATATATACCTAGGTACATATTAAAAAAGTGTTACATTTCAGGAATCGTTTTAGAATGGTCTGGAACGGATTTCCATGAAGACAATTTTCAAACATTCTGGAGCCATTGCAAAAGTTTCATTTTTTTCGAAAATTTGCTAAAATCCGACGCGTTTCTCCGAAACTATTGGACACAAGTTAACGAAATTTGGCAGGCAGCAGGTTCAATTTGGGATCTAGTTCATGTCTAGTTGACACCATAGGCATGTTGCCTTTAGTCCCAAAACTAAACAGAGTTCGAAAATCAATGATCAACGATACCCAACATGATTGTGAATCCACGTGGCGCCTCCCCCTGGGTGTCGGTTGGGCACCACGGCACCAGGCCCATGATGGGGTCAAAAATAATCCACACCAAAAATATTTCAGCAACATATCCAGGTTCTTTGATTATACCCACCAAATTTCAAAGCTTAGAATCTATTAGTAAGCCTTATTAATAGACCCAGTAATGTGAATATCGGGTAGTAATCATCAGAAGTCAAGGCGCAAGTAAAAACGTGAAAAACGTCAACACAATGTAGAGCAGAGTTAGGGAAAACGCATTTTGAAACAAACTTTGTTTTTGTTTATTAATAAGGCTGTAACCACTCAACACCCATGTTATACTACACTGTATAAACCAACTGACTCTCTAGAATCCAATAAAGCCAACAGAAATTAATGAAGTGGGTAATTGGAATGAATAACTAACTAGAAACTAATTATTAAAACTAAAAATGTAGTTTCAAGGTCAAAACTAATTAGTTTCTAGTTAGTTTTCTGTCCACTTACCTATATGATTAATTCCTGTTGGTTCTATTGGATTCTGGAGACTCAGGCGGTTTCAACCATAACATGGGTGTAGAGTGGTAACAGCCTTATTAATATACAAAAAGAAAAATAGTTTCAAAATGACGTTTTCCCAACTCTGATGGAGATCAAATTCTCTATGAGTTTATTTTTGTCAGTATACTCGTAGTAAAACATAAACACGATCGAAAACTTCTTGTTCTAGCGTTATTGAATAATATGAGGAAGCTATGAGCCAAATCCACTTGGTAGGCTTTTTTAATGCTCCGAGTGCCACAGTGGTGCTATTTGTTGCTACAGTGAAGAAATCATGATCTTCATGGTATTCAATTAGCAAGACGATTCTCCTGCATGTTGCTGACCATCAAACTGGTAGCTTTTAGTAACACGAAGGTGAAAAGCTAAAGAGTTTGCATTGCTTTGTTCCGTCCAATTAAACGATGTTGTTAATGTTAAAGCTTTTTAAATGCCAAATTTAACTTCATTAATTTCAATTTATACTAACAATATTTGACATTAAAATTAATAAAGTTTAATTTGAAATTTAAAAAATCTAATTTGTTGGAAAGAATGTAGACGCAAAAAACTATTTTCACGCGGTTATTATAATATATTGCCTATTACTATAATATTATCTACCTACCTATGATATGTCAAGCTATCTGTGAGGCGTGGTACGGTAAATATTATTTCGGTAGGCAAGTAGGTACCTTTATGAAAAATAAATACTACGAAGAAACGAGTCATAGTTGAACACGCAGAAAATTATTAAACAACGGTTTATTACTTTCTAGTTTATTACTTATTACTTTCTAGAATAGATCACCCATCTGAAAACATCCTATGTGTATAAATAATAAGTAGGTACTTACTTCCCTACCGTAATTATATCGCGGGTTCACAATCAATATTTTTCATGTGTGCAGCAAGTATATTATCTACCTACTTACCGGTTATTATTATTAAGTATCCGAGAGTTGTAGGTAAACGAGAAACTTGATCAGGGGATGGAAACCAGAAAAAGTTGCATTTGATCAGCTGGTCTTTGAACGGGATTTGACCTACTTACTCGAGAAGATTTGCGATTCACACTCGTGTTTCTCCTCTTTTTTTTTATTCAACCCCTAAGTCCTTGTTGGAAGCGAACGGTTGGTCCTAAAATGCTCCGCGAGGTCTCATTCGAAGCTGAAAAGTTGTTTTCTATTAGACAGCGATGGAAAAAATATACCTACCTTCCTATATGAAGTTTTCGAGCTAGGGCGTTTTGAAAATGTCATATCATTATACTCTCGAGAAGACTCACGATAGCCAAGCTTCGTGGCACAGCTAGACCCCAAATGGAGCCGGTATACCAAATTTTATAAATTTTGTTCCATGGTAACAAAGGAAAGAACCGACGATGCCGGACGGTGTAGGTACGTACGAATTTTTTTTAAAATTCGATTTTTGGATTCTACGTAAGAATCGTAAAACATCAAATTTTGAGGAGGGTTAAAAAAAAAAAGATTTTGTGCTCGATTCCAAAGGTTCATTTTTGAAAATAATAAACCAAAAGAGGCACCCGTTGGTACTTAACCTGCGATTTCAATATCGTAGCATCCGGAAACAGTCGCTTTATAATACTGGTGAGAAGAATTTGATATATAGGTAATTAATTGATAGAATTAATCTCCGCTAATACATACGGGAAAAGGTTCAAAGGAAAGATTTCACAACAGCGTGTTATCAGTATGTACACACACAAATGGACAAACACAATAAAAAAGGAAAAAATCACCAGTGAACTGAAACTCCGTTCGTTCAGCAATATTGAGAATAAAATTACCAACATAATATAACGCGTTTTGATGAGAAATTGGCCCAAGTATACTGACATAGGTAATCATGAATAATCAGGGTGTGAACAACCGATGAAGTATAAAACCACCTGTTAGAATATGAGTACGATGGTAACGAGAGTAACATTATCAACTTGAGTGAAGCTCTGGTTCTGGGAATAGGTATTAGGTTAATAAAAATTTTCAATATATCGGCTAAAATAGAGATGAAGGAAATTGACGTGAGTTGGTTGAGGTTCGAAAAATAGGATCTACCTATCCGGGCGTAGTTACTTGAAACAACTAACAATATTCGGCTGTCATAGTTGGCTATATATAGGTATATATATTTCACAAATTTGAATGTACTCACCATTATGAGGAAATCCTTATAAACGTTGATAACTGGATATCGGGCTCGTTGACGACGCACATTATCGAGTCGAAAGGAAGTCGTCGCGAATTGGAATGAACCCACCCTTTTTTCCGGAGCTGTGTCAAGTGTAACCTTTACAGCTAGTAAACACTCAGCCGTGAAAATGATATCGATATCACCGCATTCCGAATGACCCTTCGAATTTTCACTGATTCCTTTTCAACTCTCAATCAAAATTTCACCGTCAACAAAACATTTACGTTAGAAATAACGTAAGTAAACCCGAAATAACACACGACACAATTATTATGTAAGCTCACAGATTGAGACACTCGACAGAACCGTAGGGGACTCGTTATTTAGTTTTCCGGAGTAGGAGTAGGTAGAGAGCTTCAATTCTTTGTATATCATTCGAAAGTGTCACTCAATTTAGAAAATAGTGAACGCGGTTTGAAG
Organism: Lygus lineolaris; assembly: GCA_030264115.1. Classification (NCBI taxonomy): domain Eukaryota; kingdom Metazoa; phylum Arthropoda; class Insecta; order Hemiptera; family Miridae; genus Lygus; species Lygus lineolaris. The sequence continues at coordinate 3,958,345 of JAEMON010000002.1, read as the reverse complement.
GATGTCATTCTATGAAATGTCTGAAACATAATACTGCAGTAGCGCAGAATCGAGAGTCACACAGAATTTTAATTTAATGATTGCAGTAAACGAGTGACACAATCAACCATAACACGTATTTTAACTTTTCAAACTAGATAGGTTCTAAATTGATCAATTTGACAACGTTTCCTGACGAAATTACAACTAAATTCGAAAAACAGCAGTAACTAACGCAAATCGTTCCACAAAATCCACAGAAATAACTGGAAAATCGAGTAAACCAACGAAGAGAAAGTGATCATTCGATGTTGATATGTTGGCTAACCTGGTATTTACCGTGCATGGAAAACCATGTGAAAAACTACGGACAAGGGGGTGGTGAAAGATTCATTCGCTTTGGTGGCCTAAAGATTCAATCATGGAAGAGATTCATCCATGAGACACTAGAACACAGAATACCAAGACCCTTGGTCACAGAGTAACCAGTTGTTATGGAGACAACTTACTTTGCCCTTGGTACTGGTAGGTCCCAATTTCAATCGCAGATAGGTAGTGGTTTCTGAAGGGTTTTTGACTCGCTATTTCTCAAAAATGTACTGATAGATCGATTTAATACTGTTCCCCTACATGGGTTATTTCTGGATCTATGAAGTACCAGTGGGCCAACCCCCAACTGCCCCAGGACCCTCAGGCACCGAACTTTCGTAAGTATTAGCTATAATTTTTTGTTATTTTCCCATCTTTTATCACTTTTTGCATTACGAAGAACATAGGTACATACAAACTGAAATTCACTAGTTGATAGTTTGAAAAAAATCAATTGGAGCATGAATTTGTGCAGTCCTAAGAGATATATATTTACTACAAAAAAAGTAGGTAGATGGGTAGGTAGGGGTGTTTTTACCTATCAATTTCAAGTAGGTATCAACGATAATTTTAAGATGGGTATATTGTAAATTATAGAGGAGATCCGGAAGAAAAACAAAAAGGCAGGGGAGGAAACTGGTCAAAACTCAGTTTATCGAAAACGTTCGACCTTCTGCAGAAAAGTAAAATAGGTAACTACAGGTTTGTTCAGATTGGCAACCCTTTAGAGGGTCTTGACGGTTTATGAAATAATACAATGTAGGATAATGATGAAAAAAGTGCGTATTTTCAAAGAAATCGAGAGTCTACTTCCAATGTTGAAGCCAAACAAAAATGTAGGGCAGGAAACTGTTGAAAAGTTTCGACCTTCTGAAAATATTAAACCAAGAAAGAGTTCGGTGGCGCCTTCGACAACACGGTAGGCAAACTGCCGAAAGGTACCATGCATCAACGCAAAGTGGTCACAAAACTGCATGGGTGAGGGCGCTTCCATTTTATCCATGCATAAACTTGACACATGGATACACGGCTAATCTGGCGGGAGGGATTAGTCATGATAACTTTTAACTTATCGTCGATAAGTTTTCATTCAAGCAAAGTTTTTACAAAGGTGTTTAAAATCAATGGGCACACGATTCCACGTCCATAATCAGAGCTAAACAAACAACAAAGGTGTTTTCATTTCTGAGTTTCAAGTCTGAGTTTTAGGTAGATCCGTAGTGTAAGTAAATGCAATAGTCCTAATCCAACGTTAGTATCAGTATTCTATGGCAGTAGTGCAGCACTGTCTTTATAACGAAGTTGCGCATAGAATACTGATAACTGATCTAGTGATAGTACCACAGAGTAATATACAGTACAGTTGGTAGTATACGTGTGGTCGGGTCTGGTTCTAGTTCTAGTCCACCAGCACTTTTCCAAATCCAAGTCCTGCCCAGAGGCCCACGTTACCAATCCGGAGCACTTACCGACCTATCCAACCAGTGAGTTAGTAAAACAACCCATCCATAAAATAATTCTCGACCTCGGATCATTGGTACAGATCAGTAGGTACCTAACTATGTTATGCTCCGAGAGCTGTAATAATTTATTGTTATGCTCCGAGATTGTTTCATGAGGACGCATTTTCACCATTGTTTCAGGGAAAGATGGATTACACCCACGATCAGCTAGAAGCAGTTAGGAGGTAAATAAATGAGAGTATATTAATACCTATATAGCCACAGGTAAAATATTACTTGAGGGTTGTGTTCAGCACGGAGCATGGTCAAACGTTCAAGGTGAGCAAATGTTCAGCTTCGATCTGAGTGTTGATCTTGGACCCAGTCAATATCGACACAAAAGAAGGCAAACATTGCAAACGCGCATCTAGGTACTGTGGTGATAAGGGAGAATGGCTCGTGGACATACCAGTTGCATCCAACATATTCTAGAGTTTGTAACTTTTTAGAGGGCGTGTGTATAAAACACACACAGGGAACGTCTGAGGTAGCGTGATTAATAATTCAAAATACATCCGGCCAGCAACTGTGCTATTAATATTATGCATATTATATGGATATAGGTATCTCGGGGAATTGATACACAAATATGAAATCATGGACATGGGTAAACAAACGTGCACGTTTCCCTATAACTTATCAGGTATGTATGCATTTATGTTTGGGGGTTCGGCTTTGCCGTATTAATTATAATTCAACTAGTTAAGGACCCTGCCGTTTCTTGTCGACAGAGAGGATGGCAGAGCCAGTGAAGATGCAACGTAAGGAGACTCCATCCACATGTAAACTTAAAACTGGAATGGGAGAAGATGGATCCGGTGTTAAGATAATCTGTATCCAGGGAATTGGAGGGGAATGTCTGAAGGACTTAAGTTATTATTCTACTTACCCCCATTTGAGTGGGGATGTGGGTAGAGTTGGAATGGAGGGGTGCCACGATTTTGTTCACGAGTGCTGGGATCTTTCGCGATCAGCTCCGAATTTGGTATGGTTGGCACGATGAGTGCTGGAATGGAATATACTCAATTTCCGTCAAGCTGGAAATGGTTTTAATACCTTCATTCCATGTAGAAAACATGTAATCTGAGTTTGCACCATCGCAGGAAGTGAGCTTAACTTTTGGTGGCCAAAAAACCGCTAAATTTTCGGACGTTTTTCGATTTTTTGCATATAACACAAAAACTATGGGTCGTACAGAAAATTTTATATTATCTTTTTTAGGGCCGGTTCAAAAAAACCAATAACCCTGGGGTTGAAGTTTACCTTGAGGTTG
>JAEMON010000002.1:3921214-3954222 GCA_030264115.1 Lygus lineolaris | reverse complement strand
AGCCGTTTGGGTGCTAGCGACAACTGAAAGTCGAGGAATTCGCTTTTTTCCCCAAGATGGATAAAAACCTAACTTTGAACGGGGATTACTCCCTTAAATTTTGATCAAAAATTGAAGTTCGGGGGGTCATTTGACGCGGAATTTTATGCTCTTTACAAAAGGTAAGTATAAAATTTTCTGTACGACCCATAGTTTTTGTGGTATATGCAAAAAATCGAAAAACGTCCGAAAATTTAGCGGTTTTTTGGCCACCAAAAGTTAAGCTCTTTTCCTGCGATGGTGCAAACTCAGATTACATGTTTTCAACATGGAATGAAGGTATTAAAACCATTTCCAGTTTGCCGGAAATTGAGTCCCCTAAAATCCCTAATTTTACTGGACTATTTCTTAAATCCGACTACTTACTTCATTCACGTGGTACGTAATTGCAGAATGACAAAGATATATGCTGTTATCGACGGAAAACCTATTTTGGAAGGATTGGCAGCCTTGGGCATGGGATACGGCGATAAGGCATATCACCACAGTACCTATCTCTGATTTTTTCAAATATGTTTTAAAAACTTTAATCGGTAGTAGGTATCCACCCATGTTTGCAAACCCCGAAAACTCTGTTCTAACTTCGTGGTGCTCGAAAAACCGCGAAATGTTTGCGCTGTTCTAGTTTTTTCAGAAAAATCGACCTACATCAATTTTACTCCTTCCTTTTTTAAACTAGACAAAATTTGCTATCATTTAAGCCCGACCCGAGCTCTGTAGGTCCAATGGTTGCGGAGAAACAGGTTACCTAGGTACTCAAAAATTGGCATTTTTTCCCACAAAGTATACATTTTTCGTATTCGTCATTTTCGAAGTCAAATACCGGCGAAACCTCTAGAAAAAGGTCGTGGGAGAGGAATTTGTAATAATTTTAACTCAATTTATTCTAAGACCAAAACGGCGCCTCTAGGTATTCTAGTTTTCCCAAAAACCTACGAATAAGAAAAATTGGACAATTTTGGGGCAAAATCAGCCGAATGGTTTCTGACGCTACCAATACTACGGTACTAATATAGTACCTGTGCGTGAGTGTGTTGTAGATATAAACCTAAATGGTGTAACAACGGGTAGGGGAGACTAGGGATCCTTAACCCACTCTTCAGTTTTTTCCAATTACCTAATTAGAGTTGATTTGAGTGTGCCAAACGCGTTAGGCTAAGTGGTCATGTTACTGACACACACTTTGGGCTTACAAAATTTGTGGAAAACATAAACGTGATTACGTTAGGGATCTTTGCATCTTTGACACTACCTCCCTGTTGTCGGTTGGTGGGTCAAACATCACAAGTGCGTGTAGATTTGACAATTTGCTGACGAAGTGTGAACTAATGGGACAATCATACGAATAAAATCAGTCTTTTTTTTTCGAACGAGGAACTTGATGTCAAAAATATTAATTATATAAAATAAAAATGAAAGTATATGTAAGATTTTCCTCTACACTTTATTTAGGTATCACACAATATTCTTAATGTATCACACAACTCTCTTTTTAACTCACACGAAGTTTTAGGCAGGTACTTGACTAATATAACCTTGTAATCGTCGTGGTCGTCATCTTGCTTCATATCTTCACTGTTGTTGTTAATTTCCTCTATCACTAGATTTGAGTTTATAACAAACCTGGTGTTATTTATATTCAAAATCATCTGCCTCCAATAATACTCCTCCTCTAGCTGCAGAACAGCCATTTTTGCATTATGCTCTTCCTCCAAATGAGCCGTTCTAGTTTTATGGAATGGCTCTGCAAATGACGAAAAAATTTTCGTGGGTTTCCGTACTGGTGTTCCTTTTTCTTTTCTGGATTGGGATTGAGTTGCAGGGAATGGAACGGCATTTCCAGACGCTGACCGAGATCCACCTGCTCTCCCCTGGAATTCTTGAAAATTAAGAGGGTCGGCTGGGGAAAAAAAGAAAAAAAGGATATTAGCTAGGGTGGGTCTTATGGAACACATGAAATATGAACATGAACAAATTCCTCTATGAGATTTCATCAAAATTATGTCCCCGCATGAGTAGGAATTTTCCACTTTTGACTTCAAAATCGGACTTAAGATAAAGTAAGTATCCTCAAAAACCTGCCTGCCAATGGGGAACTTCCATGGTTTTTTAATTTAATTTTGTTATTTGGAAGATCTTAATGAGATCCGACAATTGAAAGTTACCGAAATAGGGTCTTGTAAATTGAACCTGAATGATGTCCTCTTCCTCCGGCCTGATTGCCCCCCCCCCCCTCCCCTTTTGCAGAACCTAAATGACGTCACCCGCTCCCTTTCAACTCATTTTCTGTGCAAACGAACTGTAATTTCAAGTTGCAAATCGGCATCAGGGGTTTTGAAGGGCACTAAATCAGATTTTGAAGTTCAAAATGCAAAATTCCTACCCATGCCAGTTCTTCATTTTCAGCTCGAGATTACGCCGAGTTTGGTTGTACAAAATGGGTGGAAAGAACGCTTGTGAAGTAGTGAATTCAAGGCGCTGTGGGCCCCCTCATAGATGGGAAGACGTAGCAAGTTCTAAGTACAAGACTCATTTTTGCTCATCCGATACCCCTCATATTACCCTTTTTTAGAACGCTCTCACTACGACCATTCAATTTAAAAAGTAAAAACGTACGGCGGGATCATTTCATACTATTGCAGGTACCTAAAATAGTTACTCACCACATTCGTCATTGTCAGGTGTTATCAGTGGCTGCTGGTCCGCAAGTATCGCGCTCATCTCAATATCCTCCTTGGTTTCACGAATGTCCGGCGAAGGAGAACCTCCCCCAGTCTCCATTTGCTTCGCCTAATAGAGGCTTCCTTAGATTTATGACTTTTTTTTAAACGCTTTCATGGGTTTTAAAGTTGGTCTATTGACCTTTTCGAGTAGTTCCCACTAGAATTATATTCGTCATGGATATTCTCCCAGAGTCTCTTCTTTTTTTTTGTCATGGAGCTTCTTCTCGGCTCCCGGGTATGCCACAGCTAGGCGTACGGCAGCCTGCTCTTCCTGAGCAAAATTGACCCTCCTTTTTCTGTCTTCCTCTTCGTTCATTCCCTCGATCGAATACGAACTAATAACTAACGAATATCTCGAACTAATAAACACGAAAATTTACAAGACGGCTGACAACAATACAAGGGCGCTAGATGACGAGATAAGATCGAGTGAAGACACTCGCCCAGAAATCAATATAACCAACATAGTAATACCAATTCTGGTAGATTTCCTGTCGCTGATCTCGGACTTACTCTGGGAAAGTTCAGAACTAATTTTTAGTTCCAGACTTACTGGGGAAAGACCAGAACTAATATTTAGTTCCAGACTGAGGTAATCCCGGGATTAAAAAAGTTACAACTCTAAGTCTACAACTCACTACTTAAGTCTACAGCTCAGTAAGTCTTTTTTTTTAATTTTTAATCCTGGGATTATGAAGTCCTGGTCTTACAATTAGTCCGAGATTTCGTGACCTCGAGCTCAGCTACCGCCCCTTAGGTTCAGTGAAAGAAAAAAAATTCTATTTGATCATTTTCTATACTCTTAAATATGATCTTAATAAATCTTAAAATCCATAATCATAACCTTGTTGAGTGGCAACTACTCTGCTTGGATAGAATTATCCAATTATCCTGAGTTTTTCTCTTCTAATTTAGGTTTTAATTGTTTATCAACTTACAGAATCGAGCGCAGCCAGAATTACTATGAAATTCTTGAGGTATCCAAGGAAGCCTCCGATGATGACATCAAGAAAGCGTATAAAAAATTGGTTTTACAGTTACATCCTGACAAAAACAACGCTCCTGGAGCTGCTGACGCCTTTAAAGGTTGGTTTAATTTCCCCTTGTTTACAAGGTATGTTTTCCCTTGTTTACATTATATATATATATTGTCGAGAAATTCGACGTAGGTAAACCGCCTTCACTAATGAAGTAGGTAGCGAGCGCCTCTACGGTCATCCGGAGGCCAATATTTAAACGCAGCTGCCTTATTTTTGACCACGTCAGTTCATCATTGGAAGAAATTTATTAATTTATTGCTTTATCGTTCAAGATTTTTAAGACTGGTGAATTCCCTCTAGATCGTTTTCTATCTCTCATTCAAGTTTATATAGAATCCTTTATCCTTTCCGTTTTTCCTTGTAGCATTTGTGTGTGCATAATATAATTCAGATTCGGTAAACTATAGCTCTGTGTTCTTTCATTGATTTCGACAAAAGTAGTTTCACCCCTTTTTTAGTCCGTAGAATTTTCGGACATATATTATAACAAGAACCAGAATAACTCTTTGCTGTTCCAGAATAACTCTATATTTTTAACAATTTAACACTGAAAATAAATTCAAGAAATCAACCTGAAATCCAAAACAAAACAACAACATTTTTAGGAAAAACGTAACTAACAAGAAAACTATGAGAACAACCAGCCACATGACCTGGGTCATTAGTCATGACACTACCCCCTTCTTCCTCCTCTTATCTCTTCCTTGACCTCAGGTTTCACATCTGCACTTGCCAGTTGATTGGCATGTAGGAGCCTCTTAGTCTTCCCCATCTTAACTTGAAATAGGGCGTCATTTTTCTTTTTGGTGATGAGCCAGGGGCCAGTCCATTGGGGCTTGAACTTTGGGCACCTTGCTACTGTCCGATTTCCGATAATGGACCCACACCCAATCACCCTCGTCAAACGGAGGTTGCTTGGCCTTCCAGTCGAATTTCTCTTTTTGCCTCCTCATCTAGATCCCCATGGTCTCGCATGCCAGGTCTCGAACCTCATTTAAATCCTGACGCAGCTTGAATGTGTGGTCTGTTGAGGTTTTATTGGTGCGGTGCGAAACAGTTCCTCTGGAAAATGAAGATTTCTACCAAAGACCAACTGGGCTGGTGAGAATCCTGTGGTGTTATGGGGTGCTGATCAGTACATGACAGTTTATCATCCCAATCATCCTGATTTTTGTTGACAAACATTGCCAAGAAGAATTTCGTCAGGGTTCGATTTAGCCCCTCTACAAGGCCCCCTGATTGTGGGTGCAGTGGAGTGGACCTGGTTCGACACATCCCTAACGAATTGCTCACCTCATGTACCAAACGGGGTTCAACATTACAACCTTGGTCTGTGTGGACCTCGGATTGAACCCCATGATGGACTATCACTTGCTCAACCAATGCTGCAGCCACTTTGTGCTTCTTGGTTTGGCATGGCCACTACTTCCGCCCACTTGGTGAAGCAGTCAGCCACTACAAGAACATAACGGTTTCCTCTTTTGTGCGGGGAAGAGGTCCGAGAATGTCCGTTCCAATACGCTCAGAAGGACTCCCACCATGAACTGTTGAAGAGGGGCTGTACGTAGTGGCCCAGGGCCTTTAACTCTTCAGCGCTCATGACAGGTCTTGCACCATGCCTTTACATCTGATGCCATACCTATCCAGTAATAGCATTGCCAAACTTTTCCCATGGTTTTCTGAACAGCCTGCGACCTGTCGTTGAACTGTGAGGTTGGTTAATTATTATTTTTGATATCTATCTTGTTGTGTTTATCATGTTTTGTTTCGTATGAATGCGCTCTATCATTTTGTTCGTGGTGATTCCTTGCATAGAGTTGTCTGCCTGGGACTTAGTATTCAAGTTGAGGTCCATGAAGCTTGTGGATGCGGATATGGGCTCATCAGCTTGATCTACGAGACTGCATTGACCTTTGTTCGCTACTGTTATCACCTACAATCTGCAGATATAACTAACCAACGTCATAAGCATGGAAGTAGGAACGTATTCCTACTTCCTCCAGACAGTATGGCCAACATACATCCCACCAGACTACCCCCCAATCTAGGCTCAAACTGTGGATACTTTCTGATCAGGGGGGGGTGTTCTGTTGGCTAAACAAGTGTTGGTAACAACAGTTAAGTTCGTAACATGATGATAAACGCTGCCATTTTCTGCAAGCGGGGTGTTCTGTAAGGAAGCAACATTGACAAAAGCTCTCCACAGTTGACAAGCTTCTGATCACCTCTGGAGGTGGTGAGAATATTTGTCGAGACGAGGTTAGGTGACTGAAGCAAGTTATCTTGGATTGTTATAATTTTACGGGCTATAATTGGAGCGTTGTATTGAGTTATTAGCGTGATACTTCAAGTTGTCGTAATTTTTAGTGGTCCGTACTATTAATTATCATGTTTTATTCCTTTCTCCTTTTCATTTTTACTATCGATACATTGTTTCTAATTGATACATCGAGTACCAACTCAATAATTTCTCACAACTCTTGTTACAACAGTCGTTAAGTTTTGACAATCCAACAGTAGTTTTCAACAGTTGTGATAACTCCAAAGTGTATTACATGTCGTTTTCTTGCTTGTGTGACGTCAGTTAGGTTCTGGTCAGGTTAGGTTTTTCAAACAGCTGACATTTTAATTCGAGTTTTCTACACTCAGAAACTACGAGGTAAATATTCTGTCCATGCTCCTAATCTTGTTTTGCAGGCCAAAATAACAAGAAATGGGCAACCAAAGAGACAATTTCAGACTCATGCAAGATCCCCATTTCATTGTTAAATTGTGAGGCCTCACCTCAAGTTCCTCCACGTAGGAAATAGGATTGTTCCTACAAACATTTTGGACCTACTCTTCGACCCCAATCTCTTCCATCTTTGGTTGCCATGGGCCTAGTAGGAAATGGGCTGGTTATCTGCAAAGTTATAATGCGGCAAGAATTCAGAAGTCAAGTGACTATCTGGGCTCAGCTTTGGAGGGGCCCCACCCTCTCAACGCATCGTCCCCTCATCCATTGGAAGGCCCTCCTCAACCAACCGCTGAAGCCACATCTACTGACCTCCTCCTCGACCCATGCACCACCTTCCTTGTCAACACCATTCGTGATTCGTCTCACACGGCAATGGAAGCTGAAGAGGGTGGATACCCTGTCTATTTCCTTTTAAGTCCATGTTGGTTGCCATGACGCTACATGAATGGTTCGTCATCATCCTCTTCGTTTAGAAGATGGGCACTAGCTCTCTACCTTTTATTTATGCTCAACGACGCTACCCCATCACAATCCTCAAGTTGTTGGAGTATGATGATAATTATTCTATTCTGCTCCTTCCTTGCTTATCTGATCTATCCCATTGTCCTTGGAACGACGACCTTCTATAGCCTTCAAGACTGATACTCAGTAGAGGGTTTGTTCGAGTTTGTTCTTCCCGTTTCCGAAAACGTTCCAATACGCGTAGCAGATGAGGGAAAACGGACCAATGAGCTTGGAGCATTCTCTTTCCGTCAACAAAAAGTTCTAAAGTAAAAGTAGTAACACGTGAAGACTTTCGTTGACGGAAAGAGAATTTGTCCGTTTCCCCTCATCAGCTACGCTTATCAGAACGCGTTTTAAACAAAAACTGTCTACTGCCTAATACACTCTTTGCGCTTGGAGGGAAATAACCATTCAATTCCATCCTCATACAGCTATTCCTACTGTCCACAAATTTGGCAGATTTTTTCTGTAAAACACCCGATGGCCAACACTAACAATTAACTATACATTATCATTGGAGTTACTCCATACTACATCATTGTATTTTACAGTCACGCCATCTAATTTAAAAAATGATGTTACAGCTGTAGTAATTGCTTCGGATATGCTGTCTACTGAAGAAAAAAGAAGAAAGTATGATACAATTATTTCCCAACAGCAAGGGATGATGGATATGGGTAGGTCTATTTTGTTTTATCAAAAGTCAAACAAACAAATATTTCTATGATGTTTTTGGATTGGATACTCTTCTAAAATTGGCGTCATATAAAGCACAAAGACTTCAATTTAATTAAATTAAATTCATTAAAGTCTTTGATGAAGCATCATGCAACTAGAGATGGAAATCGAATTTTTTTAAATCGATTTGACTTTTGTGCATCGAAGTTATATATGTATTATATTTTAATTTTTACAGGCGACCTCCAAGGCTTGGACTGGCTTTTGTTGGGCGTTGGTGCAGGCCTCAGTGCTCTCGCAGGGTATATGTTATACAAATCCTCCCAGTCACGTTCGAAAAAGTAGTCATTCTTGATTCCGACGAATCCATCTGCCTATGAATATGGACTAAAGAATTTGTACCATTGTTATAATAGGTCTGTGGACCCTAGTTTCTGACCATTTTAGTATGTAATGTTTCTCTCTCTTTCTCCCGCTACCATATGCTAGGATTTTATACCTATTTTTCAAATAAATTTAACCTACCCATTAATTTAAATGGTAAAAGTATGGATAGGTATGAAAATTGAATAACGACAAGGGTGCAATCCCCCTCGACTGGCATGTGAGAGAATTGATGCGGAAAGTTGATTTCAAAATGTTCAGCTCGTTCGCTGGACTTATTAAAGCATAATTAGGTATTCGTTTATGATATGTCGTGGTATCCCCATTTCCTCCCTCCCGTCCATATTTATGCGAAAAATGTTGTAGGCCAAAACAGTCAGCTACGGGTTGGCTCCCTATCAATTTATTTATAATCACATTGCTATAAGTAGGTACTTCGCTGGTATACTTATTTTATGTCCTACCTATGTTGTTACGTTAACCACCTCTTAATTTTAAGATTATTGAAGAATCGTTATTTAAAGTTTTATGTACCAATATATTAGGTGCCTGTTGTATTTCCGTAAATAATTTGTAAATAATCGAATTTGTGATGTTCATTTATAATTATGTTCCATAAATCAATTTAGGATATAACATACTAGTAGCTCCTCCGACTGCGAGGTACACGATTCTTCGAGGAAAAAGGAACCCCAAATAGGAAAAAAGCTGCCGTTTTGAATTTCGAAAAACGAGGGATCTCAGTAATATCGCAACCCAACCTGCACCGCATTCCCCGCAGGAGGCCGGAGGTTATGCCTGTTCGCGTCACTTCACTTTTCACTTGTAAAAGACTCGCAGCCACCCCCGGCCGCTGAGTTGGGGAAGAAGGGTGGGCCGTAGTATCCTAAAGTGATCTACAGAACATAACAGAACATGATAAATGAACATCATAAGTTTGTTTATTCACAAATTAGGTATGTCCCTACGATCAATTTAGGATATTTCATAGTAGCTGTTCAAAATTGCCTTAAGAAAGAAACGTACGATAGATATAGGGCTGAACATTTTGAGAAATATGGAAAAATATTGAAGTAATCGAACCCATGTGACACAAACGGCCATAAGCTTGGCCTCCATGGGACACGGTGCAGGATGGTGTGTGTTCTTACTGCCACCTGGCGGATCCTGTGCGGGAATGAGCCCGCGTTTTTTTCGAAATTCAAAAGGCGCACTTTTTCGCTGTTTTGAATGTCTTATCTCTTTGGAGTTGAGAGGAATCGTGTATCTCGGAGCAGCTACTACTATCCTAAATTGATCTACGGAACATAATTATGTTTGGTGTGTAATTGCCGCACCTTAGTGAGGCTCCTATTTGGACTGAGCTGCATTTTTGTTTGTATGTTTGCACCAATCTACAATTTCGACTTAAAATCTTGAGGATAGAACCTCAGAATTTGCTGTACCTATGCATTTTGCTTGCTATTGTCATGACAGTGTGACTTTTGTGAATGACATTAGGCAAACAAAATCCAAGAGTAGCGTCCCCCCCCCCCCCCCCCCCCCCCCCCCCCCCCCCCCCCCCCCCCCCATTACCCCACCACGTACATCGTCTCTCTGTAGCTTCTCACAGCATAGTATCCTGTTCTGTGATACCTCCTATCCCCTTATGGCTCAGGTGGGTGGTGGTTATGAAGACTAAGCAAAGTAGGTAGATAGGTACCTAAGGTCAAAATTCTGATGATTTATGGCTATGCTATGAGGGAAGTTTGGTAGTGCTTATGATTATGACTGAGGGATGCATTTCCCCTTTCACTATTGGACTGATGAAATAGGTATTTGCCTAACTCTTTGACTCCTTATATCCAGTAAACCTTTTTTTGCTGCGTAACTACACCAATAATTGAGTAGCGTTATCTGCACGTAGCAAATAGTCAGCCACTTGATTTCTACCAGTTTGTAATATTTTTGTCCCCTCCACATTAATTTATAGGATTTTATATTTTGTACTTACTTTTATTGAAATATTGACGTCTAATTTCAATTTGTAAATGGTTTATTTTGAATAATATGGAATCAATGTAACCGATATCTACTACTACCCATTACTGTAAAACATTTAGATTTATATAAAGGCATTATAAAAATATATTCTGCTTCTGAAGAGTTTGTGGTTTTTTTGTAAAGTCCAACTTTTCACGTCCCTGGTTCCTGTGGAAGTTCGAAATAACAAAATGTATTATTATTAATATTATTTATTTGTGAATAAGACATACCTATTACAAAACTTATAAAAATAATATATAGATGGAGGTAATAATTTCCCTGGTTATTATCCAAGGTGAAATCCATACCTGGAATACATCTTAACACAAGCAGGAATAGTAAAAATGCTGTTTTTCTGTCAATTTCTCCGAATTTACGAACTTTTTCAACATTAACCTGCACGGTGTTATTACTTATCCCCTGAAGACCCTCTGCATAGTTGCCAATCCCAATAAAATTGTAAGTATTTTATTTTCAGAAGGTCGAAACTTTTTGATATACAAACTTATTAACAAGTTTCCCGCCCTGTCTTTGTTTGTTTTCAACGTTGGAAGCTTTTGTCTCTCGATTTCTTTGAATATAAGGTTTTTTTCTCATCAATATCCTACTTGCTAGGCCGGAGAGAAAAAATCGCTGCGCCTGCAACAGAACGGTAAACTAAACCAGCGGAGCGAGAGGGTATAGGAAGTTTTGGACAAAACCGCTGGGGTGAGGGTGCTTCCATTCAATTTCGACTTCCTTGAGTCAAATGAAATCTTAGCACAAAACATCCATACATTGGAGATGGATTTTTAAGATTTCCACATGGACTAATTTCCAATGGGAAGTCCATGCATTGCATGAACAACATCCATACATGGAAGTAGGCTACCATGTAAACTTTTTCCCTCAGTCCTACCAGCGTAGAATGATTGACAGTAAAGAAAATATTCTACGCAGGTCCATGGATAGCTCTACCATGTTGTTGAGAGATAATAGATGAAAGAACCACTATTTATATTTGTAGACTAGTAATTAAATATAATGTATACTACCTACTCTATTATAGGTATTATCAACATTAATTTGATATATATATGTTGGCTAACATGTAATGTGTTGCGGGTTCCGCCCCTTCCAAAAACTTCAGCTTCACCCTCAACAAAAACAGTTCGTTTTGATTTTGATTCTATTCAAGCCCATCTTTTAGCAAAGTGGGTAATTAATTCATCATTCAGCATTGTATCAAGTCTTGTGCCTCAAATTTCGTTGCTGAACGTATGTGAACGTGTGTCAGTGGCCGTGACGAAAATTCTTTCTATGGTAGAAAAACCTGCAGCTCTGTGAGGATTAATCGTATTTGGACACCGCGGCCCGAGTGGTTGTGTAGGTGGGTCCAAGGCGGTGCTCGATTTCCTGTCGAAGACTTTCAGTATTGTTCTCATTTTCGCCAATTAAGTATTTATTAATTCGTTGGTAATATACTGTAATAGTATGATCGGAAGAAGCTGAATTCGAAGCTTATCTCCGTTCCGAATTCACCATGACCTCTCACAAGTCGGGCGGCCAGAGCAATCGGAAGAAAGTGCAGGTAACGGATGACAGGCCCTTATCACTTTCTAGCTTTAACGGTGTTTATCCTAATGAGGATGATTTTCCGGTTTTGATATATCCTATTTTCCCATTTTTATTCATTAGACCTTAGGTTTTTCCTACAAACATTTAGGCGGACCTCGGGAGGCCTACGAACGTAAATATGATGTACCTACTAATAGCAAGTTTTGAATTTGTGTGTTAGTAGGTACGTAGGTAGTAAAGACGCTAAAGGTGATTCTAGAGTTTTTATCAAGTATCTAAGAAAATGTGAGTAGTTATAAGTAATTAGGCACAGTAAAGAAAAAAATTAAGCTTTTGGAGTCGGTAAAAAATTGCAGGTAGTTGCTATCTACCTCGCAGGATAAGGTGAATCTCTGAAAAGTTTCACCATGGAATTCCATTTTGAAGTACGTAGGTAGTAGTACATTCATGGTCCAGGATATTCGTGGTATTTTGAATCGAAACATTTTTTCTTTAATTTGTGTAGGTACGTATGGGTTGTGTGAGGTACAGCTGTGTCTTTACTGGGGTTTATGACAATTTTAATCTAGCTTTTGAAGATGTCCACGCGAAGTGTGACGAAACGTCAAGCAATATTAAGGGTGTAGTTCGTTATCCGCCCCCATTTTGTTCTCTCTTTTGCATGCTCACTTGACCACCTTTTTCAATTTTTGAGGAGTGTCCCGTAAACTAGAGTTCATGTGCTGTAGGAATAATATACCGCACTTATGTTTTCGAATACTCCAAGCAATGAAACTAGACATTGAAAAAAGTGGGGGCGGATACCAAACTATTTCCCTAGAGAAAAAGTTCGATAACCGCCCCCACGACTGAATTGCACTGATTCGGCCAGGGACGTTTTTTTGGGAGAGATAACTGGTGAGGCAGAGAATAACTTTGATCGAAAGTTAAGAGGTTGAGATGCGAGGCCTGGGACTTTTCTTGGGAGAGATAAGCGAAAGACGTTCTGTTCTAACATGTCGTGGCAATTGGGAATGGGGAGGGACTTCCTTATTTTTTTCCATTATTAACTATGTGGTGTTTTCTCTAGGGAAATAGTTCGGAATCCGCCCCCACTTTTTTCAACTCCTAATTTCCCAATCTTAACCAATCAAAAATTATAATTCGTCAAGATTGTGCTCAAGAAGATGAAATCTAGTTTACGGAACATTCCTGCAAAATTGAAAAAGGTGGTCAAGTGAGCATGCAAAAGAGAGAACGAAATGGGGGCGGATAACGAACTACACCCAATATTAAGGTAGAATGAATTAGTTCTTCGTTTCTTTCTACAACCCTGGGCCGCCTCTCGACTAACAACGGAAGTTCGAAAATAATTTTACGATACCTAGGTATCTTGGTAAAAGAGAGAAATGAAACAATGGAATATGCACTCAAACCCAAGTTGAAAAATTTCCTTCCCAAGTTTTCCCAACTTTCCTCAGGCTGAGATTGGTGCTGCCCCTCTCACCTATGGCGACGTCCCTGGCTACCGTTTGGGTTCTCGGATAGAAAACCTGGGGTTCGCTTTGACAAAAATATTTTTCAATTCCCAGGTCTCTTTCGTGATCCGCGACGAAGTCGAAAAGCAGCACAGAGCAGGCGTCAACTCTCTCCAATATGACCCTCACATGCAGCGCCTGTACTCCGCTGGGCGAGACTCGATCATCAGGACTTGGAACACGAAGCCTTCCAGGGAGCCCTACATCCAGTCAATGGAGCATCACACTGACTGGGTCAACGACATCGTACTCTGTTGTGGCGGGAAAAACTGTACGTCTACCTCCTCACTACAAACACACATTTCCAGAAGTTACCCAAGTTTAAAGAGTTATTATTGCTAGGGTAACAACCACAACTCTCAGGGTTGCCATCACTATTGATTTTTCCGGTTTTGACTGATTTTTTGACGTAGTTGGGGGATTTAGGGGAAAAAATAAAATCTACTGATTTTATGAAGTTTTTAGGAAATCTGCGGAAATGTATCGGAAAAACTTGAATAGGTACCTACCTCTTTCACTCGAAAATCTAAAACAGGGAAAATGTTTCTGTCTAAATTAACAAAGCTGTGCTATTTGCTCGGTATTTTAAAATGAACATCTATTATTCATAATTTTTGTGTGTTTCCCTGGAACAGATGTAGGATCTGAATTTTGGCTGTCGCCTAATAATCGACCGGTTGGTAGGATTTTGCATAACTGGCTTGTTGCATTCTTGTGCTTGAGGCATTATTTTGTGGGAAAACGGCTTAATCGACTGTTTTTATTTCGTAAGACATCATTAGCATACTTGATTTGTTAGCTCAACTTTTCATCAAAATCAGCCAGAAACAAGACCGCCAGACAAGATAGAACAGATTTTTCCGATTTCCTAGAAACGTAAACCTATCTCCTTAAAAGGTATTTGTGGAGTTTTCAAAAACGAAATTCTATTAATTTAGCTTCCTTATTACCCAAGGTAGGAATCTATGTATTCGTACAAGAAAAAAAAGTCTGCCAAGTTGGTTGGGCAGTATAGCTGTAACATGGACGTTTAGAATCAGTTACTTAGTGAACAATTCAGCGAAATTGGTAGAATAGTATTGGAGTTATCCCTATGAGAACAAACTTCAAGTTTGCGCAGTAGCTATCGTGAAGAAATGCATAGGTAATTGTCTGGTAGTCAGCCACCAACTACCCTCAGAAAATGAGCGGAATCTGTCCATTAGGAACTGAGAAATCGTCGTTCTAGAAGATTCACGTTTGCGCAGCCGCACTACTACAGGTGGCTATGAAATTAGGGGACCGTCTAGGGGATATCCCGTACAATCAATGCAAATGTCACCGATTGGTCGAGTAATTCCTAGTTCCGGATTTATGGCTAACAAGATACATTTCAAGTTTGCGCATGCGCAGTAGGTATTCCTGATCCAATCGTGACGAAAGTCGTAGGTAATTGTCCAACCCCTCCAAATTTGAGCGAAATCGGTCCATTAGGAACTGAGAAACCTGAAAATGTCACCGAATTGGTCGAGTAGTTCCGGAATTATGCCCGTGACCGCGAATGTCGTGTTTGCGCATGCACAGTAGCTATTACTAATCCTAACGTGACGACGTTCAAAGGTTATTGTCTTGTAGTCAGTCCCCAACTACCCTCCGAATTTGAGCGAAATCGGTTCATTAGGAATTGAGAAACCCGGTTTTAGGAAATTCACGTTTGCGCAAGCGTGCACACACTACCAGTGGTCCAACGGCAATGACATTAATAGGAGACCGTCACGAGTGTAACCTGCACAATCCCTCAACATTATTTGGTCAAAATCGGATCATGTCTTCATATAGTTTTGCCTGGGACAAGGAATTAACAACAGACAGACACGGAACCAAAATTGTGCAGAACGCTCTAAACGTAAAGAGCAAGTGGAAATTTTGATTTCAGAGGACAAAACATTTTTTTCCACGAATTAGGAAGCAAAATTGTCCTCCAAAATCAACATGAGGAAATTGTGCGGTGATTCCGAATATACCATATCATGTTAGATGTTTAGGATGATAATTTACACCAAAAACCTCAAAAACACATTTTTTCACCCTTATTCTTCAAAATTTGACCCCTTGGAGTTCTCAAAAATGCTGGCCAACGAACTCTTTTTCTTTTTTTTTATTATTGAAATTTCGAATTTTGAAAGATTTGAAAGTCTTCAGGCTCCTTAGCCTACATTCCACATCACATTTTTATAATCTGATGTGAAGGCTAATTTTGCTGCTTAGTAGAGTAGTAGTGAGTTTGTCGATGAGATAAATACCCTACCGGTTTTTTTGGAGCTTATTAAATTATAGGTAAATCATTTTTTGTTACAGTAATTTCTGCAAGTTCAGATACAACTGTGAAGGTATGGAATGCCCACAAGGGGTTCTGCATGTCGACACTACGGACGCACAAAGACTATGTCCGCGCACTGGCATACGCCAAAGACATCGAGCAAGTCGCCTCCGCTGGTCTGGACAGAGCCATTTTTCTTTGGGACGTCAACACGTTGACTGCTCTCACTGCTAGCAATAACACTGTTACAAGTTAGTATTATTTTGTACGAGTGACATGTAATTTGTTTCAGTAGTGTGGGGAAAAAAAACCACTCACAAAACATTGTGCTTTCGACCGGATCTCTGCTGGATGGAGACAGTTGATTCAGCTCTGACATGACCCCTCCCTGGTTATTTTTAGCGTTTTTTGCATCAAAATACATGCATATTTGTTTTCTAAGTCAAATCGCCTCATGATGATTATGAGGACTCTTGTTCATCGCCTCCATTCCCTTCTGTTTCCTACTCGCCCTCTCCGTTTGAAAAAACTTGAAAAAACTTGAAATTTTTACTGAATTGTTTGGACTCTTGAAAAGTTGTCTCTCCGATTTCAGCTTCATCTATCAGTGGTAGCAAGAATTCCATCTACAGCTTAGCAATGAATCCTGGTGGCACTGTAATCATTAGCGGCAGCACAGAAAAAGTGCTGAGAGTTTGGGATCCCAGATCTTGCAACAAGCAAATGAAGCTTATTGGTAAGTCGAGAAATGTCTCACGATAAGTATCGAATTATTAATATTATTAGTTGAATTAGTGTTTAAATTTTACTTTACATTTTACACCTTTCTGAGTGTTATTTGGAAGGTACCGTGGTAGGTAGGTACGTTATTTCTGGGATAGTCTCTAGTCTCTAGTCTCATTCATACGCTGTTATATCTATCGCTGTTTTATCTATAATCACGATTGTATGTACTGTTGCCTCTGCGCTTCAGCAACAATTAATAATTGTTAACATATATTTGGGCGTAAAAGTCGGATCATTTTGGGTGTTAAGCCGTCACGGATGGTCGAGCGGTATAAGTCGGAAATCGCTCGTCACTCGGGTCCCGGGCTCGACTTCCGGCTGAGAAACGAAATGTTCTCAGGGAGAGGATAAGGGAAACTGAGTAAACATTAATACTAGTAAACAGTAGTAAATAGTAATAGTGTTACTAGTAAATACTACTAGTAACACTAGTAGTATTTGCTAGTAAATATTAATTGAGATGCCGTGAAGTTACTCAACGAAATCAATATTCATTATTTATTTTTTTATTATTATGGTTTATTATTCGCAATCAAGAATCCTTTGGAGTTGACCAAGAAACTCCACCTCTAAATTTTCCGTCTTCCGTTTCAAGGTAAGGTCCAAGAACCTTCAAGTGGTCTAATATAGGAATGCAATAGGTATCTACGCGGTTGCTGAAAACCTGTTACAAAATGTCGGAAGTATTTTAAAAGAAAGGGCGAGTTTGTTGGCCAGATGTTTTGGAGCATTTTTGGGGCACACATTTGGAGAATTTATGGTCAAAAGTCGCTTTAAAAAATTGTTTCGAGAAAAGGTTTTTCAGTGTAAATTACGCACTTATCAACATTATGGTGTATTCAGAATCATCGTAAAATTTTCTATAATAATGAAGCATAAAATAATAAAAGAAAATATAGTGCAACAGCCGAAAATTCGCTCATTAATTTATTGCTGTAGTAGGAAGGTACATGTTTTAATTATAGTACTTTTTTCAATTTACGTAATGTAGTTTTTGTTCGTGTACAGGTCATACTGATAATGTGAAAGCACTAGTCGTGAACAGGGACGGTACCCAGTGCCTCTCTGGTAGCAGTGATGGGAACATCAAGCTCTGGTCTCTTGGTCAGCAACAGTGTGTCCAAACGATAAGGATTCACAGCGAAGGCGTTTGGGCTCTGTTGGTGAGTCACTCTTTCTGTTATTTACTTGTTTAATTCACCTAATTAACCCCCGCAAAGGGTAAGTAGGTACAGGAAACCATCATGAACTCGAAATCGTCAGCACAGAGAAGTCAGTGCGTGGTTCCCTGAAATTATCAGTTTTTATGAATTAGTAGACCGTTTGAATGATGTTTGCTTTCTTTTAAATCAGTCGGGGTACGGCCCAGCAGGAACAAAGATAACGACTTTAGAATAGAATGGAATAGAAAAAATCTATATTATAAAAAACAACCAGTATCGTACACCAAGCGCCTGATGAGAAAGCAGACGCTTGAGAGACTTTTGCAGAGCTCGTCAATGTGTATCTCCCAAGTTAGTCTCGAATCTATGGTTATCCCGAGAATTTGATGTGGGGAAGGTCATGAATGATAAGTCCAAGAGACATGATGAGCTTGATCTTTATCAGCGATACATCGGCGATACGTCGAAGGACATCGAGGACAAGCGTGAACTGTGGTTCTTGTTCCACAATGGCTTGAACTATTTCCTACGGGAGTTGGGATAAGAAGGACCTTTGTTCGGTGCTGTTTGTAGAGGAGGGATTTTCGACAGTGACTTGGGTAGGAAAGGAAGGTGTAGGCACCACTTTAGCTCTATGAGTTGACACCAGCAGCACCATTGGGTGGTTCAAAGCACTAGTGACATAGTGCTCTTGATACTCGGTGTATCGGTTGGAAACAAAGTATCAACAGTTGTTTAGCTTAAAGAAGACCCCCCGGTATTTAAACGTCACCTCTCTTCTCTGTCATATTTATCTTGTTACTCTGTGACTGAAAAGAATGGTTGCGGAATGTTCATAAAGGATTGTTGTGACCCTCAATAATAATATTAAGTAACTGAGATATTGTTGAGTCAATAAAAATGGCTCTCAATTGCACACCATTTTCTCCATGTATAGAAATGTTTGTTTCGTTTTGCAGGCATCAGATAACTTCAATCAAGTCATTTCGGGCGGGCGGGACAAGAAGATTTACATCACGGACCTCCGAACGAAGAGGTCAACGCTCTTGTGTGACGAAGATGCGCCCATTCTCAAAATGGCCGCTCACCCAGATTTTACCGGTCTTTGGGTGGCCACTTCCAACTCTTCTATCAACTACTGGGTAATAAATCTAGTGCCTAGTATCGAGTATTTACTTAATAATATTATTAAAATCTCAATGACTGGTACAAATAAAATTTTCTGCTAGAAACGTTTACAATTGGGCAACGTTTATAAACGTTTGCAATGGGGACTGGGGTTTCTCCTTGTTTCTTGTCCTGCGTTAAAATCATTGGTTGATTCCAAATGTGTAGGTATGCAGTTTATTACTTGAGAGTTAGGTTAAGGACACTTAAAGGGTGTGGGGGACAACGGGCTCAGGAAGCGTCCCAACCATGTCCCAATACAGCTCAAAATAGGCACTATTATTTTTTATTTTTCAGTTTTGTTGGTTGTTTTTCATGTTATACACTAATAATTACATACTTTATTGCGTTACTCATAATTTCCAGAGAAAACTGGAAGAAACCGATGAAAACTGGGTTACTGGATAACCTGCTGTAGTTTGGCTATTCCCAAAAACATTCCCGACTTTTTACCTCGATGTGGCGTCCTCAATCCCACTCCACTACCTCCTAGTAGGAGGCACCTACCAATCTTACTTCCAAGTTATTTGGGGAGCCTCAGAAAAGGGTACAGCGACTGATGATCATTATTATTTGTCACGTTGTTGAGGGTTTCAACATCCCAAGTGCTCATGAGTCTTATCACACGGTACTCAGCTTAGAAGAAAGCTCTTCTAAATGACCTCAAAAGGATCAAGAATGTCCAGATAACGTTGGACTCATAGATCTACAAGCACGGAACTGCTCGCCTTTGGTCTTCTTTTCATTTGTTCTGTGGCTCTTAGAACTAGAATTTGGATAGTGTAGGAACTTTGTGCCAGGTGTTTGTGGTACTGCTTAGCTACAGTTTTCAAGGCATCTTCCACCAAATTATGATGTTAAATCATTTGGCCTTTGATACTATTTGAGTGACCCACTAGTGTCTCAATGTACACCCGTTCAACCAAGCATTGAAATTTCAATGCTGGGACGGGAGGTGAAAGGAAGTTGATGCAATCCGAGACAGATTCGGTTCACATTGATGCATGTGGAGGAAACCGTGCTTCATTGGATTTGTAGTGACAAAAAATGCCATCTTCATTCAATTTTATGTAAAGTAATTTAATTATCTACAGTTTCAATTTATTTCTGCGTTTATTTTCAGCCCATTCCAAAGAAAGAAACTATGATGGGAGATGGGGTGGAAGAGAACAACGTGGGACAAGCTACGTCCTCCAGGCCAGAGCAGACTATCAAAGGTGGACCAGCCATCCGAAAGTATCACATCCTCAACGACAAGCGACACATCTTGACGCAGGATACTGAAAGTAACGTGGCCATTTTCGATGTGTTGAAGGTGAGTCAATATTTTTGAAGCATGTCGTTAATTAAGTATTTGGCCTAGGAAAAGCCGTCTTTTACTGAGATTGTAAAGCTATCGGTATACACAATAACATTTAAGCTATTTACGTGGTCTGAGAAAGCCCAGAAAGGAGGGGCCTTGAAAATGGTTGTGGATAGGTTGTGTTGTGCTTGACCACGCGCAAGTAGAGGATACCACTTTTTCCATCTCAACCAACCAATGGTTTGTAATGGGACCGTTATGAACCAACGCCATTTTGTGTGGGTGGAGGAGAGGAGAGGAACATAAACACAAAGAAAGGTTTTGAGAAAACGCTCGCCTAAATTTTCGCTGAACTTCGTATCCCTTCCTTGATTTAACTTTATTATTGTTGTTTCAGGCAAGCAAAGTAGAAGATTTAGGGAAAATAAATTTCGACGATGAAATCAAAGCGAGGTTCAAAATGGTTTTCGTACCAAGTTGGTTCAACGTTGACTTGAAAACGGGGGTAAGTTGCGCTGTTAATGTTAATTTGATATTGGGTTTCTAGTAGGTTCATTCATTAAAAAGAAACCGGAGTTAAAGAGAAAAACGTTGTCTATATCCACGAAAAAAATGAGTTACAAAGTTAAATCGATTTCGACGGTTAGAACATCATCAGTAAGAAACAATAACATATTTACTGCATATAACATATTTATTGCTATACAAACAATAAGTTATTGTTTGTTACTGATGATGGCCTAACCGTCGAAATCGATTTAACTTTGTTAATCATTATTTTCGTGGAAATAGACAACGTTTTTCTCTTTAACTCCGGTTTCTTTTTATTGAAATGGGTTTCCACTTCGTCGCGAGTGATTTAGTTCGTAGGTTCATTCATGATCATGTTTGCTTTGGTATATTTCAGATGTTGACCATCCACCTCGGTCAGGATGAAACTGATTGTTTCTCCGCTTGGGTATCAGCCAAGGATGCAGGCTTGACGCATAGTGAAGTTGTCGATCAAAAAGGTAACTTTTGGTTGTTGATATTTTCGTCTTGATTTTACATTTCGTCCGGAGTTTTCTGGTTATGATAGGAGTCCTCTGGGTGGCGAGTTGGGATCCGAGTAAGAAAGATGGAGGACAGAGGGTGAGGGACGATGAAGGAGGGGACCCACAAAGGAATGATCCTAGGTGCCTCCCATGATGCTAGGCCAAAGAGTCAATGAGCAAAGGCCACCTGCAGTTATTGCTTCGTTCAAGAGTGACTGTTCAGTGTTCGTTCATCTGTCGACATGAAGTGTCACTCCTTCAGTTGTCATCCTGAACACAAAACACTCATTTCTTCTATGTTAGCGATAGTTTTAACCCATTCCGTGCTTGACCTTTCTAGTAGGCAATGCCTGTGTAGATGCCACTTTTGAGTCAAAATTGCAATGAAAAGTAATGAGGTAACATTACCTCATCCGTGAGGGAGGCTAGAATGAATATGCAAAAATGCAACAAAACTGTTTTTTCCTCCCCCATCTGAAACCACTCGAACCTGTCGTCCCACTGGGAGAATCCTCCGCATCTATCGCATGCGACGGCTCAAAGCTCTCGTCTTCGTCCGAGTAATACGAACGCCCGGACTTAGAATCCGGGTCGCTCATTGGCAGTAAAAAGGCCATATGACCGCCGGTGGCAACACGAGATGAACGAGAACTCCGGTGACTACAATCGTATCGATCCGATCAAGGCTCATTGGACTCTCGTCGACGATAATAAATAGGATCTAAGATATCCCATCACAATCTCGACCGTTATCTTATCGAGATAAGTAAAAACTAGGACTTACCAATGGCTTTAGCTGAGAGAAAAAACTTCAACGAAGAGATTATTGATGAAAAACTTAACAAAAAACTGCACCATACACGTAAATGAAAGGGAGAAAATGTGCATGAAAAAATTCGTGAGTTTGGAAGACACGTTCTGAAAGGAAAAGTGAGGCGCCATATCCACAGCTGTCTCGATTGAGAGGGTTGCGGACCAGTTAGCTATATTACCTTAGATTTCCTCCCTAAAGGGAGCCTACATTTTTTCAAAAATGTCAAAAAGCTGTTGTGCTCTTTTGAATTTCTGTTTCTGTGAAGTTAAGAAGATTTGCGTATCTCAGGGAGCTACGACTATGTTGATCGGAGGAACATAATGCGAGATTGTTTCTAACCTGATCAGAAAGTAACCACAGGTTGAGCGTAGATTCGGGGGGCAGTAGGAAGACGTTCCCACTTCCATGTTTATGACGTCAGTTAGGTCTGAGCGGGAATTCAAAACTATTTCAATAAATTCTTTGAAATTATAAAATCACTTTCCCCACAAAACACCTTTGTTTTTGTCTCTTTCAGGTCACTTTTAAGAAACAAACAATAAAAAATACCATATAAGTTCTCCATCCTCTTTTTAATGGAAGTCACGTTTTATGGTTTTCATTTTAATCCCCTTTTTCAGTAAACTATGGAAGTCTTCTCTTGAAAGCTCTTCTGGAGCACTGGTGGACGTCAATAGCAGAAGAGGAAGCTGATTGCCACAACGATGGAACGATTGGTGGCCCACATGCCAAGTTCGAACCGTCAAGTACGAGCAGGGAGTACTTCAAAGTCCCTCCTCATACACCCCTTATATTCAGGTGTGAGGAATAAATAATGCTATTTTTTATATTCTTAAATTTGGCTCATCCACCATTGTTCCTCCGTAAGACAGAAGTGTGTTTGATTTGTGTAAATTGCAGTCATGTTAGGTTCCAATCAATTTTGTGCTACTCTGCCTACAGTTTTTACAGGTATTAGAAGATTAAGAAAGTGGAGTCCTTGATTGTTAAAAACAACTTTTATTTGAAAGAACCAAAAACTAATATTTTCTTGGGACTTTGAATGTCAAAAAGGTCCGACTTTGAGGAGTTTTACCCTATTTACCTAGTAACTTTCGGATATTACAAATAGGTAATCTCTAAGGAGTCCCTACTCATGTATTCAAGGAACATGATAGCGAATGACACTCAACTCAAGGACAGTCAAAGCATAGTATTATACGCATATAAGCGTACTGATTTATCATTGTCATTAGTGATTTTTTTTACCAGTGATCGGTGTTTAGTCAGAAAAGTAATCAACCATTGCGTAATGATGTTTTTTTTTTTTTTTTTCAATATTGTTTTAGTGATTACGATTATGCATGTTCTGTACTTTTTCAGTGAAGTGGGGGGTCGAACGCTGTACCGACTCCTGGTTTCTGACGCCAGCGGGGAAAACGAGATGTCTCTCCTCCAGGAGACGGTTCCCGCGTGGGTCGCTGACATCGTTGTTGAGAAGAATCTGCCCAAATTCAATAAAATCCCGTTCTATCTCGTTCCGTATTCTAACACCGCTGTCAAAAGCATTAAAAGGTAAGAAACATAAGTTGGGATTATGTCCGGGGCTGTCAGCATTTTACCTAAATAACTTCTAAGACTGCAGGTGTAGATAAGTATTGAATTTGTAGTATCTAGATATCATCACCATACAATCGGAAAAAAGATACGGATTGGTATACAAAAAGAGCAATACACGGACATAGGAGGATATGGAAGACAGGAGGTGAGGGGTATTCCAGACGGTTTTTTATGTCAAATTCTGACCCATCACCCTTGAAAACCCCGATATTTTGAGCTCGAAATCTCTTGTAGTTTCGTCACAAAATAGGTAAAAAGGCTTCCGCTCTGAATAATAATATGTTGAGGGCTATTGGTGTTAGTTCAGACTTCGGACCATAGTTACGTGCCGCCACTTTCATTTGGTTGCCATGTGGCTAATGTTTATTTGGCGAAACCCACTGAAAAGCAAATAATAAACAAATTTATGACAAATAGGTATGTGAAGTGGTGAAATGGTGCGCTCTAAGCACAAAGAATTCATGGCACGCTACGTATTCAGGTGATTCGATTTTGGCGCTCATGCGTGGGTGGTAACCAGAGCGACAGTGACGGCACGTGTTATTCGACGCTTGCCCTACGGTTGAGAAGATGGGGAATAGCCCTCCATTTATTTATTCTCGAAGGATTTGATGACTAGAGATAGGAAGTTCATGCTCAATGTACCCCTAATCGCGATAATACCTACATTTTGCCACGATTATGCTTAAAAAAAAAAAAAAAAAAAAACTGAGGGTATGCTCAATTATGCGAGTTTAATTTGAGTATAGCATTTTGTTGGAATTTGGACAGCATTATAGCAGCAAAATAGCATTTTGCTTCCTATCGATGCCGTTTGTGTATCTCACTCTCTACAAATCCCACTTCCAATCCACGGATACCCATCATATTGCACTTTCATCGACATCTTTCTGTCATAATCGTACTATGTCGAATATATGTGTACCGTACAGACAGACGGAATTAATTTCATTTATACATAAGAAACGTGCTAAGTGAATTTATTGTTTAATCCAGGGAGAGGTTGTCGGCGAACGATTTCATACAGATGCACAAAGTTGCTGAGCACGTCTATGAGAAGATGTTGGGCTCTGAAACGGGTTCAGTTGCAGGCGCTGGGTCGCCAGCAGATCGCTACGAGGATATCGAGCTCGCTGGAGGAGAAGTCGAAGAGAAAGTTGAACTCCTC
This sequence comes from Lygus lineolaris, assembly GCA_030264115.1. Taxonomy (NCBI): domain Eukaryota; kingdom Metazoa; phylum Arthropoda; class Insecta; order Hemiptera; family Miridae; genus Lygus; species Lygus lineolaris. The sequence goes on along the minus strand of JAEMON010000002.1, from coordinate 3,929,685 downwards.
TGTAACGACCAGGTTAACCTTCTTCTCCATCACTATATACCTATACTATCAACTACCGAATAGGTATGTCTGTTTGTTAGCCACGCAAGCTCAAATTTTAGGTATGCATCTCCTAAACACCTCAAGGCCATCAGTGCAGTGCACTCAACGTATCTGAATGTATCTTCTCCTAATGAATACCTACATTTTCCTCGGCATTTGTGGTAATATTGTACCTAAATTAAAAGAAACCGGAGTTAATGAAAAATGTTTTCTACTTCCATGAAAATAATGATTTACAAAATTTATGGGTTAAACTAGCTACCTGTAAGTGACGTAATCTTAATTATACCACGGAGGACGCTTGGAGATGTTCGACAACCATCTAGTTTCTTTTTGAACGATTTAGTACCGTATTTTTAAGAAAATATTGCTGTGAGCGCAAAACTGTTCACAGAAATTCAAAATTGCCGCCATTGTGTGGTTCATAAATCCCGCCACTGGGTTCTCCCTTTAGCTCCCGCCTTCCTCCAGTAGTTATCTTCCCGTTTTTTGGCTTCACCTGTTTAAAGAATCCAAATCATGACGCCCAAAGGGGGTTGGGTCTGAAGGTCATTTGAGAGGGAGATGTCGAACATCTCAAGGCGTCCTCCTTGGTATAATTAAGGCCTGGAGATGTTTGACAACCGTGTAGTCGTTTGAAGATCCAGAGTCACTGACAACCAGGAAGTGCTCTTTGGAGGTCATGCACACCTAGCAGGAGATACAATACAAATAATACCAGAACACTTTATTTACTCAAGTGAAAATGAGTAAGGTATTTTCACTAAAACAAAAGTTGTAACTGGGGCAATACAATGCTCGTCTAGGCTGCTGGTTCCTCCTCTCCATGGGGCCTATCCTGCCCAAATATTGCTGGTAACAGTGGCTGCTGGGCCACCTTTACATTGGGGTTCACACTTTGCAGAGAATCCTAATGACCGCTCTTCCGCTCTGACAGACTCAAAAACAACATCCGACGCCCCAACGCTATCTGTCCAATATTGTAATAATAATGTTCGACGATGTCAAAGGGGGATATCTGTGTACTCAAGGAATGGTCACTAACAGGAAAATCCCTAGCTAAACCAAAGTCAGACAATTAGGAATGCTGCAGTTTGCTTAATGAAATAACTTGTACGAACACTGTGATGGGCAGCAGGAGGTCATATATTATGACATTACCCTTGTTGAAAATGTAGCTCAAAACTGAATATCTTCGGATAAGGGAACATGGATTGCTCACTATTAATTTACCACAAATTCGTCTCGTTTCAGCCTCTCGATTCCAACATGGATTTACGAACCGTGAAAGCCTTCATATGGAAGAACAACTCCGCGGATCTCGTCCTCCACTATCGCCCCATCAAGGGTGGCTCTCGCCCCTGATCTCTGGACAACGGCCGCTCCCTCTCTAAAACCCTTCAACGAAACTATCCTTCGTTCGTGATGTGAAAGTCAGCCTCGCCTTCGTGCTAAGTACTACTCACCCGCCCACCTTTACTTCCCTGCAACACAACAGAAAAACCTGAATCGAAGCCTTCAAAACAGGTGAAACTCCTCGATCATTTTTCGCCTTCGAAAACGGTAAAAAGGTGGGTAGTTCTGTCTCGAAGGAGTTGGGAGAAATAAAATCCCAGTTGTATAAAGTTTACGTAAAATGTATAAAGTGTAGTTGATAACTTCTTTTTTTACAATTGTACTATACTATCCGATCAAGCATATTTATTATCATTTTAATCGGGTACTAGAAATCCTTCTCGAGCATATTGATTTTCGGTACAATTGGTTTTCCCCTTGCTTTCTAGCATTGAGATTATAGATGATGATAATAAGGGAAAATAATATTATTTTTTGTGATGACGTGGTATAAACTGCTGTTAATGTTTATATTAAAAATGACATTTTTATGAATAATAACTCTGAATCCTCATCGGAATGGGTTCTTAACTGCGTCGTCTTACAAAGTGCGAGTACTATTTTTCCGTGTATTTAATTTTTTGTTTAATTTAAAATTTTTCACGAGCAATTTCAAAATGAAATTTCCTTAGCTGTGATCTATGATTGGGGACCCGAAACCCGGTAGTGACTTACTGTAAATGGAGGAGGCGTGATTGTCAGCAGGCTGTGCCATGACAAGACGTACTTCGAGTGAATAAGATGGGGCAGAGCCCAGAGGTAAGAAACAAGTTGAAAACTAAAAAAATTGGAACGATGTATTCTTGAAATGACTAATTCAACTTTGCTATTTATATCAATAACATGGTTCAGTATGGAAGTGTGGGTCTAAATTCTTAATACTGCTTACTTGATAGTAGAAAAACCAGTTCCATGTCTGTATTAGCAATTCCGTCGCTTGGCTACAATAATATTTTCTAAGGGTCTCTTTATTGAACGAGTGAACTATTATACTTTGGTGTTGATCATATATCTGTATTCACTGTGAACTTATGCAATGTGTGATCCAGCTTACGGCCTAACCTAACCATAATTTTCGTTCGATATTTATTACGAATTTGACTTCGAATACATTACGAATATTGATTGCAGATAAGATGTAGTTGGTATCGCCACAATAGTGGGTTACTTTAACACGTTCAACACTTATGGCGCACCAGTGCGGCGCGCCTGTCTGCCTAGCCAGGCATATGCAGCACCAGTGCGTCTTTCCCGTCTTCTGATGCACCAGAATTCGAAGGGACGGGGACTTCTTTCCCGCTTTCCTATTTTGTTCATCCATGTTCGAATTCTGATTCCAGGGGGGTAGGCATTGTTCCCGAAGCGGCCCATTTGGAGCCAAAAACATCGAATCATTTACATGGGATTCAAGTTTTCAGCTTTTCCCGCACTTTTTTCTCACCAGAATGGGTAAATATATACAAATAAAAAGAAAAATCTGCATTTACCAGCTGGAGAAGAAGGTAAGTAGCTCAAATGACCTTTAGATGAAGCTGCAATGGTGTGGCAGACGCCTGGCTGATGGGCTTATAGCTCCTCACTTGTCTCGCCCCTAGTAGCCTATGCGGTATTACCCAAAACGGCCATTATTCTTTATAGGGGGGGGGGGGGGGGGGGGCTAGTCTTGAAACACAGGTGACGCGTTGAATGTGTGTAAGAATATCATGATGAACAGCAGTTGTGTTCAATGGTTCTCACAAGGAAGTTATTGGAAACCGAATCTGGACAAGTCCCAAAACATGTAATAATATATTAGGTACTGTTCGCAGATAGAAGTAATGCTGCTGGCAGATTTTCCGGCAGTAGCCTATTCTACTCTTTGCCAGGTAATAAATGGAAATACCCAGTCAACATGTTAGACAGACCAATAAGAACCTAGGGATGGCAACGATACGATGTTTTTCCAAAAAACCCAAGTTTTCTGTGTCGATGTATTTTTGTGTCATATAAGGTTTGTCTGACGATTTTATTTGCCTTAGATGTCGTTTAGAATTGTATTTTCAATAATATTGGTTTTTGTTAAGTACCTACCCTCCTACATGCAAAACAGCAAAATTAAGCTGAATGCCTTGGTGAATCTGACTAGTTATGACTGGCTGTTGATTTATGCCTTGGCTATTTCACATCTATTCGTCAATATTAATAACGAAGAAACATCGATGTTGTATCATTGATAGTTGCCTGCCACTGTTCGAAACATCGGCATATCAATGTTTCAATATTGCTTTGCAATCCCTAACTAAACCCCCAATAGGGGGGGGGAGTCGCGTCGTAGACAATTCTTTCAGATAATCAGATCACCCTTCTTAGTCGGGTAAAAATATATAAAGTAGAAGGAAAAAAGACATTTCTGCCAGGCGCATTCTTTCTATCTGCCGACTTAGGTATTTGGAAAAGTATGTTCGATTTATAATACATTCGAAATGAGCTTGCTGAAATAGTAATGCTTACCTGGTATCATTTTTACTGTTGGTGAAGACTAGAAGGACCTTTATCTTCAGATTTCTGAATATTTCCATCGTGAGATTATTCGTCTGTTGGTTTTTTTTTTTTTCAAATGAAGTTCAAGTTAGCTGTAGAGTTTATGTTGTTTCGTCCTGTCTTATCCAGTCTATAAAATTGCGTACTAATTGGAACTGTATTGAACTGCCATGTGAGAGATGAACTTCTGAGTATATTTAAATGGAGGTCTATTGTTGCTGGTTCCAACAACGAACCACACGTGACACCACCGTCGCGTTTTGACAACTGAAGAGGTCCTTCAATCAACCTGTTCCATGCACAATACGGCTGACAACTGTTCCAGAGTTTTCGCTTCTCGTTGTTTGTTCTAGAGATTGGATATCGAAAGAAAAATATCGATGTCGATATTTCTGAGTGGCATCGATACCGATATAATATCGGACCGAAACTATAATATCGATGATATTAATATCATCTCTTATCTCCACTGTTAGCAAAGCACCCCTTGGCTCACCTTGGTCGGAACTTTTCCATGGTTATCTCAAGTGACAAAACAATACCTCTCATCTGTTTCCACTTCTGTTCCATCAGAACGTCTCTTCTCACAAGCCAGGGACATTCTACTCGTAACTGCAGAAAGGAATAAACTCAGGGGAGCCAGTTTGAATAAATTGGTGTTTTCACATTCTATTGACGAGAAGTCATTTTTCTAAGAAGAAAACTTTATTTACTCACCTACTATTTCGAGTTGTCGAACTATTTTCCCCTTGTAAGTAGGTAAGTGACCTTTTTCAATTCTTAATACAGCCATTTTTTGCATTTTCGCTTCCTTTTGTGTTTGTTTTTCAATACGATATTATCAGTCTGGATCATCGATGTATCGATAACCATGTGTGGTATCAATGCTAAAATATCGAATATCGATAATTTGATAACATCGATATCAGTATCCCATCCCTGGTTTGTTCTTTTCTTGCCTTGTTCATTATATTTTTCATATTTGTTTTTGGTTCACTAATAGGGATTAGAAACAGGGATGTAACAAAAATGAAACTGGAACTACGTGCTCTAAAGGAGCCACCCGAAGAGAGCCGAAGAGACCTCTTAGGTTGCTGAAACGCAAACGTATGGTTCCTCGTTGGTCCCTACGTTGAGACGATTGGCAAGAGCCATACTCAAAGCTTGTGTAATGGCATAAGTTGGTGTACCTATTATGCATTTTGTATTTAACCTACCTACGTACAGAATTACAGTGTTGCCAGATGCTACTAAAAGAGGAGAGTCAATTATGAAAAGAGGTAGAAATGGGAAACTTGAATTATAAAAAAGGGGTAATTTGGGGGGGGATTAAATTTCCCTTTGGCGTTTACGAATTTATGAGTATTTTGTAAGATATGCCTCCTTCAAATAGAATTCGGTTGAAGAATAGTGGATTCCCAACAAAACAGTGAAGAACATGGATACCACAAACATTGGGTACGACCAACATATTAGGTGGACATAATCTTACTTGTCGCTTTTTGGCACATAATCTTACTTGTCGCTTTTTGGCGTTGGGTTTTAGGTTGAAAAGGGGTGCAAGAGGGACTCAATTGAAAATGGGTATTATTAGGCAGCCCCCTCAAGGTCTTGGTCCAAAGAGGGGATAAATCACCCATAAAGAGAGATGTATGGCAACACTGATAGAATTTATGTCCCTAAACACCACAGGTTCCTGAATCGATCTGATCTTGGATTATCTGTTCATACAAAAGACAATTTTCGATGTTAAATTTAAATTTCCAGAAGGATGAAATTTGCGGATTCCTAGTTATGTCCATCTGGATTTATATGAACATTTCAGGATGCTGGTGTGTGCTTTATAGAAAACATGAATGGAAAACAGGCGTGGGTCGGAGTTTGCAGTTTTCGTTTATTATTTTCAATAATGAACCTTTTTTGACCTCAGATCGCATGTGATAAGGTGATATGGATAGGTATTACCCCCATCTGGATAGTCTGAACTAGGTTGAACACAGCCCTGGAAAGTGACGAATATCTGTAATTCTGTATGATGTTCTGTAAACGACCATTAACATTTCAATGACCGAAACCGAGGTATTCACTAAATGATAGTGAAATCGTCAACGTGAAAGTTGTGTTCACTTACATACATAAATTTAGATAAATATTCTTAATTAAATAAATTATCCATCACTTTAATTTCATAAACCAGTACCTACGTAGGTACTTAAGTAACTATCTTTTCATGATTTGATATGCCTTTTCGAAAGATACGTATCTTCCATTGGAAAATTAATGGTTGAGGCATTTGTTTTTTGTCTCGAGTGATTGAAATGTACCTACCTACCGAAAACGAAACACTAATACGAAGACTTTGTCATCCTTATTCTAGCCTCTATTTATTTACATGCGATTGTTTACGTATGACATTCTGTTGGGCAGTACAATGAATTGTATTCACTCAATAAATACGGTTATAAAATCAATGCACATCCTCTTCATTGTGTCCTCATTCCAATAATCAATTATTACAAAAAACTTAATCGAAATCGGTGTAGCTGTTCGAGAGTGACCGGAAGGACAGACTGACACCGTAATATTATTATATCCAATGGTAGGTTATGGTTTAAAAAATCTATACGGGGTAGATTCATTGACACAGAAAGAATAGTAACAAATTTTCTTAATATTAAAACTGAGAATATTTTTGCGTCCATTTTTTCAGACATCGAAATCGGTACTCCTTACAAAAGCTGAGTAACTCATTTGCCAAATTAGGAATAGGTAGGTACAGAGCAGGGCGTTGATAGATTAAAATGGAGTAATCGATTACTTCTATGGCTATATAAGTATTGAAAGCAATCTATTACTTTTGCAGTTGATTATAAAAGCCCTGCTCTGGGGAGGTATAGGGCAACTTCCACGAAGAACAGGGTTGCTGCGAGTATGGAGACCCTTGGAAACCAGGAACAGTATGGGAAAAAGAAAAAGGTCAGGAAAAACCTGGTAAAGTCAGGGAAAAATTGAAAATCTTCTGGAATTTTACGCAAAACACGGGCTACAAGTATTTATTTGTTCTTTGTGAGACTTCTGCTTCGATACCGACAAGGTTTATAAATTTTAATAAACTGCGTTCTAACATTTTTCGTTCTTTTTATCTACACTACAGAATTAATCATCTGCATTTATGTAAATTACAAGTCTGTTTCACACATTTATCAATACGAAATCAAATTGCTTCCTCACTACCAAAGGACACTCGTAAGCTATGTATTCGAGCAAGAAATTTAACAATTTTGTCCTCCAAAATCAAAATTTCCACTTGCTTTTTACGTTTCAGAGTGTTCTGAACAATTTTGGTTATGTGTCGGTCTGTGGGATTATGCGGGTTAGCCCCATGACGGTCCCCTATTGGTTTAATCGCCGTCGGATCAGAGAAGCGTGTACGCATGCGCAAACGTGAAATGGGGGGGGGGGGGGGGGGGGGGGGGGGGGGGGGGGTCCTATCTGAAAATAGTAGATAATAATAATAACAACAGAGACCAAGGTGACAGCTGAGTTCAATACCCAGATATTCTGGTGCATCTCGCATTAACGAATTTCCCTGTAGTAGCCTTTTATTGTTTTCCCAAAGTTGAATGCATTCACTTTTGTGCTACTGGCTTTTGTTGAACATTTAATTGCAACATGAATCAGAATCACTGTACTTCTCTGGCCCTTTGACTCAACCTAGGTAGGTGCCTACTATAGGGCGATGACATTCGCAGAGGGGGCGTTTAGGCCTTGAAAAAACTTCTCATGGTGCCAGAGAGAGAGAGAGTGTGGTGAGGGGGGGGTGACCGAGAAAAGGTTGAGAACCACTGACATAAAGGAAGTAATGATGAACTATTTATTTATGTAGGATGTGATAAGACTGGAAGCCCTTCTCCAGTACGTGCGACCTACACAGATGGAAGCTCTGGGATAGACACCGCATCCTGTTGATCAGTGAGAGTTGGAAGTACGAGTCCGTCTCCGTACCAGTAGAACGTACGTGTCGTCGTAAGCAGTTTCAGAAGGTAGGTCCTTTCACTTGTATTCAGTCATTCAGTTGAACAATCAAGCGGTATCAGTCGAGTAATAGTCCGCGTTCGCCTTTCCAGTGATCAGTGAAGCATAGTCATAGCTGTTGTAGTAGTTACAGTTTGGTTGGATTAGAGTCAATCGTATCAGCTCGTACCAGTTGTAATATTAGAAGTCATTGTGAAGAAAGTATAAGTTCTGTTGTAGATGTAGGAGTACAGTCAAATGCCCATACTTGGGACAGTTTTGAACTTTGCCATGAAAAATCGACCCTTTTATGAAACGGTAGAATTAAAAACTAAACACCCACGTTTTGAAGGGACCTCAGGCTACACGTTCACGGTATCCGAAAATGTTAGGTATGCATATGGTACATAAAAAAAAATAAAATGGCGTTTGTCCCAAGTTAGGTGTGGGGTCCCTTACTTGGGATAGTCGCGGTTTTTCCGTGTTTTCTCGTGTTTAGA
>JAEMON010000002.1:3892315-3913939 GCA_030264115.1 Lygus lineolaris | reverse complement strand
TCCTGAATCACCCTGTACTATATCTGAAAATTGGGTACCTACTTACAGAAATTACCTTCCTACATAAAATTTGGAGGAATCGGTTTTCCCAAGGACAAGGAATTGACCTGAGGCAGACATTAAGGAATCAGATTTGTTCAAGACAAAGCGTGTAAATTCTATAGTGAATTCTAAGCTCCTTTTCCAGAACAAATCTGGTTCTTTGAAACGCAAACTATACCTATGGATGAAACGTTTTATTTTCCTATTTGAATTCAAAAATTTCTTTGATATCTCTCACGAACTTTTCGTTGTGAGGAAGAAAATAAAATTGTAGTAATGGGTAGTTGCTTGTTTACCCAGAAATAATAATAGCATACCTACAGCACAGTTACTCACGAATCGGTGGGCTCATCCGATCGAAGAAACTCATCACGTCGGAAACCATCGAAGTCGTTGTTGGGACAGTGGAGCATTATTCCAGAGAGAATTACGGTGCCGATGGCCCCCAGACAAGCGCAAAAGAACAGGCTGGCTTTCAGCTCGAGCTGGTACACTCGCATGATGTAGCCTCCAACACTCAGGCCGATGAGGCATGGAGGCACGGTGACAGTACCTGATTTGGCATCAACAATGATGTTCGATAATGCCTATTATTTATGATTTGGCTCATAATAAGAATTTAAAATGTCGATAAGAAGTTAACAAACAATAACAGTTCGAATACACCTACTAAGGTATAGTGATTTAAACCTACGGATTTAAACCTACGGACCCGAATTCACAATGTAAAGCTGTAAGGACATCATCATCAGGCCGTCGAGAGAGTACTGAAGTCAGTCTGTCAGTGTACCTATTTATATGGTCTGTGTTGAGGGGAAGTGAAGGGGAAGGCGAGGGTGTGTATAAGGGATTAGAAAGGGGCTGGGTACGTGGTTGGATATGGGAGGTGATTCAGAGAATCTTATATCTATTTGTATCAACTAGATGGGTAACCTACTAATTCTAGTCAACCCATCTAGTTGATACAAATAGATATAAGATTCTCTGAATCACCTCCCTTTCACATTAGATACCATAGCACCTAGATAATTACCACTTAGTTAATATACCTACAATTAGATACAAGTTATTCTAAATCCCCTCTCACTTGACAAGACAGACAAACAACATAGATCCCTTTCACTTTGACAACATATCCAACCACGTACCCAGCCCCTTTCTAATCCCTTATACACACCTTCGCCTTCCCCTTCACTTCCCCTCAACACAGACCATATAAATATGTACACTGACAGACTGACTTCAGTACTCTCTCGACGGCCTGATGATGACCTTACATCGAAAGCGCTTGGCACCTGTACTCGACTTGCTAGTCACGACGGATTCTCCAGTAAGGTACGTAAACAATTTGGACACGGTTACTTTACTATTACCTATACTATTCTTCTGTTAGGTTTGTACCTACGCCTATACATATATAATCGAGAATCGCTTGATCACATTGAAGGATAGGATACGTTTGTTCTCCAATGGCCTAAGGAGGAGAGTTTAGATCTTTTCCAAGGGTGAGTTTGGATTGGGTTCCTACTGGCATACAAAATGTGCGCAGTACCTAATGCACACATTTAGTTTACGAACCTGTATTCGAATTAGCATTTTTGAATATTTAGGTTGATTTCCTGTTCTCATCTTCAGAGATTAAGAGCGTATAAAAGCCTATAACTACGGTACTGTATTATTAACTGTATTACATAAAATCCAGTAAAAGTTAGCGACCGTGTTAACTCGGAAAAGTCCTTGTGAGTACCCAAACACAGTAAGTAAAAGTCGTGATATGAGCTTGAATTTTACAACCTTCTACTCTACGGCTTTCACCTTTATTTGGGGGAGTTGACAGTGTTTTGGGGCGGCTTTACTTTTACCGTGTGAAGGGTTTTTAGTTGGTCGAAGTTTCGTCGTGATTCATCTAGTGTCACGATTTTGGACGTGACTGTAGTTCAGATGCCAATGAAACCCATCTAGGTGACCTCTCAATCCCTGAAAATGTCATCAAAATAGGTCAAACATTTTCAGAGTTTTATTTCTGTCAACGAACTTCAAGTTGCACAGTGGCTATTAAGTAGCGTGTAACTCCAATGGAGTGGGTACCGAATTTGGAATAGATTCTGCATGCATTCGACAGTGTCACCAACTTCCAAAGGCAGGACAAGGAACTTTTACCTAATAGGACTGCAATGTCTCAAAATTATGACTTTTATTCATCCTTTTACATCAACATGCGGATTAACTCAAAAAAGACATTCAATCGAACTAGACACGGAATGGGATACTCACTGGGAATCAACTGAACGTCACAAACAAAAATACCTTGGGTATACCTTGGGTAGTTTGCTTTCTAGGAAGCAAAATATAGAGGCAAAATATAGTAGGTATAGGTACCTATACTAAAACCATTCTAAAGTAATCTACCTTCCTAAATAAGTAGGTAAGTAGGTACCTATCTAATTATTGGACCATACTCAACCTAGACAAATAGACACCATCAATGGCTCGAGGTTAAACTGCTGCTGCAGCAGTTTAGGGAAGTGCGTTCCCAAGGCCTGTAGGAGAAACAATTCGCAGGTGCCGGCAACGGTGATGAGATCGAACCGAATGTTCTGCACGACGAACCACAGGAGGTTCGGGAGGCTGGTGAACGTCTTGATCTCGGGCACTTGAATCGTCCCAGTGGCTGTGTAGTCTTCTCTCGATTTAATTTTCTTCAGTGCGATTAGTTCTTTCGTCCCTGCAATATGAAAACACCCGCTCTCATATAGTACTACCAGGTAGGTCGGTACCAACGTATGGGCAATAGCTTTTCAGCGCGAGAAAAAAGCCAAAATCATTTTATTACATGTAGTATAGGCAGCGAAAACATGAATGTGCACGCCTTTGTGAACTCGAGTGCATGAATCTTCGTAAAATTTTACGTACCTACTTATCTATAAAGAATCTGAATCTGCAAACTAGAGAATGGGGGATTCGTATTTAAAAAATGTTAGTGCTACCATTTCAACTCTTTCAAAATTGTCATGAAATTTAAATTTTGGATGTGAGACCTAAATAATGAGGACCTAATGACGACCTTAGGGTGCAATGGCGAGTTAGAGCAATCAGTATGATTGATTATTGCGATTTGATCACTTTTTATGCAGCAGAATTTATATTGAAAATAGGAAAAGTATAGAAAATCTACCTATAGAAAATTGTGAAATAGTGAATCTACAGATAACTAGTATTTATTGATAACGCAGAGGAAAAATGACGAAGACTTACCTGGTAAAACTTTGGGGTAGCCTAAAACGAATGCTCCCAGAGGATAAAATACTAGTCCGAAAATTACGAAGCCCAACCACCAACAGCCGACCCATCTTGGATTATCGGGTGTCAACACCTCACTGAAAATAAGATGAGAACGGAGTTAATGAAAAACGTTGTCAATTTCCACGAAAATAATGAGTTACAAAGTTAAATCTATTTCGACGGTTAGGCCAGAAGAAAATAAGAAGTGAAGGTACATCAGAAAGAGCACAGCTTATATATATAGTCACAGGAGAAAGGGAACTTTAATCCCCTAGGTCGAGAAAAGTTAAGGGGGCTGGGAAGATGACCCAATTACATGAAAGGAAAAGTGAAAGGGTTGGGGGGGAGCTTGAATGCTATTGGTTAAGAGAAGTGAATAACCAATGCCAATCAAGGGCAGACATAGTGAAAGGTGGGGGGGCTCAAACAGTGGTGAGAGTAACATTATGAAAAGGGCCATTTATCAGACCTATCAATTTTAATTATTTCGTATTTTTCATGTACATTCAACATGCCTCCTTTTGGACACAAATGAAGAAATTCTTCAAACTGTCTATTTGTCAGATCAAAACTAAAGTTATGAGTGGATTCACTCAGATGACTTGCAAAAGCAGAATCACCCTCATTACCCCTGGAATCCTTTTCATTTTCTCTGATTCTTTCCCTAAATTTCCTACTAGTTTGACCACAATACTCAAGCCCACATGATCATTTCAATGAAGGCCAGCTGTTATAGGATGTTTATTGCCCAATTACTAACTTAACCAAGAAGGGGATTCCTTTCAGATGGGGAAAGGAGCAAAACGTGTCCTTTGAGTTGCTAAAAAAAAAGTTGACTTCCACTCCTGTGCTGGCGTATCCCGATTTTAGTAAGCCTCTTATCTTAGCCACAGACACATCTAACATTGCTCTGTAGGGTGTATTGTCATTAGCGACCCATCGCTTTTGCCTCAAGGGTCCTGAACCCGGCCAAGACCAGGTATTCTGCCACCAAAAAGGAACCTTTGGGAGTAGTCTTTGGTACTGACAAGTTCCAACCTTATCTCTTATGGTGGATTTCACCACCTCGAGTTAAGGTTCGAGTTACTGCTAACTCGGAGATTCCCTTAGCTCTGAGAGTTAGCTATCTCGGACTTTAGCTCGAACATGGTGAAATCCACCATTAGGGAAGTATTTCATCCTAGAGAGACTCCTAGTCAGACATTATATGGCACTGATTCCCTGTACTCTCTGCCAATGGATTATCTGGGTCAGGACAAGACCTTGGCACTGGTGCAGAGGTACACATAATATGCCAGGCCGATGTTGGACGTTATGGGCTATGTTCGATCATGTAGTGCCTGCCATTTTCCGAAGGGGCCAGTGAGCAATACAGCTCCACTCCAGAAGCCTTGACTCCCCACCGCTGTTGGGAGTAGATGTTGTGATTGTGAGTCCTCTGCCGAGCTACCAGGGAAACAAGTATTTGGTGACAATCCTTGACCATTTTACAAAGTCTGGCCGAGCGATACCTGTTCCTGACATGACTGCACAAACCATAGCCAACGTACTGGTCCATCACCACTCCCTTTGATTTGGGGGCATAAGTTTATCCTGAGCGATCAAGGAAAGTGCTTCATGTCCCAGTTGAGTCAGGATCTGTACCACTGCGCATAGGCGATGGGTCGCTAATGACAATACACCCTACAGAGCATTGCTAGAGGCGTCTGTAGCTAAGATAAAAGGCTTATACTAAAATCGGGATAAGCGAGCACAGGAGCGGAAGTCAACTTTTTCTTGAGCAGCTCAAAGGCCACGTTTTCCTTTAAATTTGGAAATGACGTTAAGGGTGCGCGGGACGCCGGGCATGGGAAGGGCCTCAACCATGCCCCAACACAGCTCAAAATCCTTTGCATTATTTTTCACGTTTGTGATTTTGAAAATTCCTCGAATTACTTATGTTATACAATAATAATTACATTCTTTACGACGTGAATCATAATTTTATGTTTATTCCATCCAGAGAAAAATGAAAGAAACCCCTTAATACAATACGTGGATGGAATAAACATAAAATTATGTCAAAATCACAAACGTGAAAAATAATAAATAGGATTTTGAGTTGCGTTGGGGCATGGTTAAGGGGCCAAGGACCCATGTAATTCAGTTTTTCACATTTTTCTCAGCCAATTTTCGTCCGATTTCGATGCGGTTTGCGGCATTCTTCTTGTCATTCAATTCTCTAGGGAGAGCATCTATGTATAATTTTAAGTTCGTAATTTTGAATTTCTCACGTCTTTTTTTAAAAGTTAAATTGGCACAAAGGCACATAGACTCCGTAGAAAATAAAAAAAAAAAAAATAGGAAGAATGCCGCCAACCGCATCAAAATCCGTTGGAAATTGGTCGAGAAAAATGTAAAAAACTGTGCAACGCTAAAATGGTTAGGGGAGGGGGTAGGGGAGGTCATCCGTATTTTAAAATTATTAGTCATAAGTAGTAATAATGTTATAGTCAGAGTTCTTATAACCCCTTCGGTAGCAGAGATTTAGGCATTTTTAAGGAGATTTTGGCCTCCGTCCCTTGCCCCCCAAGCCGGGCGTCCCGCGCACCCTTAAGTAGGGATGGCAATCGATAACCGATTTACCGATCGATTTTTTAAGTAGGGATGGCAATCGATTCACCAGTCGATTTTTACCGATTGTCGATTGTGAGTCAACGATTAATCAATTTTGAAAAAGTAAAATCGATTTTTTCAACCTATGATGGCTGTGGTGGTCGTCACCGGGGCATTCTCGATTATTATTGTTATCAGTTACTTACCTACCATTCTGAGATCAGAGTACCTAGTCCATCAGGTGGTGGCTGAAACCTAGCCCCTTTTCACCTTTCCTACAATTTGTCTTTTGTTCCTGAATATTTTATTCCCTAACTTGATTTATTAGAAATTACTTAGTAGACTGGACTGTTGTGTACAATTTTGAAAGAAGATTTTACCCCGTTGTTCGCAGCTATTACTTGAAACAAATAAAATTGAAAAAAATTTTTTTTAAATCGGCGATTATCGATTTTTGAGAACCGATATATCGATGAGATCGATTTTAAACTGTCGATTTTGGAGTAGGTACCGATTTGACATCCCTACCCTCAAGTATAACAACATGTGAGGGGGAGGGAAAATAAATGGGGATGTCAACTTGTTGTACGATAGACTGAGATAGAGTAGGTAGGTAATTATGCGCAAAAAAGGCATTCGGTACAAAATACCGAAACTTGGGTTCCGCTCATCGTCCCTCAAGATGAAGCACAAACCACAAAGCACAACGTAACGGCTCCTTCTTCCATGGTAACGTGACGACTCCTTCTTCCATGGTAACGGAGATCGGAGACAAGACAAGACAGAAGTCAACTTGAGGAAAAGACACGTAGCTTCACCAGTGCTTCGACATCGAGGGAAATTTCCCTTTTTAGGGTTGAGGAAGTTTTTGGGAAGGGAATGTAAAGGGAAATTTTTGTTTCGGGAAAGGGAAATCAGGGAAGTTTTGGAACGTTAGGAGGGAATATTTGATGAGTGGAAACACTGGTGAGTCTTTCTATTATCACTCTTATCGGCTCGGCTATCACAAAACATGCTGTCATGTGCAAATTCCATTGCATTGGTTCTTGGTTGTTTCTTTTTCTTGTTTGCTTGATGCTTTGCTTCCTCGGTTCCCCGCTTCACTTTTCACATTTCCGTTCCCTTTTCATTCCATTTCCATCCCAAGCATTACAGTGTTATTTTGAAATTTGTTTCTTTTTAAGAGTCTGTTAATGGGTACTTGGAGTTTCTTGCAATCAGTAATTCTCACAAACGGTTGGACATGATGGAGTAGTCAGGAAGGCAAGATAGCCGGGTAAGTTTATGGCAGGTAGGTACTTACCTAATTTTGAATTTTGTTGATACATTCTGGTTTTTTGCTTATATTATGCAACATTCATATTTATTTATGCAAGGTAGAAAGTACCTATTTACCATGAAGGGAAACACTCTGGTTGTTTTTTCGCAATTCTGAACCACAAAGTTTCTTCTCTTTTCAGTGCAACAAGACCACATCTCCAGTTGTGGCTCCGATGCTCCAATAATTATTGGATGAACAGAGCCGCATGTCGAGTTGAGGACATTATTTCCTGTGCCAGGAGAGTCTTAATTCTCAATGCAGCGCCCGGGTTGTCGCGGACCAAGCGCTCCTGGCGTCAACTTGTGTAACGAAACCCTAACCCAATATCCTCTAATGAACAGAATTTTCACGTACCTATTTTTACTTTTCACGATTTTCATAGTGAAATGCTTCCAATCAGTCGATGGTCAACTTCCTAGTGTGTTCCAAAGAATCGATGTTCAGTTTCCAACTCGGACTCTCAATTTAAAAAAAAAGTATTCAATCATGCAGCATGGCTATAAGAGGGAATTTTCAAAGATAACGACTCAGGATGATTTCCGATCGGGCTGGGACCAGTTGCAACCATTCAGCATGAAAAAATACATGGAAAAAAACATCATAACGCACCTTCAGTGCAACAGGGCCACATCTCGAGTTATGGCCTTTTTAGGAAATCTGGCCCCAGAACTCGCCTCAGTCGTCTTTATAAGTACACTCGAGCCGGATTTTAACTCTCTTCCGTTACTAAGTTATACAGATATACGTCCCTGATGCACCAATAGATTTTTGAAATATTGTAGTGCAAAAAAGCCTCAACTCGACATGCGGCTCTGTTCATCCAATAATTATTGGAGCATCGGAGCCACAACTGGAGATGTGGTCTTGTTGCACTGAAAAGAGAAGAAACTTTGTGGTTCAGAATTGCGAAAAAACAACCAGAGTATTTCCCTTCACCCCATTCAAAGTAGAAAAGAAAAGAGAGCCGATAACATAAATTATTTCTTAAGGGTGCGCGGGACGACGGGCTCGGGAAGCCCAAACCATGCCTAAACCATGCCCCTACGCAACTCAAAATCCTATTTATTATTTTTCCCGTTAGTGATTTTGAAAATTCATCGATTTACGTTGTTTAACAATAATAAACACATATCAACGATGTGAATCGTAATTTTAAGTTCATCCCATTCAGAGAAAACTGGAAGAAACCAATGAAAAACCCAATTTTGATCAGTTTCTTCCCGTTTTCTCTGGATGGGATACACTTAAAATTACGATTCACATCGTTGAGTATGTGTTTATTATTGTATTGTATGTCATTATTATAGTATTGTATTGCATTATCTGAACATACGTGAATCGATGAATTTTCCAAATCACTATTGAGATTACTCTAATGTTTACATATCATCAAGTATCAAAATAGTTCATGTGTTTTGTTAGAAACGCTTGTTTCTATACAATAATAAAATTTCATTCGAGTCTCAGTTTTCAACATAGTTTGTTCATTCTAAAATATTCCTCTAAGTACATCAACTATCACGAACGTGAAAAATCAATGTGCATACAAATGATCATCATGGTATTAAGGGATAAATTGAAAGCTTTCCAACGAGTGGTGTACGATTTTTGTGCGATGAAAATTGCTGAAGTTACTTTTCCCTAGCTACATATTGGTTGTAAGTGAAAATCATCACAATAATTATTTTGTAACGAATTTGGTAACGCTTTTTGAGTTATGTGCCAGAGCAAAGATATAAAATGTCAAAATTGTTGTCCTCAAAAATCAAAATTTCCACTTGCTTTTTACGTTTCACAGCTCACTGAACAATTTTGGTTCCGTGTCTGACTCGGTATGTCGTCAATTCCTTATCTCAGGTAAAACTATGTGAAGTTATGGTCCGAATTTGATGGAATTCTCAGGGATTGTGCGGGTTAGCCCCGTGACGGTCCCCTATCAATTTAATTACCATCGGACCTCTAGTAGAGTGAGAGCATGCGCAAACGTGATTTTCTTAAACCCCGGTATCTCAGTTCCTAAATTGACTTATTTCTCTCGAATTCGGAGGGTAGTTGGAGGTTGACAATAACATTCGAGTACCAGTAATACATACTGCGCAAGCACGATTTTGAAATGTGTTTCGTAGCCATAACTCCGGAACTACTCGACTAATTTCGAAACGAAATTAATAATTTTATTAATATTTCGAGACGAAATTTTCAGAGATTGTACAAGGTAGCCCAGTGACGGCCCCTTATACATTCCATCACCGTTGGACCATTAGTAGTGTGTGCGCATGCGCAAAAAAACTGAATTTCCTGAAACAACGATTTCCAAGTAGTTCCTAATGGACCGATTTCGCCCGTGTAGTTGGGGGCTGAATCAATCACCTACAAATTCTGCCACAATTGGATGAGTGATGGCTACTGCACTGGCTCAAAATTTAAATTTATTGTCATAGGCATAACTCCGGAACTATTCTACCAATTTCTATGAAATGTACACAAACTTATTCTATACGTCCAGGTTAAGCACATGAGGAACTTGGCAGACGTTTTTTTTCTATCAATAATCCAATGTGAAATGGGTACTTAGTTATCATTTTCATGAATCAGTTTTATGAAAAAATCGACAAAGTCTTTAAAATAAGTTCCCGTTTTTCTTATAAGTAGTGTAAATATCGTGAGAGTGTTTACCTGGGATAACAAAGTTGTTAGAAAACACTAAGGAGATGATGGCCGTAACTTCACTATGAGGCAAATATTTCAGTGCAACACGGCCATAAGTCGTGAAAAGGGTTCAAAGGGGCGAAATGAGGTTGAAGATAATTGTCACACATTATCTTGACCCAATCTGGGACAGTTCTGAACGCGATTGGTCTTTCCAGAACAATATGTTCAATTTTTTTCCCCGTTCCAAAACTTTAATCGCTCTTCCTGAAAACTTCCAGAAAAAAAGTTGTGGCCCTGTTGCACTGAAGGTGCGATAATATCAACAGTAGAAGCGGTTTTCAGAGGCTGGCAACCAAATAAAAAATAATTTGTAGTCAAACTTAAAATATAATTTTAATAACGAAAATTGTTCAATTTCAATTCTAAAAATGTTTTCAATATAATCACGTAGGTTTCATCACAGTAAGTGAAAATAATTTTTGAATATGAAAAAATTAACATTTTAAAAAGTTTTGTTGTTTGATCACATGAGTTTCGTCACATTAATTGTACTGGTATATGAATATCAATGAAAAATAACATCATAATATCAACTACAGCTAGGTAGGTTGGTACATCAGTATATTTTTGGCTAAAATCAGTCTCCATAAATTTCTATCTCTATTAGTCAAGTTCGTTGTTGTTCCCATCGTTGTTTTCATGACTGGCAAACCAGAGTTTTTTGATGTATATTTGAATACTATGAATCTATCGAACTATAATAATTATAATATTTACACAGTCACGAGTACCTACTCACTCACTCACTGCTTGGGGTTGCCATTGGAAAAGAGTTTCAGGCACTGATGGCTTATACTCTCCCTCAGTTGAGGCCCCCTTATTTAAAAAGTACGAGTACCTAACTTAGTAATCACGGTGGTTTACATTGTGGTTCGATAAGAGATAAGAAACAGCCAGGAGGGTTTCGTAACACAAGTTGCCGCCAGGAGCTCTTGGTCCGCGACAACCAAGGCGCTGCATCGAAACTCTCCTCAGTGAGACAAATGACCGATTTATGTATCAAAAGTCATGTCTTTCTCATGGCAGATTGTTTTTAAATGATATAAAAAAAAAAATACATCTTACATAGGTAATTACATCTTTACATTTTATTATAGGTCATTTTATCTCAGTACGTTGATTTTCGAGTCATTTTTTGGTGATAGGTAAACAAACCATCGAAACTTCGTGTTAGAAGTGTCACCGGTTCCATCCCGGTGAATTTCTGTTCCATATCCCAATGTGATTCCGACGGACCTGAACATGATTGACGTCAGGACTGACTTTGTTTTGGTTGATGAATTGTTTCACACGCTATTCCCAGAAGTAGACATAAAGTCGAATAAGGTTCCTTAAAATTTCCAGTTTTCAAACATCACTGCAAATCTTTGCGATCTTATTTTAAATCATTTTGAGTTATTATACTTAATAAGTTTCTGTCATGCAGATGTGCATCGTTGATGAGCGAACTTTCAAAGAATCATTTTAACGATTTGGTAGATGATTCTTGTAGGAAATTTTGCACTGATTCCGAGTAATAGGTACATTATATTCCTAGGAATAAGATGGTAATTTACACCAAAAACCCCGTTTTTTCACCCTTTATTTTCACAATTTGACCCCTAAGAGTATTCCGAAAATGCCGACCAACGAACTAATCCTTTCTTTTTATGTCACTGATATTTTGAAAATTTTTGGATTGTAGCGAATTTTCGAAGAAAGTTCTGCGATTGCAATGGCTTCAACATTTTTCCAGATGATATTGTTTGATCCTATTATCGATATAAAAAAATAATAATCAATAAAAATTTCAATGATATCAGAAGACAGACAGGATGAGTTCGCTGGCCAGAACTTTCGGGGTGTCAAGTAAGGCCGGGTCACACAGGACGCGTTATAACGCGTTGCCCAGGGAACGTGCGTTATCCCTAACGTTACATGGACTTATTGTATCCACGTAAAATGTGTAGTACCTACATATTATTCCTTTATACTTACCTATTGAATGGTTTGGTTTTCAGGTTGAGAGAATGGATATCAACTAATGACAAAAGACTGGCCTACGCCAAACACGACTCAACATAACTGTCGGATGCTGAAAACTCATTAACAGGTCCATAATCTACTCAAGGTTTTAAAATTAAAATCAATATTTTACACCCCAATACAGTCTAGTGCATGATTCATGCAATCCTAACTAGTTACCGTACTTTTAATGTTTCATCTCAAAGACAGATTTTGGCAGTAATTAAATACGTTTTCAATTACTTTGGTAAAATGATCATCATAAGACAATGCCGAGTAATTTTAATTGTACCTCCCTGTTGTAATAGGTACCAAGCCTTTCGGCCGTGATCAATATTAAATCCCCAAGGGGTATTAATGGCGATCCAGGGTTAAAATTGACTTGAATTAGTGGAAACAGTTTTGAAGGTGAAAAAATGTTCCCATGGCAGGATTTGAACCTGCTACCTCTGGGTATCTAGCGCAGCACTCTAACCAGCTGAGCTATCCAAGGCCACTGGTTAGAGTAGCAGCAGTCAGACCCGAAGGTGTACACTTTTTCACCCTTTATCTTATTATTTCTTTAGAGACGTTTCGATATTGCAAAATATCAATATTTGATTCGATATAAATATCGATATACCGATATTATCGAATGAAAATATTAATATTGAAACCAATTTCTTTTTTTTTTCTTATCCGACCATAATTTTAAACAAGACTTCAAACGATTTTATTTTATTTTCGAACAAATCTACATTTCCACAAAATAAATACAAAGTCAGAAAAAATTAAAACCAGTCTGATCGAGGGATAGGTAGGTACTGCTCAGAAACATGGTTCCTCATATTTCTCCGATAAACAGTTCCAGCAGTGACCGTGGATCGGGAAGGGCGGGGAGGCTGGGTTCAATGACTCACCCGCCACTTGTTACCATCCCTACTATAGTTACCTGCCCCTTTGAATTTAAAAAAAATCCTAGGTATTGTTTCAGAATTAGGCCCTAGGGAACACATACAAGATTTTTCCAATAAACGCGTTTTCCTGGCATCAACCCCACCTTTTGCTCCTCCAAAAGCAAATTTGAAAAATCTGGCGTCGTAGTCCACTACTAGGCAGTTTTCTGAATCGAGCCAAAAAGAGAGCACGCAAATCGCTTGAGAATTAAGCCCTGGCGAGCGAACACAAGATGTTGTCACATACATATACACACACATTCACTTATGGTTTTTTCACGGATTTGGATTCAGGGAGGTCCGAAGCGGATTTGTATGTGGTTCTTTTTTGTCTCAGTTGGGTCAGATCCAACTCTGGACTGGAACGAATGAATCTTTCCTGGAGGATTATCGTTTCAGAGCCGAGCGAAAAATGTATCTTCCAGAACATTTCGTTCCTTCCTTTCATTGGCGAATTTTTGTAAAAAAATAAAAAAATAAAAATTTTAGGTGAATGGGACAAGTTGGGATTCCAAATGGGATGTTGCTAGGGAGAGCGTAATCAGATGCTCACGTACCTCTGGGTCGTACAGCATGTAGGGAAAGCTGAATGGTCACAACCCACTCAATCTCACCTGCACGAAGTAGATTTAGTAGATAACATGTGATTGCTTGGTAAAACGATTCACTCATAAACTACCATCAAAATGTACCAAACCAAACCTTCAAGTTTTTTGGGGGCCTATTCAGAGTACCGATCATTCGATACTTTTTACTCGTCCAGAGTTGTCTATCAAAATGGTGAGTGCACATGTGCAACGTCCAGAAGGTGAGATGCTGTGTTTTTACAGCATTCTAGACGATGGGCTTTGACTGAGAGTTCACACATGCAGTCTACATTTCACAGTTTTCTTCTTGTTGCAAGCCAAGGTGGAAGTGAAGGAAGAGGTTAGCATCTGAATTTGCTTACCCTATCAATGACCATAGTTTTGTAGTCACCGTCCGACTTAAATTACAGCCAACGTCACTGTTATTTACAAGTCTGTCGGCGCTATTTGTGTGATATGCCCCCACTTGTAATGATCTCATTCCTACTTGGTCTGACTTGAATTCAGGTTAAAGTCCTCATTTAAAATCCAGAAGTCTCTTATAAATATAAGAAAACGACAACTTTGTGTAACCTACCTAAAAAAGAAAACTTCTAGTGTCAGTTTGCAACAAGTGAAGCGTACAACTGGTATTTTTAAGACTTCGATTTTCCAATTATACCTCAAATCGTAAAATATCTAATTTTGAGGGTGTAATAGAATTTTTCTTGCTCGATTCCAAAGGTTTATTGTTTTAAAACGATAAACCAAACTCTTTCTAGAACACAAACTAGCCAATACATCTGGAACTTGTCTCTGGATCATGCACCTACCTATCTGTTTGTTTCAGGTGATCACAAGATGTTGTCCTCAATCACATCCCTTGTTTGGGGGTCAATGAAGTACGTCGGAGTGGTGTCAAGCCACCCAGAGATGACTGAAGAGGAGCTGGAATTAGTCAGGCGGCTTCAAGATAAACTGAAGGAAGAAGTGGTTGTTTTTAAAGAGCATAAAGGATTCGTAACTCAGCTGAGCAACAACGCCATCCAACTTGACCACAGGTGGGAGTACCAACTAGGAATCAATGATAGGTTTTCTGTTGGTGATAGAGTCTCGTACAAAGTGTACAAAACCCTCAACAACCAAGTAGTGAAAGATGTGATGCTGCTTACCGAAAAGGAACATTTTATTTCCAAAACCGTTTCAGGTACGATTAACAGGGTTGATGGTAACCAGTTTGAAATTGACAAAGGCATTAAATTCGATCTTTCCAAAATACGATCAGAATTTCTCCCCAATTTAAATGATCATGTGATTCTGGAAGGGGATTATCCCAAAGATAAGGATGATCCCGAAGCTTTTGATCTTGATTATTCATTTTTCAAGGTAAATCGGGTCATTCCCAGCACAACTAAATTAGTTACAGGTGTTATAGCAACTTTCAACTCAACAACAATGACTGGTCTCATCGGCCGAGATGTGGTTTTCCATCAAAACGTGTGTGATAAGTTTGTGCCCAAGGTGGGTGATCACATTGTCTGTAACGCAATTGAAGGGGTTTATGGTGAGGATTTCAAGTGGCGCGCTGAGAGTATATCACTCAATCAAGTGAAAGCGTCTAGTTCACGTCATTTTTTTGTTGTTGCCATGGTACCCAAGTTCAGTATAGTCCTTGGTGAGACCAAAATTGTTGAGCTCTGCCTCTCCAATCATGGCAAATTTCCTTGTAAGGTGATGGGCGTCCAGGCTATTAATGGTCAAAATGCTCCTGCAGATGCCGAAGGTGAACGTATGATTTTGCCTCAGACTAGTATAACATGGCCTGTCAAAGTTACTGGAGACAGGTTAGGAACAAACGTTATGAAATTCCAGTGGCGCTTGTACTGTAATCGCAGACCGTTTACATTCAACTCAAGTATATATTACAACACTGTGGAACAAGACATGGGAAATTCGGAAGTTGAAAATGTTGTCAAGAAAATCATCCAGCCTCGAATGTTCATCCCTGGCCAATCCAAAGTAAGAAAGCCAGTTTTCCGAAGAGTTCCTATGAAAGATTACATCATGCCAGAAGTTCTCCGTGAGGTGGTGGAAGGAGAGGGAAATTATAATGGATTAGTGGAATGGCAGATTGCTTTGCAACGACATAAACCTGTATTAGCAGAAGGCCTGAGCTCGAAGAATTATGACGATTGGATGCACACTCTCTTGTTCCTTGAAGAGCTTGCTGACGAACAACGCTATAAGAAGCTTGAAACGCAAGCTCATCTCTTCCGCCTCAAAGGCTACGTTGTTTTCAGTTTCCCTGCTGAGAGTGAATATAACAAAATAGTTTGTGGTGACACCATGATTGTTTCCAAGCCTTGGGAACCATCCAGAGCGTATGAAGGTAAAATTTGGGAAATATCATCTTCTCAACTATTTTGCAAATTCAATTCTGAATTTGAAGAGACGATGAAGCAAGGTGCTATTTATAGTTTGATGTTCAAAATGAATCGGATGCCCTACAAAAAAAAACATCAAGCTATTGACCTCGTTTTGAAAAATGTTGGTGTTGATTGGTTATTCCCTTCTGTGTCATTGGACGAGGAACCAGAAACTCAAGGCGATGATTCAAAAGGCGAAACATTACGATTAATCAATTCACGACTTAACAATGAACAACAGAATGCTGTAAAAAATATCATCGCCAAGAAAAACCTGCCTCACCCTTACATAATTTATGGACCTCCAGGAACTGGAAAAACTATGACCGTCATAGAGCTCATTCTCCAGATATACATGAGTGACCCTAAGTGTCGGATTTTGGTTGGAGCTCCGACCAATAGTGCTGTTGATACTTTAGGATCTCGGCTGCTGGGATTTGGAGTCCTCGAAAAAGAGCATATGGTCAGAATGAGCAGTTATAATGCGTATAGCCAAGGTTCCATAGCCACACAGTTGATGGATATTTCTTTTGTCCCGCATTTAGGAGATCCAACCTCTGACTCCCTTATTCCAGATGATAGGGATGATCAAACACCAACGATTTATTTGAACGATTTGGGACATCACAGAATTACTTTAGGTACGTTAGCAACTCTGTCGATTCTGAATTCAGCTGGATTGGGTAAAGGTTTTTTCACTCATGTAATAATTGATGAAGCTGGGCAATGCCATGAGCCTGAAACCCTGCTCCCTATTGCTTTGGTTGATCCTAATATTACTCAGTTAGTCCTGGCTGGTGATCCTATGCAACTTGGACCAACCATCACGTCTCGTTTGGCTCAGCAGTACCAGTTTGGTCGTTCGTTCCTTGACCGCTTGACTTCTACATTTCTCTACAAGAAGAAAGTTGATGCTTTTGAGTTGACATATGGTTTCAATCCCCGTCTCATTACAAGATTGGTATACAACTACAGGTCCTTACCCAAAATTGTAGACCTCGTCGGATGTTTATTTTATGAAGGAGATCTTTTACCGGTAATTTCCACCAACGGAAGTCGTGAAGCTGAGGTCCTCAAGAAAATAGAAATCCATGGTTATAATTTGGGTGCAAAGATGTCTTCTTTGGTGTTCATCAATGTAGATTGCAGGGAAGAGCGCATTGATGGAAACTTCTCTTGGTACAACAGTGGAGAAGTGATGCAGGTTCTGAATGTCCTGAACAGTCTGTATGATATAGGCATTTCACCAGACGATATAGGAATAATAACTCCTTACTCTCTTCAAGTCCGTAAGATCTATGAGCTTCTTGACTCTTTGAAGATTTTCTCCCCCAAAGTGGCGAGCGTTGAAGAATTCCAAGGGCAGGAGCGTGATATCATCATCATGTCTCTTGTGAGAAACAACGTGGGCATCTCCAAGAAATTGTCTCCATTCGTTACTGATGCGCAGCGTATCAACGTCGCTCTCAGCAGAGCCCGACTGCTTAACGTTATCATTGGTCACAGAAACACTCTGGCCGCTCATCCAATGTGGGTGGAAATCATATCCAAGTGCCGTATAATAAACTTAAACCCTCAAAATGAGAGTTCCTCGTAACACTTGAATTCTTAAAACGTGAATATTCTGTAATATATTGTGGCTGGTACCTCCGAGCCGTTCTCAAGGTGCCTTACTCGATCTAAACACTCTTTGGAGTGCAAACATCAAAGTTATTTCTTCGTTAATGAAGTTCTGAGGAAACCTTGGGCCTCCTTGAAATGTAAATTTTGCCTTCTGAAGGGCCAGTCCTGAAGCGCCACAAGTTATGCTGTATTTTTTGTTAAAACCTTTGTATTGACTTTGTATGAATACCTGGCTACTCGCTAATAACTGTATAGGTACATAAATAATACAAAATAAAATATAATTTTTTATACAATTGTACCTACTTACTCCTCCGGTATTGTGATGCGTCGAAGGAAATCTGCGTCAAGGTAGTGGCTGAAGAGACCTCCTACCCCTGCCCCAATCGCTGGTCCCAAGATGGCCATTCCATAAAACACTCCTGAAAATTGAGTTTATTCGTCAGATTACATTTTTTTTAAGAGTAAAGACTATTCCGATACCTGTGCTCAAAGTTGAATCTATTAAGATCTCAGATTATGAAATTTACTTGAAGGGAGGAAGGTGCCTAGTGGCATGTATCTAGGTGGGTACCTAGAAGCTGTCCAGTATGTACCAGTTATATATTTTAAATCAGCCAATTTTTGAGCGAAAATGATTCAAGTACCTACATAGGTATAGTATACTACCTACCTTCTATGTGAATCATCACATCCTTTTTCACACAAAAAATCGCCAAAGCCCTTAGAACCCCTAAACGGATTAGGGTGCAGCAAGAGGTGGTTCCAGTCGTTTTGGGACGTGATGAAAGCACCCCTTGAAGTAATCCCTGTTGTAGGGTGACCTATTTTGTTGGTAGATACCTACCTAAGTAGTAAAAATAAAGCTGAGGCTTTGACTCTAGTAGATTACAGTTGAAACATTTTTATCAGACAAATGTTGAGGTATCAGTCAATGACTGATAAAAATCATAATCTATCGCTGCTGTTTTTCGAACCTCGCCTATCTTGTCATCGTATCTACGTACTGCGCCTTGATTTTATATACTTATTTATATATCAGGTAAGTAACGTAGGTACCTATCTAGTACGTATGTTTAGATGTACAGAGACTTCAAGAGAGGACACGTCTAACTGCCAATATTCTCAAATATTTTTTCTCTAGAGAAGTGAAGATTGCTCTAGCTGGATTAGCTCTATCTTTTAGAATGTGCATCTAGATACAATAGTTACCTAGGTGTAGGTCCCAAATAAAATGGGAGAACCATACAAAAAAAGTACACTTGTGGATTACGATCCAACTTTTCCGGTGTCTCGGCTTCTAGTTGTAGGTTTGAAACTACTGTTTATACCAACTAAAATTTAAAAGCCAAGAGAGTGGAGGGTTTGTTCCAACTATAAGAATATTCGAATAGCTAGCTGCGCAGTACTCTCTGCACACGTTCTTGTGAATATTTGAATATTCTGTCTATTCCAACTGAATTGAGTGCAACTTACTGTACTGAGAAGAACCGGAATGGAAGGTTTGTTCCAACTGAAATCTGCAATTCTAATAATATTCAGTTTATGTTCGAATAGTTTCAAAGTTGTTTCCTAACTTCAAAGTTGAGTGCATATTTGGCTACAAGATTTTCGAATATTCTTCGAACTGCGCTGTTACTTAGATCAAACCTGAGGGATTGCAGAAGACTTTCCTGTATTCTTCCTCCGCAGGGGTGAGAACATGCTCTGACAGTTGGATCAGGAATCAAGTCCTTATCAATAAAAAGAAACCGGAGTTAATGAAAAACATTGTCTGTTCCACGAAAATGATTTTCATTAACTCCGGTTTCTTTTTATTGAAGTGGGTTTCCACAACTTCATCGCGAGTGATTCAGTTCGGAACCAGTCCTTATCATTCAATTCAATCCAATAAAATTTATTAGTGTATAGGACATGGGTCCCACATCGCACACTAATTTATTAGAATGGTACGGGGTTGTTGTAAATGTATATTCTCATTGGTGTTCCTCCACATGGGTGAGAATATTCTAATTGTGTACAACTTGCTCTGGCAATAGGAACAGGATCTGGTCTTATCAGTAAGGTAAGTTGCACTCAATTCAGTCGCAACAGACAGAATATTCACAAGAATGTGCGTAGAGGGTTCTGTGCAGCTAACTATTAGAATATTCTTATAGTTGGAACAAACATCTTGGAAAGGACTTTGAAACTATTCGAATATAAACTGAACATTATTTGAATTGCTGATATCAGTTGGAACAAACCTGCAGTAGGGAAGTTTCTTTTTTCTTAACTCCATCCACAGGTTTGGTTTGAGTAAAACAAACCTTCTCGACCAATGGCCATCGAGATTTAATTTATGTTTGTTGAGAGCCTACCAAAGTACCTACTGTAGTCTGCAGTTGCGCTATTTACGTTGTTGAATTACTACAACTAGGTACTACCCACTTTGAAAAAAAGAAGGTACCTACCTAGCTTGTTCCGTTCCATCTATACATATTTTCACAGCTAGTTGGTACCTAGTTGTTGTTGTGCGCAAACAGGAAGGTAGGTATTGTCCTGCCGCGTTTCAATGGCAGGGCCTATCAAAAGTAGGCCTCAGAGCCTTCTATTCCTTTATAGAACTAGTTTGACTTTAGCTTCTGGCTTGGCACTCTTTAACCTCGTCGCTCCTGGTGGTTTGAAGGGTTTGAGCCTAAAGCAGTGTGAAAAGGCTAGTAGAAACCTATCCTCGGGTCTGGTGGTGGGGACGCCTTTCCTTGCCATCCAAACACGGCAGGACAGTAGGTACTTCGTTCGGGTTCAACCTTACTTAGTACCTACCTGAGTAGGTATGTACCTCTAACCTACTTACTAGAGTAAGGCAGATAGCCTGGATAGGATAGGCAAGTTGGTATATAAAAAAATCTTCTGAAATTGAAAATCGGAATCCCTAAGTAGGGTAAAACCCCCAGATTTCGGCACCCTTAGCAGCTTATTAAAAGTTGTTACCTACCTTAAATAATGTAATTTTTCCTTTCCTTTACCTTGCCGAAAACTGAGAAAAGTGGACTTATGGAGTGCCCAAAATCGGGGAAATGGGTGCGGGCAACTGGGTTCAACAGGTTTTTGACCATTTTGAGTTGATTTAAGAATAAATAAGCTATTTATCGGTTTAATAGGTAGGTACCTATCTAAAACGAAAGTAGAGATCCTGTCAAACTTGATGGACAGAAGTATCTGCGAAAACTGCAGTTTTTAATTTAGGGCGAGAAAAATATTGCCGCGAAAATCCTTAAGGGTGCCGAAAACTGGGGTTTTTACCCTACTTAGTCATGGAAGAAGAGGCTCCCTTCTTCCACTAAATATATTTACACTAAATTACACTAAACACACAAAATTACACTAAATATATTTTAAAATAATATAGGTAGGTATTGTCTGTATTTTGGCGTACCTACCTCCTTATTATTCATGAAAAAAATATAAACAAAATCCTATTCAGGGTCTGGGTCCTGAAGGGTAGGTATTACTCTAAGACTACACCAAAGTAGGTCCAAACTCCAAGCATCATTTTATTGAAAAGTGCCTAGGAGGTATTAGGTAGGTAGGTACAGGTATAATGCGCATACGAAAAATGAATAGAACTTGCATGAGTAGTAATTTTGCATTTTGAACCTCAAAAATTGATTCAGCGCCCTTCAAAACCTCCTGGTGCCAATTTTCAGGTTGCAATTACAGCTGGTTTGCACAGAAAAAGGTTGAAAGGGAGCGCGTGACGTCAGTTAGGTACAAATTACAGGACCCATTTTCAGTCACTTTCAATCGTAAGATACCTACCCTCAAATCGACGGTGAAAGAGTGAGTTCCTGTAACTCCAATTTTGGGGAATGTGGGTTTTTTCCATTTCCCACGTTTTTGTGGAGGTTTTAACCGAATTTACCGTTTTTTGAAAACCGAATTTGGAGTTATAGAAACTCACTCTTTCACACATATAGCACCTTTTCAATCTTTCAAATTACAAAATAAAAAAAGTTCCATTCATGCAGCATGAGTTGATGAGCGAATTTTCAAAGAATAATTTTAACCGATTTTGTGGGTATTTAGGAAATTTCACGCCGATTCTGAATATACCATATATTCCTATGTTTAGGATG
>JAEMON010000002.1:3878999-3892305 GCA_030264115.1 Lygus lineolaris | reverse complement strand
TTCATTTCTGACAGAAACGCATTTCCATGAAGAAGATTGTCAAAAATTTGCATTACAAAAATTTTGACGCCATTGCAATAGCATCATTTTCTATAAAAATTCGCTATAATAACCATACAAGTTCCCCATTCCGGCTACCTATTCTTTTTATCTGTTTAACCAGGGGCGCACCAAGGTTTGGGGGTATGGAATTCCCAAAATACCCAGAATTGTTTAAAAATTCGGTGTTTAAAATGGCGTTTTTAGCCTATTTGGGCTCTTAAAAATGTACGCAAAACAAATGTATAGGCGTTTATATATTATTATGTTTTGTCGAGGAGGATGGATTCAGGACTGTAGGTACGGATTGTTTAGGTCAGAAGAGATCTCCATTGGAAAATATTTCTATGTCTACACCAAAGATCACTTTGGTACAAGTTTAAAAATGTATAAACATGCATTAGAGGTTAGGGGAGGGCTTGTATCACGCAATCCACATCCAATAATAATCCAATTTAGAATATCTTATTAGGTAGGTACTCGTTGGTGTAGCCATATTAAAAAGTTATTTTTTTTCGGATGGGGGGGTTGAATATTTCAGTTAGAGCTTTCCACATAAAGGTTCATTATTGGAAATACCTAATAAATAATAAACAAAAATGGGCAATGACTATGAAGAATAGGAGTACGGAAAAACCGCCGTAACCGGCGGAATAATGATTTTTGAACAGTTGCCGTGGTTACCGCGTTCTCCCTTCCCTTCACCATTGAGAAGATATCGGACTCAGGTCATTGATAAGAGCCTCTCAAGTCTCAGCTGATTTCAAGGCCCAACCAGAAGGTATACGTCGACGTCAATCGTCAAGTTTAGGTTTTGCTTTTATTTGTCAAGAGTCGAATTCGGTTTTAGTGTTACATTTCACGCTTCCTGTCACGATTTTGATTTTCGTACTTACCTGGATTGTATAATTAGTTTCGTGAAATTATTTGTCAAGTGTCCGAATTGCTGGGGCCTAAAATGTTTGGAACTGGATAGCCCGAGTGTCCTTTGTGTATTTTTTGTTTTGCCTCGGCGGGGACGTAAGTAATTTTTTGTAAGAGCTAAGAACCATGGGAGACGAAGAGAAATTGAGTAATGGAAGCATCCAATGCTTGGGGGATACGCTGTTTCGTGGTTTCGAAGCCATAGTACCCAAAGGGTGGTCAATGAGCGACCGATTTTCGTACATTAGTGTATCCAAAGAGAACCTCAGAGTTCATTTCAAGGGGCAAAACGAAGGACATAAAGAAGGGGCTTCTGTAAGAGCTACGCATCCTATACCTCCTGCATGTGGGTTGTTTTATTTCGAAGTCAAAATCGTAAGCAAAGGGAGAGAAGGCGGTGTAGCAGTGGGTTTGTCGACACAATTCGCATGTTTGGACCAGCTGCCGGGTACTGAGCAGAATTCTTATGGGTATCACGGAACTGATGGTTTCAAGTACCACAATAACGAGCCTGGACAAGGCAAAGCCTACGGGCCCACCTTTACCACTGGGGACGTCATCGGTGTGGGATTGAACTTCACAGACAACAGCTGTTTCTTCACCAAGAACGGTCACCATCTGGGGGTCGCTTTCTCTGACCTGCCTAGAGGATGGGAGCTGTACCCTACCGTTGGCCTGCAGTCAGTCGGTGGGATGATAGACGCCAATTTTGGACAGCACCCTTTCATGTTCGACGTTGAGGACATGAAAAAGGAATTAGGTGGGTGGTTTGGTTGATAGCTGTTAACTGTTGATAACATGGTTGAGTATTAATTTGTATTAACTTGGATGAGTCCCACCCTAGAACTTGGTAGGTATGAATAAGAATAACAGGGGGACAGACAGCCCATCAACTTGGTGGAGTGGTGGGGGGTGGTGGTGGTGGTACATGAATCTTTGAATAACCTGGATCCTGGAGGGGTTATTATCAGATCCTCAGACATCAGTGGAGGTATTTATTTTGACAGATACCAGCTGTACCTACCATTGTTAACTCGATAGGTTACCTAGACGTAACAGGTTTGGTGGGTGTTACCTACCACATCTCTGGAAAAGTCTCCAGTTGTTTCAATTAAAATTGATCAGTCATTTCTCCCAGACCTGAAGCATTTTAGATCTTTCTGTCAAGCCCTGGCCCCTTCCTTGCTCAACCGATGATTTTTTTAAATTGATTTCTTGTGTAACCTGACGCCATCTGTTCGATGAAGTTGTAGTTGATCTAAGTGGTTGGTAGTGCCTACCTAATAAAGCTCATACTTTTGGGCGTGGCGGGCCCAAAATCCTCAATTGTACCTGTATCTACCCTTTCCTATTTTTTTGGCTGAAATTTGCGCACTATAAAAAAATGGTCTGCTTGATGGTCGAAGTATCAGGGTTCACCCCACATCCTCCTCAAAAATTCCCATATAGTTCGTATTTAGACCATTTAAAATGACCATAGTCTCATGCGATTGTGTCTAAACACTTGTGACGTGGTGGCCCCAATACGTATTTATCCCGTTTTCTCCCCCAAAATGACTTGCGAAGAAATTTAGGGCCTGTAGAATGATATTATACATCCAACTTGGATTAATTTCTACTCATAAATTGGCAATAAATCGTCGAGGAATCAGCAACACCACCAAGCTCGGTTTTCACAACTTTTCAGGAGAGAGAAAAAACCGATTAGGTTGAGCCGGCAACACCGCGGAGCTCAGCTGGAATCTGTACTGTGTACTACCGAGGTTCGCGGTGTTACCACCCGCCAACGGGCTCTGCGGTGTTGTGCGATCCGTTTTTTAAGCGCTATCTCTTGGTAAATGTTCGAATCTATGGGTACCATTGCATTCCGCTTGAAAATACGAATCCAACGATACCAATAACTCATTTTGTCAAAAAATCGAGCTCGGTGGTGTTGCTGATTCCTCGACGAAATCTACTCTCGTAACTGTAGAAGCAGGAAGATAGAAAAATTGGTTAATGGTGCCCAATCGTCTTCAAATAGCAAAAAATGAAGATTTTACGATTCTGATCAATGTGCGCAAAGGTACACTACGATTTTATAAAAATTAGTACCTACCCAACTACCAGAGGTTTGTTCCAAACCAAAATTTCAGGCCAAAAAAGAAGAGGTTTCTCAAGGTCGAAGTTTGGGTGATAAACTTTTTTGACCTGAACTGTTTTCAAGTTACCCCACCTCCACCTCCTCCGCAGTGTTGAGAGAGATCATCCATCATTATATTGCAAATAATAAGTAAACCATTGTTCAATAAGTAATTTGCAGCGTTGAAACTGTTTTGAGGTATCTATCAATTTTATCTTGCTGTAACGAATCTCTGTGACTAGCTTGTTAGGTAATGGGTTGAGAATATTCCGATAACCAGTATGACTCATTGTGTTCATTAGGTAGGTACCTATCTGAGGATAGGGCCGTAGACTAGATTAGTCGTAGACTACCTATAAAAAGAAAACCAACTGGAGTGGCTACGGACGGGAGAATTGAAGAATCGCCGTTAATCGTTGACCCCTTCCTTTTGTGAAAAATATTATTAGGTAGGTATTTATATGCCTACTGTTCGTAAAATGTTGAACTCTGGGAACTTTTGTTTGCTTTAGTACCTGACATAATTCTCATATTAGGAGAGTGCGTAGAGGTTATCCCAGTTTATTATCAGTTTATTATTATTTACCAAGAATCAGCCTGCAGCTGATAGTACACAGTGCACTCTTTGTGTTGTCTATATACCTGAAACTCATCCTTTGAACGCAATCCTCTCACGAGTTGATCTCAATTTTATAACGATGACAAAAGTGGACGATATCACAAGTAAGTATTAATAAGAGTAGGTAGGTATTCGAATATTTTTTGAAAAACTAGACTGGAGTTGCGGAGAAATGTATTGTCGAAGACATCCAATAGTTTCCTCGAATCAAATCGACTTGGATTTTTTTAAGGTGGGGAGATTTTTTCAAACTGTATCCTAATTAAGTAGTACCTGTCTACTCTACTGCTCTTAGCCTCTTCCTGGACTATCACAACACTTCAACACCACTGTCTTCGTTCCTTGACATTCCTTGACATTAGATCGAATCCGACCAATAGATTGTTGTGGCGACACAGCCGGAATCGCCCATTGCTGAATCATTTTTTCTGTATACTCTCACAAATTGGTAAATCCTTGAATGGCTTGAAGTGATTACTTTTGGTCTTGATATTTTTAGGATACATTTTCCAATTTCACATTTCTAGGTTTTGCCCCCCCCCCACCCCCGAACACATCCTTACAAGCTGTTAGACCTGCTCTGGGCCTTCTGGTTAGGTCACTCTCCTTCTGTATCATGTAGAACTTCGCGCATTAGTTCTCCACGTAGCTGGTTGGATGGCACTATGTGATAGAATATTGGAGGAAGGGGCTGGTAATGTTATTTATCAATTCACCAATTTATCTGTCGGATAGGAACCTGACAGATAGCGCTGTCTGGCAGAAAATAAGAAAGTTTTGTCCACAGCTGGCGTGTTTATCAACGGGGAATAGTCCGTCAGGCAGCCATCCAACAGATAAGGATAAAATCAGTTATTTACCCACGAAATCTAGAAGGAATTCGGAAAGTGGTAACCTCCATGGGTGCTAAAAATCAGGTCATAAACAAAAAAGAAGCTGTTCAAAGAACATACGTTTTTCTGATACTTTTCACGTGCAACCAATCGTTGCTAGGGAAATATTACTTCCTCATTTTCCACCACACAAAAATCGTTTCCCACTCGTTGGAAAGCTCTGAATTTATCACACCACATCCAATGCTGCCATGCAATTTCACCCTCCGTTACCACCCTTCTGAGAAGTACTGATGATTGATGATGATTTAGCGGGGGTCCTCGTGCTGTTGACGAGGGACAGCAATTTCAGGCCTCACGGCTTATATAACTGAGGAGTACTAACAGTATGTATTAACCATTTCATCATTTGAACAAACAAAAACAGTGATAATGCCAGGTTATCTCAGGGATAACTCGTTATCTGAGCTTCGGAAGCCCCAGATAAAGTTATGTCTCAGACAGCTGTTATCTGTCTGATAACTACCATTGATAAAAACTCCAGCTGGGTTGTCTGACGGTCTTGTGATAAATCCAGTTTAACTCTCTGATAACTGCGATGGGTTAACCGGCCCTAAGGCTTAATCATGTCCATGATAGAGATGGGGAATGGCGCAGAAGAAGAACCCAGATCAAGTCATAATGTGTTCGGAGGAGGTGGATCAAAAACCTAAAAATTTGGAAATAGATAATATAATAAGATAATAATAATAATAATACAATAAAGCATTTTTTCTTGTTTTTGTTATGGAATCTTTTTTTTTAGTAGAAAAAATACAACAAAATGTATTAATAAGAAAATAAACACTAAGTAGGTAGGACCTAATTACGTATGTGGGTATTTTAATAAATGTGCAATAATAGTCGACTTGGATAGCCTCTGCTATGAACTATCAGAAATAAAAGAAAGAAACTATCAGAAAGAACTAGTCTGTCAGAAATATTTACAACTAGGTACTTACTCTCAAATTGACTCATGTATTGAGTGCCTATATAATCCTATCAACTCGAGTAGAACGTGTTTTGAAACGTTGTAACCCAAAATGAAATAGGGTTAGGTATAGGTTATCAATTTCTAGGATTTCCTTCAGTTTTGCAATCTGTTCATAAATACCTAATTATTCCACCCGTAGGTACGAGTACATACCAATAAATAGTTCAATGGTGAATGTAAACCTGGATTTTTTCGAAATACAATAATTATTGAGGTCTGGGTTTTGAGTTTATATTATACTGTTGCACTAGGTACCCCCCTCTTTTTCAATTACCTAGTTATACGTTTATCCTATTGGTTTCAGGTATGGTCATGCGTAACGTGATAGACCAAGTACCATTACCAGACATGAGTACGAGTAACGCAGATATTTGTTTCGACATGGAAAAAGTGGTTATGACATATCTCCTTCATAATGGCTACTGCAGCACGGCCTCAGCGTTTGCTTCTGCCACTGGCCAAGATGTCACTGGAGAAGTGGATGTAGTGAATCGGCGACAGCAGGTTCTTATTCCTCAATTTCATTTACTTTTCAAATAAGCATTTTTTTTTTTAAATCGTGATGACAGAGTTCTCGGCATTCTTTCCTCAATTTCAATACAAAAAACGGAGGCTGTTTTATTCCTGTCCCTTTTGGGAATACTACCTACAAATCAAAATGTCAAGACTGATATGGCATCAGGAGAGCCAAAAAACCTATGATCTGAAATAAGAGGCCTTGGTTGATGTATAGTTTATGAAGAACCTCTCAACGTTGTGGCTGTTGAGGTAGATCCAAAAAGAAGCTATATTATCATTATGAAGAGTAGATGATGTTGCATTTTTTATTAATACAGGGGCATGTATAGGAAAATCGAAAAACTGACATTTCGCTTGAAGAAAGCATTCTCAGATCTCTAAGTAGGTCAAAAATGAACTTATATGGCCAAGGGACTCACATAATATTTTAATACCTGACGCCTAACCTCTAAAAGCCGCCACTGATGGATTGAATCTTCCTTTTAAATAGGGCATGCATCTGGAAATATTGGCATATACACACATATGTGTATATATGTACATATATTTACAGGTCAATCCGGATCACTGTTTGATCTAGAAAGGAAAGTTAAGGGGCCGATGGAATTATTTCCTTCGCAAAAGGTCCAGGTTAAAATAAAAGTACCTACCTAATAGTTCAAATTCAATCATGTGTGATACCGTTTGAAACTCAGGAGCCTTTCTTTGGTGAGTTGTTGGCTCTAACCCTTTACTCTGTAACCAGGTTCTGAGTCTGGTGATGGAGGGGCAAATCAGCCAAGCGATGGAGCTTACTGAGCTTTACTATCCTGGACTATTGGATGATCAGCCGAACCTCCATTTGGCGCTGAGGGTGCGGCAGTTCGTCGAGGTCGTGAGTGGAGCTGATACTAAATATCTCTGCCCAGACTCTGAGTTGCCAGAACCTCCCAGAAGATCCGTGATCATGGGCGAAGCCATGGAAACAGACTGTGGCGATTTTTCCAATGGGCTGACCAACGGACACAACAAGATTGACTCCGTCCAACAGGACGAACTTCGGGGCAGCACGTTGGAAAGAATCTTAGACTGTGGCAGGAAGCTCCACTCATGGCATGCTCGCCTAGCTACTGAAAATAATATCTGTGATCAATACCGGTGAGTGTGTGCTCAACTCAAAACCCTTTTTTCCCAATTTGGAGATTTCTTGTTTACAGGCAAATTGTCGTAGAAAATTGAATGGGTTCAACTTTTTACATAGGTAGTCAATTTTTTTTCCAAAACTTTCTCCATGGAAATCCATTTTGGACTTGAGTTTAAATCCATTTTAGGGATAATATGAGTTCGTCAGCCAGAATATTTGGGGTCAAATATTGAAAATTCCGTTGCAACTTAACATTTAGTTCTAGGCCATAACTAAATTAGTCAGGATCTACTAGTTAGTTATTTACTTCAATTACACTACATGTCATTAATTCCAGATGGTTCTAGACTCAGGCAGTTCCAACAGTATGATTATAACATGGGTGATGAAGTGGGTAGAGCCTTATAAATTATTGTTAAACAAAATTAGTCAGTGCCTAACACACTGTTACTTTTAACCAGGTAGGTATAATCTGCATACTAGGACTCTCCTAAAGGGATGCCAAATTTAAAAAATACCCTCATCAATATAATATAGAAGAACCGATGTATCATTACAAATATATCGTCCAGAATATGTAGATATTTATAGTTGTATATAATTTATCAATAATTTCTATGAACTACGTATGTACCAAGGGAAATGATAATCAATTAAAAAAATAAAATTAATGAAGTAAAACAAAAATAAATTAAAATTATTCTAACGTAGGTACTAATCTTCTTGGTAGGCGAAGAGAACTTTGCAGGTTTGTGGGTAGCAACAGAGTAACATAACTGATGGGTAGCACACATTGTGGTAGGTACTTCTACTTCCCAGGGAAGATGTCCACAGAAATCAAATAACGGGAGAACTTGACCAATGGGTATTTATTCACGAGTTGAAGACTAGTTTAGCTATTTTTCTACCACAGACTTCGATTAAGTTATTTTTCATTGAAAACTATCCAACCTGTTACCATAACACTCGTATATCGATATATCGTTGTTATCGATGTTATCTCTACTCTCCTAACTGCTCAACTCTTTCTTACAGTGACATGGTAAGAGACGCTTTTAGCCTCATCGCCTACGCCGACCCCCATTCTAGTCCTGTTGGGTGGCAGCTCGAGCCAAGTCAGCGGGAAGTAGTGGCAGACCTTCTGCGGGAAGCCATCCTCAGGAGGACCAACATAAACAACAAAACTGTTCTCGAATCAGCAGTTAACTATGCTAAAGAACTCCTCCGCCTGATGGAAGCTTACGGTATTGGTAAAGTGGCTTTTGTTAAGTTTAACGACGTCGTCAACTGACCTGAAGGAACCTCCATCCCTTCAAAGATTTCATACTACGACATACATTTCGCCCCTATTTCTCTTCAAGTGCCAAAAAACAAAAATTAATTCCGACCCAAGGTTCCAATATATATTTTTTGATTTGTCTCTTCTTCATTTTCGTATTATTAGTACTTAATTATGCAATTAAATAAATCATTTCATAACATTCTCCAACTAATACGACTGACACTCATCCGTGTGTGCCAAGATAGTATTGCATCATCTATTTTCTTTGGGTACCTCAAGGTTGTTCAGTTTTTTGAACCAATAATTTATTGTAGTATTTTTTGTTTGATTTTACTTTAGTGACACGTTTCACAGTGCTCTCGCTGTGATGCTCTTGTGGATGTTGATCGTTCACAAGATCTATACATGGT
This sequence comes from Lygus lineolaris, assembly GCA_030264115.1. Lineage (NCBI taxonomy): Eukaryota > Metazoa > Arthropoda > Insecta > Hemiptera > Miridae > Lygus > Lygus lineolaris. Next base: position 3,883,401 of record JAEMON010000002.1, on the reverse strand, counting down.
TGTAAGGACAGACTAGGTACCTATGGTACCATTAACTATACATACGTATAGGTACTTAACTATAAGGTATATATGTTACTGCGAAACCCCGGAGTGTGGTAAATCCTAAGATTTACCAAGGGCACTGGTTAAAGTCCGAAATCTAGATGAAATTCGAGCTTTTACCGCTTGGCAGTTGGTCAATCCTCGGATTTACCGTTGGTAAAAGTCCGAAATACGCATCCTGATTGAGATAATTCTAGCTTTTAGCAAGCCTCTTGGGAAATCCTAAGATTTACTGGCTAAAGTCCGATTTGAAAGATAAAATCGGACATTTACCAACGCTTCTGGTAAATCCTAAGATTTACTGGTAAATCTTAGGATTTACCACACTCCAGGGTTTTACAGTAACATATACACCTAGGAGTATGCACAACTATTTCTCAATACAACGTGGGTCCAGGAAATGACTGGGCGCTAGAGGGTTTGCTTTCGGAGAGTGACCCCCATCACCCCCAAAACGACGCCAAGTATGTTGTGTGTGTGTGTGTATATACCAAGTTATCGAACGTAACTTCTAGTGGAACAGCGCAAGTCCTCAAATAGGTAAATAAAAAGAAAACGGAGTTAAATAGAAAAACGTAGTCCATTTCCACGAAAATAATGAGTTACAAAGTTAAATCTATTTCGACGGTTAGGCCACCAACATCACCATGACCTAACTGTCGAAATCGATTTAACTTTGTAACTCATTATTTTCGTGGAAATAGACTACGTTTTTCTATTTAACTCCGTTTTCTTTTTATTGAAATGGGTTTCCACAACTTCGTCGCGAGTGATTTAGTTCGTCTCAAATAGGTAAGGAAAAACTTGCAGTTTTACGTTTGTGTTGCTGGGCGACTTCATTTGTGGTTACAGAAAACTTATCACGGTGTGTAAAACATGATGAATTCAGAATATTATTTTTGCTCGAAGAAATTGTTCATAAATTCCCATTCATTTAAATTAAAATTCCAAAGTGTTTTGGAAAGTACTAAAAACACTAGTATCTCTCTAGAACTGCAGAGTCATTAGAAAGTACCTACCTAAGGTTACAAGCCAGATTCTAACCCTGCAAATGATTACACAGCAGTTCATTTTTTTATTTAAATATTTATGTGAAATCAAATAAATATAAATCAGTTCAAATGAATGAAATCATTCCTGTTGAATGGTCATGCAATTTCTAGATCGTTTTAAACGGTTGAATTCGTAACTTGGTGGTAAACGCTGCCATGTTTTGCAAGCGAGGTGTTCTGTAACTAAACAACATCGACAAAAGCTGTCCAATGTGGACAAGCTTGTGACCACCTTGGGAGGTGGTGAGAAGATTTGTCAAAATGAGGTTATATGACTGAATCAAGTTATCTTGGAATTATCATCATTCACTGGCGATAACTTGAGCGTTTGTATTGAGTTATTACGTAATACATCAAGTTGTGGTAATTTTTAGAGATTTGTGCCATTAATTATCATGTTTTCTTCCTTTCTCCTCGACATTTACTATCGATGCAACGTTTCCAATCGATACATCGAGAACCAACTCGATAATTTCTCACAACTCAACTTACATCAGTCGTTCTGCCGTTTTGACTTTCCAACAGTTGTGATAACACCAAGGTTACAGAACACCCCCCCCCCCCCCCCCCCCTTCCAGATTAGGATTCAGCACCCTAAAAAAACCCTACACAAATTTTCAACACCAAAATCCGATTAGTTCATGGCAGGGGCATTAGAAACTGATCAGCTGCTTAAACTGTTGGTGCGATAACGCGAGACTGTGATGACGTCCTCAGACAATAGATTCAAAAATACACTGAATAAGAAGAAATATCTTTCTTGAGGTCCTTGAATCTTTTCACCGTGTTGTGCAGTCAGGAGCAACAATAGACTGAAAAAGTGTGATGTCAGAGATGGGTATTACAATCCGACTTCTTCGTCTTTGATTCCTTTATAATATCCAACTTAGGTTTTAGTAATGATTTTCCCTGTTCAATTGACCTTACTGCTTTCTAACGCTTTTATTGAAAAATCTTGGGCGAAATAAGGAACCAAAACTTACCAAATAGATTAGGTAATGAAATCAGCTGTTTGAATAACAGGCGGAATTCGGAGGCTCCTGAGAAACCCTTCCCTACGTCACACTAACCTTCCCTACGTCACAACTTTCCCTACGTTCACAAGGGGTGAACCGAAAAAGAATGCGCTGAGATCGTATTGAGAGAAGTGAGAATAGGAATAATTTAAATAATTAATTAATATTAATTCTCAATAATTAGGAGCTTGAAAAGTGACAGGAAATGTGTTTCGCGTTGTCCAGTTGGCATCTTAGACGGGTTTGGCCAATGGCAGGCCTTTTCGACTTCACCTTCCCGCCATAGGACAATAATAAATATATCAATACATTTTCTAAAATTACAGACACACTATTTTTGCCCTACGACTTCATTATTGTTTCTTTTGAGCCATTATCTTATCTTTCAGAATAAAAATAAAACAAATTGATGAAATTCCCCATTATGGATCCGCCATGACACCTGATAGCCCTGGCAGCTTAGGTAAAAAAAATTCCGAGCAAGCTGGAAATCGTTTTAATCGATGTTGTTCCACTCCAATATGAGGGATTAGAACTTTGCAAAAGTTTTCTAGTTGGGCTTAACTTTTGGGGGACTAAAAACCTTGAAATTTTCGACCTTTTTGTGGTTTTTCGCTTATAACTCGTTGAGGAAGCATCCCACAGCCAATCACGCCAATCAACAAAAGTCATAGAGTAGAAGTTGTTCAGAATCTAATTTTACATTAGGAAACCACATTGAGATCCTTCGAACAGTGTCTGCCTTACCGCTAGCTGGCAGTAATGTGGCAAAAACTAAAGGAAAAAGGCACCTCCCTGATAACGAAACCCCACGTTTTTTTACACGTTTCAGCCCGTACCTCGGAAACTATTCGGCCAGTTTCAATTTTTTTTCCCCCTTGGAAGCTGATTAAATTTCCTATCACACGTAATAATATGAAATTTTGATCTACCCTTCCATAAGAGAAGGGCAAAACAAGTTGAAATTTCGTGTAAAACACGTTTTTTCGCGTTTCAACGTCCTTTACCTTCAGAATTTTGCCTGTATCTCCGAGGCTATTGGTCTAATCGAAATTCGGTTGGTCCCTCGTAAAAGTAGTACTCCCCTCTGAGTGAGACAACCTGGTTGTTCGCTTTGGTGAAATTGCCCTTATAGTGCGAGCAACCAAGTTTGTTCACCTTTATCTTTCTGTTGTGATTCTTGTGGAGTGTATGCTTCGTGGCGATGTGCCAAGTCCCTGCCCTCAAAAATCAGTTTGGTCTTGGCTGTACTGGTGAAGCATGATGGATTGATGGTAGGCATTCAGAAATATCATTGTTGTAGAGAATTGTGCATATTTTCTAATCAATGCCTACCTATTGGGAGTAGTAGGTACCTACCATGAATAGTATCTGCCTACCCATGTAGTTTACTACTAACCTCTTCCTCAGAGTAAGTAGGTATATGAATCAAGTAGGTTTTTTGTTTTTCAAAAAACCTACTTGATCCCTGTTATGGATATCACAAGAGACGCTGAATGAATTGATAAGTATAACTTTTCTGCAGACACATTTTCAATATTCATTTTAAGGAAATTAATTAATAGAAAAGTTCCTTATCATCCGTTTTAGTTTCATTACTTACTGAAATGAAGTTCAATAAACGAATTTTCCTCCTACGAGTATGCATTTATTCATTAGGTAGTACATACATACCTTCACTTTTTTCAACTTGTTGTCACTAGAAATTATTTTTCTGTTCCTTCTCGTTAGAAAAATTGGCTTTGCTCGAATAGAACTGCCTAATTTTGAAAATTTGAGACAACAATATTATTATAAACTGGGTAAACACATTTATTTTCATAATAATTAATTTAATTTTTTAATTTCTTGAAAGGTGCATTCAAATGGAATTAATAATATTTTAGCCTTGAAAGAGTGCAAAAGTGCAATATTTTAGAGAAAATTCGGTTGACAGGAGTTGGATGTAGATTTCAATAAAGTCATCAATCCAAGCGAATGATTAATTTATTTTCAATAAGTGAGTCAGATACCCATACAATATGATTGTGCCCGAGCCACTACTCTTAACTGTTTTTCTGACCACTGGAGCCATTAAATTGATGAATTTATCCGTTTTAATTTTTGTTAATTTAGTCAGAAATGTAGTAGATACCTAAGTAATAATAGTTGCCCTATGCTATTCACTAGTAATTACTTTACATCCATCATTCAAGGAATTGTAATCATTTTAAATTCAACGCTAGCTTCAAAGGCTTACATACTATGACCATTATATTGATTGTTTTCCACCCCGAATGAAAAACGCTG
>JAEMON010000002.1:3866909-3878989 GCA_030264115.1 Lygus lineolaris | reverse complement strand
AATAAACCAAAATTCGAAAATGTACCTACCGTTTGGCCGGTTTCTCTACATGGGAAAATCGAACATTGTTAATGTATGATGTTATGTATCAGCTGTCAGCTGATACTAAATTCGTGGTAAAAGAGAAAATCCTCCAATCCTGGCGTTGATACTCATTTTGATTTTGTTTCCATCTTTCTTTTACTTTCTGCTTTCAACTTGAATAGCTAAGTCATCCATTTCAGTTTTTCATCAGTTTTTTTCTTCTCAAAGTTAAAAAGTGTTGTGGCTACTGGCTAGTGTTTGGTGTCAGTTTCTGGTGGAAACGTGGCAATTTTATCAGAGGTTCGTTCCAAAAGCATTCAGGCTCGCAGAAAACACCAACGAGGTCAGGCTCTGGAGATCGCCATCAATGTTGTATTCAAGGAAAAGTGAAGTTAGAATGTGCTGCCAAGTAAAATGGGAAAAAAGGAAACTTTTTAAAATACGGAAATTTTAAGTTGATTAAAACATATAACTGGTTCGAAACCCTTCAGAAGAAGCCCTCGTTCCGGCAACGTGAAACCGGCCAACCTATAGGTAGATTGGAAATATTTATTAGTCTGGAAGTTGGTCGTCATTTGAGGGTGATTATACTATAATAACTGTAATGCTTCTTATCAAATACCTACTATATTAGGTATTTCTTATTTGTTATTTCTAATCTTCCATACATTCAGAACAAGAGTTTCGATTTCCAACAAAACCCTAGACTGAAAAAGTGATGACGTCAGCATAGTAAATTTTATTTGCCTTGTTCAGGGCTGGAACCGGACCCCTAATAGAATGAAAAGTCCGTAAAATTCCATAATTTTATGGGAAACTCCGTAAATTCGGAATTTTGAGCGGATAGGAAGGTTATCGCAACGACAAATCATCATAAATACTCGGGGCAACATAAACTAGAAGGGGGGTATCTCGTCGTCCGATAAACAATCGACCCTAAAATGCCAAAGTGACCCAAACTTGTCGATTAATGTGTACAAAGTGATCCAAATTTGTCGATTAATTATTTTTTGATGTGTTTGTAGGTAGGAACTTCTATGGTATAAATCTATAAATTAATAGATAGTGGAGAGACTAGGCATCTTCAGTGTTGTCAACCACGAACTTAAGTTCGTAGACCTACGAACATTTCGGACTGCCTAAGAACCAACGAACTTTTTGTCCCAATCTACGAACTTTTCGATGAATAATAATGATAAATAAATATAATTAAATGTACCTACCTTTCTTCATAAACACTCATTTTCTGTCATGTGAAAAAAAAGTTCTTAAGGCGTCTTCAATCCTCAATGCAACGACCATCCGTGTGCTTAGAGCATTCGCAAATCACAATCTGAATTAAACCTTTCGCGAAATCAATTACTTAAACCTACAGAGTAACGGAGACAACCTAACAAACGTTACGGACCTTTCGCTAACTTCGACGACCTCAGAGCTTTCGCAAACTGGATTAAACCCTTTTGGCTAATCATTGTCAGAGGGTTTAATTCTATTTACGGAAGGTTTGATCTATTTTGCGGAATGCTGATTTCAGTTTGCGAACGGTTTAATCATGATTAATAGTGACATTATTCGATTTGATTGAAGAACGATTCGATTACTTCACTCAAAATTTTTGTTTCCTATTAGGTTTGTACTTTTCCCGAAGCTTTGTATTGAAAACAACGGTCCTATCTAGATCTCTTCGTCTTTAAATATATACCTACTATTATATTCGGTAATAGCAAGGTAGGTGGGTACAGTAGAAACTCGATTAACCGAGGTGGACAGGGCGGAGGTTGACTCAGTTAAAGGTAGTGGGTAAATAGAAAATGAAAGAAATATCAAAATTGTGTTATTGCCTTAAAAAACTAGACAATGTAACGAATAAAATGATGTACTTAATTTTAAGTAAAAAATAACGAAAAATAACTTTTTTTCAACTTTTGGTATTGTTTTCTCAAGAACGTTTCGTCGCAGCGGGGTGATCCAATTTTTTCCTGATAGAGGAATAAAAGAGCTTCAAATGATGATTAGGTGGTACAATTTTTATGAATAACAAATAATCGGGGTCAAAAAAGCCACTTTTTGGATCGCACGAAAAAAATATTTTTCTTAATCGTATCAAGAAACTATCCGACTTGATTGAAGAGAAAGTATGTACAGTATGTATACGCTGTAAAAATTTGAAAAAGATGGTACTGACAGCAACCGAGGAAAATATATTCGAAAATCGTCAAATCGCCTGTTTATTTAGGTAGTTACCCACTACCCTTAATCAGAAAACTCATTCTTTCGAAATACCTACGTCAATAGGTTCATAAATATTATTGAGGAAGTGATTGATTTACTATCGTGTTTTTGACCGGTTACTGACAACAAAATCATGAATCAGTTCCAATATTCCCATTCCTTGTTTCCAATAAATTGCAATTACCAAAAGTGTGAAAATGATTCCCTATGGTGTTTCCAGCAAACGTCGGGTAATTAGTTAACAACGTAATCGTGATTCACGTACAGTTTTCCAAAAATAAAATGTATTGATTTTGATGACGAATAAATTCACCTTTCTCTATTTGTTGATAAGAGGTTCTGCACATCTGAAATATTCGAATTGCACCTGCACCACCGCTATTTGGAACAACCCTTGTACGAAACGGTTGGCGCTGATTCACCCCTAGAAGCATGCTCAATAATTATGTTTTACCTAGAAAACAAGAGAACTACTTGCAAAAGAGCAGTTCTCTACTCATTTCAATAGTCATTTGAATAGTTCAACATTTACAGTTTCGTTAGCGTCGGTCGATGATTCGGTTAATCGAGTGTGCGGGAACAAATCGGCGAGAAAACCTAAGTTAATCGAGTTACAATTTATGTCCGAAATCACCTCGGTTAATCGGGTTTCCTCCGTATTTGGTATATTTTATATTTGTTCGGTATTGGGGTTCTATCTATCGAACTATTGAAGTCCTCAAACTTAACTTTCTACGATCTTTTTGACCTTGGAATTTACAAAATTCTTATTCTTGAAAGAGGGCCACACTCCAGTAGGTTCCCATGTAATTTACTAGCCGATTTCCCGTGCATATAGTTGTTTAAGCTTCTCCATGCTCTTCAAACTTCACCTCATGGTGATACGGAAATCATAGAAACCCCGATTCGTAGTGAGGGACGTATATTTACCCATCTGTCTGTTGCAAAGACCCATCCATTCCAGGCAGAAGGGGGTGAGAATATTCTCTTATAGCTATAACCTGGCCAGGAACTTCATCATGATCCGTAGAAGCTCTCAATTGTTGTAGTTCAAAAAACCATTTTAAATTCCCATTCAAAAATCGGTATTATCAATAAAATCGAAGAAGAAGTGGGCTCTTAAAATCCTCAACTGACGTCACACTTTTTCATTCTATTAGTAGATAATGTCTTAGTTTATTGCTGTAGGTACATTATTTGGGTCATAAACAATTGTGTGAATTCACATAATTTAATTAAGTACATCATTTTTACAGTCTTTACTTTTACGCGAAATACAGTGTGGGTAGAATTTATGTAGGTGTTTGATCATCCATTATTTCTGAAATGTGATACTGCCGAATTATTAATTTATGTACTTCGTTGATTTCTATTAAGGTGTTTCGACAAACATTTATTTTCAACGATAATCTAGGGGATCGTCGTTTTCAATCAAAAACGTTCTTCAAAGTTAAAAGTATTGGAGCATACTATGGGTCCCCCTCGGGTTAAAAAAATATCATTTTTCCGATATGAGAGAACTAAATGATGTAGGCAGACCTATAATCAGAAGTTTGAAGTAGGTAGTATTTAGAGAAACATGATAGCAAATTGTATTGTGCTTGTTGATAATAGCTGTAAATGTTGATTTTCTGTGAATTTAGAAGAGTTTGTTGCCTAGTAAGTATCTAGGTATAATTTTATATTTTATGATGATTCCTAGTGACATGTAATGATTTTTTCAATTTAAGTAAATATTGTTAAATGCTCAACATCTCGTGTGGGTACTGACAAATGCTGACTGCGGTCGCACTTCGAAGTTGTAACCTCCAACCAATGTATTTGTACTAATAAAAAACGTCTTCATGAGTTTGACGGTACTGAAAGTCGTTTAATTTCCCGCATCGCCCTTGAAAATCGGATGATTGAAACCTGGGAGTCGCGCATGAAATAATCATCATATTTAATGAGTGGGAATGTTACAGGTAGTACTCAAACATCATAACAGGTGTGGAGGGGGTACCCACCCATCGAAAAAGAGAAGTTGTTGCCTAAATCCTCGGGATCGAGGAACTTCGAGTTCCTCCATTCAAATTCAAATAGGTACTTTATTTTCGAGGATACCTGCGTTCCATCGAGCGCATCCCATATTCCAGTATGAAAATAGTGAGTAGTCTTAATTGCGTGTTGCATTACAACTGAACTGAAGTTTTTTTTTTTTTTATGTTGAGCAATGGGTAAAACAAATTATAGGTAGTTACCTTACCTACATAGATCCCTGGTTTATCTCCCCGTGTTATTAATAATTTCTCAATTTATATAGTTTTACCCATTGCGGAAGATCCTGTTTAAAACAACATTACTAGATTGCCGCCCAGATAAGATAGGATCAACAATCACAGTATCAGGTGCTCACTGAGTGTGTCGCGTGATATTTTGTTGGAGAGGCTTCTCTGCAGGGTTGGGAGCTCGCCTCCTAAGGCCACCGTAATAAGTCTTACCTACTTATATATAACGAAGTGAGACTTGAAAACCTATAACCTACTCGATTTTAGCACCAGGGTACCTACATTACAGGGAGTGTTCCCTGAAAAATTTGGTTTGTTATTTGAAATAATCAGTTTTTAATAACCGAGCCTCAGACTCCTCCTGTATTACGGGAGTTACAATGTCCTACCAACGGAATCGTTCTAAGTGAAAATCATTAGAAATCTTGCGCTAGTTGCATGACATAATTTCGCATTGTTTTTGGGGTATTAGGTCATGGCTAAAGGCCATGCTATAAGTCTGTCCGACGATGTTTGCTTCCTCATTACCGAAGGTAGAGGAAGCTATGCATTCGTGCTGTCTATTATTTTAAACCAATACTATTGAGCTGAGCACTCAACAGGGAAAACTTCTTCAAGAGCTTTACAACTATTATTAATGCTAAGTTTTAGCGCACTGAACGAGAAAATTGCGTTTGAATGCGAAAAACATGGGGTTTCAAGGAAATCGAGTATTTTAGGGTGTTTACGACCTGACCATGACTAGAGGATTTTTGTAGTTAGGCCTCGTTAGGCCATCATCAGTAACAAACAAGAAGTGAAGGTACATCAGAAAGAGCACATCAACAGAGCACGGTTGTCTATAACTGTGAATGAACAAAATTTATCAAAAGAAAAATCTATTAAAAATTTAGCTTTGAGTAATAGATATGGTGGGGACCTCATTGACTCCATTTGGAATAAGGTTCTTAGGAAAAAGAGTTGGGATGGGGAGTAAAATTTGGTTAGAGAAGTTGTGTCAGAGGAAAAACAGTGGATGACTACACAGGGCAGTCGAGATAAAATCCGGACCCGGGGGGACACGATCATCGGGCCCCTTCTTTTTTAAAATAAATAAGTTGAACTTTTTAAATAGATAATGCCTAGTATATATACCTAGTGGTTTCCTTTATTATTTCGCTTTATTCTGAGAAAACTAGGGAATGGTTTCGAAGTTCTTGAAAATTTAACAAATTTTGTTAAACATTAAATAAACATGAAACATTCCATTTTGTTAAGCTAAATACATTTTAAGCTGAGTGTGTCAGCTCAGAGCATTCAAAAATCACAAAACTCATGTCATGCTAGTGCCTTTGGTTGTTATTTCCCTTCATTAAGAGTCGAAAAATGAACTCATACAGCTTGTTGCAGGAACAGCTCATTAGCTGACCTGACTTTCGGTTTCAAAAGATACAAATTAAAGTCAAAAGTCAAGACATCAAATAATTAAGAATTAAAGCAAACCTAGTCAAAATAAATATAAAAAATGTCATTATTTTAAAATTAAAACAAGTTAAGCCAAGTTATGAAATATCATTTACAAAAATACAGGGTATTAGGTACGTACCAGGGGGGAATCTACGAAACGATGATGATCGTTTCGAAATTGGCGCCGTCCGAAACTCGGCGCATGCAACAGCAGAATTGAAAATGATCCAAAAAGTTCCAGTATGCAGCTGCAGCATGACTTGATGAGCGGATTTTCAAAGGATCATTTTAGCCGATTTGGTGGGTGATTCTTATCGGAATATTTTCGCTGATTTGGAATATACTTAGGTACCTACTTACCATAATATTTCCCTATGTTTAAGATGTTAATTTAAACCGAAAACGTCAAAAACCACGTTTTAAGTCCTTACAGTAAGTAGGTACCTACTCCAAAAATCCTGGCCAACGATCTCACTTTTGTTGTTAATGACATTTTGACAATTTTTTTTTGTTTTTTTATCTTCCTCATTCCATCTGAAAGGTGCAAGGAAATTATTGCGATCAGGAGAAAACTCTTTTTTTTAGATCGATCCCAGGGTCAGTATCGTCTGGAGTGACGTACATAATATATTATGATAATATCTTTGGGCATAAAGTGTTAAACTTCAGGAATCGTTCTAAAATGGCCTAAAACTGATTTCCATGGAGAAAATTTGCAAAAATTTGCATAACTTCAATTGTGAAGACTTTGCAAGCTGAATTTTCGTCGAAAATTCGTAAATAAGGAAACATTCACAAGGTTTTTTACGAGTAGTTAAAAAAAAACACCCAAACATGGACTGTGGTCCACACCCAGGTGAACACCTTGTGTCGGTAAACAACCTTAGGAGTCGTTATAGGGGAAAACGAAGTAAAATACCAGACATAATCTACCTAGCCTACTTATATCCTCATATATGTAGATGCCTCGTCAGAAACAGGAGCGTGGTACGTTGCACCAAACCTAATGGACGCAGTTTGTGGTCAACCTGAACAATCAGTGGAACGGTATCTCTGTGGTCCACTTCCGAATGGCTTCAAGATGAGCCAGGAATGTGCACGTATTTGAAGATACCAAAGTAAGAAAAAATGGGCCTCCTCAGTTGATCGTCAACCACAGTTGTGTTTTCACGTGTAGGTGAAAATATGTGTATAGAAGGGTACCTAATGAATAATTCCATTTCTAATAATTATCAGAAATATTCTAAAATGAAGGAATGTGGAAACCATCTGAACGTCGTTCTTGCTGAAGTTTCAACTCTGAATAGGTACTTAGTTTTGTTTGTTAGCGAATTTTTGAATAAAATTGCAATGTCCCCAAAATTTTAGTTACACAAAAGTTCAGGAATTCTCTCCATGGAAATCCGTTTCAGAACGTTCTAAAACGATTCCTGAAATATGTTGTGTACTTTGTACAATATACTTGCTGGTATATTTCTAGATTTATGTTTGTCATGCCAGACGATATCTGACTCTGGAATGTATCTAAAAAAATCCGACAAAATTTTAAAATGTCAAGAATAACAAAAGAAAGGATGCGTTCGTTGGCCAGAATTTTTGAGAGCTCCAAGGGGTCAAATTTTGAAAGATAAAGGCCGAAAAAATGTTTTTTGAGGTTTTTGGTGTAAATTACCATCTTAATTATATAGGAATATATGGTTTATTCGGAATAAGCGCAAAATGTACTATAAGAATCACCCACAGCATCTGTTGAAATGATCCTTCGCTCATCAACTCATGCTGCATGAATGGAACTTTTATAGAACTCATTTTGTTGAGAGTTGCAAGGCGTCGTAAAAATTGTAGGTAGTCCTCAAATCATTTTGCAATTTAACCATAGGTCCCTCCTTATTTATTCCTTCCGTATTAGTAAGGTCAATCATACTCTGAGGTCAGTCATTATTGTGTTCACCTAGGTAGGTAGGTACCTTCCGTTTTGCCCCAACTGATAGGTACTCATCATGTAGGTACCTACAACCCTGTTGAGCGCAATAAGTGAGGAAGCTATACTGCCCACCACACTTGTCAGACGTTCAGGAATTCGTCGCTTTGGATCGGTCAAACTCGCGTTACATTGAAAAGGGCTAGGGCGCATAATCTGACGCAATACTAAACCGGTTAGGACTTGGAAGGGCGTAAAAGGCGTTTGATTGCCTTCTTGTCCACCTATACTAAATGATTTGTATGAAAAATACTTAATCCGATTATTCCTACAAATTGGTGTGATGGGTGGGTCTGAAAACTAGTTTGGTGAGGAGGCTATTCTTAGAAGAACTCATATTAAGGAAGAGTAGGGAGGTAGGTACTGTTACGAGTACATCGCTTGAATAATAAATTATAGTACCTATCTACATAATATAATTTTACAATATGAGAGTTGTAGGCCTTCATAACTAAGGCTACCAGACATACATTTGAAACTGTTCTGAGCAACTCACGGGTTGAATGTGTATATTTTCTCAGTATGCTGCAGTCTACTGTCATTTCGCGGTTGAACCGTAACAAACATGTTAATAAATACAGTTACTTCTACGATTAGAATATTTAGTTGAACAATTATTAATAGAACAATGTACGTTTAACACTAGGTTGGTGGTATAATAATAGTTTTTTCACGAGACTCTATGCAAAAACTAAACGATATTATAATGAAGGTAGGTACTCTACTGCACTCACGTTCCTGTGATGGACCGATGTTCTGTTAGGCGCTCATCAACTACATACCTACCTGCCAGGAAGAATTTTAGGGGTATAACAATGAAATTAAATCTTTCTGGTGCTTGGATCCCCTTCGACTCATGGTAGGTTGCACCCAGAATGTTTAAAAAAATTTATTTTGATTAATTTTCTTTGAACTTTATCATTTTAAGTATATCAGGTAATAAAACGAGATTCATTGCAGGGATAGACATTAATGGTCCAGTCGCGTCGCTAGAGCGCTAACCCGAGTTTCAATTCGCATTTGAAACGAGGTATACTCCAAGGCGTCTGGAAGACCTAATAGGAAACGACTCCTCCCAGTTTGCATATTTATTAACAATCCAGCTTTCTTGCAGATTTATTAACAATAAATGTACTTCTATGAAAAGATTTTAAATGAAGAGACATTTTCACCAAGTAACAAAGTTTGTTAAAACAATCATTTTTATAATTTGTACGTAAATGAGGTTAAGGGCCAATGACATGAGTGGTTGGGTGCGCAAAGAAAAAAATGTCTGCCGATTTTGGTGGGGAAATTTATAATGTTTGTTCGCAGTGTGTGCATGTGCGAAAACTAGTTAAGTGTGCATGCGCGACCAACACCTAGGTATAACCAGTTTGAAGGACACTGAGAACGGACCAGCATGGATACTATAAATGGTCAAAAATGATTAGAAGTCACTGTGATCGCCAGAACGTGGTTGCAAACGGTTTCTTACCGGTAAATACCGGTAAATACACTGCGAATAAAACCTGAACCTTCCTCACTTTTGTAATATGGACGTATAGAGTCAACATATGGTCCTTCTTCCACGAGAATCAGTAATTGATGAAAGTTATGGTGTTATGCGTATGATAACAAATTCAAGTTCGCGCACGCACAGTACCTATTGCTGTTCAAGTTGTGACGAAATTCATAGGCAATGGTCTTTTAGTCAGCTCCCAACTATCTTCCAAGTTTGAGCGAAATTGGTCTACTCATTAGGAACTAAGAAACCGTAGTACCAGGAAATTTTCGTTTGCGCTTGCGCACACGTTACTATTGGTTCGACGGCGATAAAATTTGTAGGGAGTCTAGGGACAAACCCTCACAATCCATGAAAATGTCACCGACATTGTCATAGTTCCAGAGTTATGCCTATGACAATAATTTCAGATTTGCGCACGAGTAGGTAGTCCTGATCCAAATTGAAAAGTGTGACAAAATTCATAAGTACCTACTCGTCATGGATTCAGCCCCCAACAACCTTCCAAGTTTGAGAAATTGGTCAATTATAGGAACTGATAAACCGTAATGTCAGTATATAAATCTACGTTTGCGCATGCGCACATTCTACTAGTGGTCCGACGGTGATGGAATCTATAGGAGTCGTCTAGGGGCTAACCCCCACAATCCATATAAAATATGACCATAATATTTCGTACATAGTTTGCTGGGATAAGGAATTGACCATAGACACAGACATGGAACCAAAATTGTTCAGAAACCTCTGCAACGTAAATAGCAACAGGCAATTTTGACCTTGGAGGGCATAATTTTTGCTTTTCATTAATTTTCATCATTCAGAGACACATTCATCATCGTCATAAATCGAGAGAAAAGGGCCCAGTAGGTATAATCTTGAAACACCAAAATTTAATGTTGTAATGTTAGAAACTATTGCGTTTTCAACCTCAGCCCGGGTAGTTAGGTTCAGGTAGGCCTACCTAAACGTGTGTGTGCGATGTTTTTCTTGTCCTCAACCCTCGGAAGGACCACTGAAGATATTTACTTTTACTGGGACGAATTCATCAACTCATCGCACTTTTAAGATTCAAAGCGCCATGACAATCAGTTTAACCATGCCTTCCATTAAAATACCGGCGTCACAGCTCACAGCGTTCCATTGCGATCTCAGTCGAAAAATACAAAACTTTTGTCCTCAACATTCTCAACATCTCTTTTTGCCTTTGCGACGTTCATTCAAGCCCGTGTGAATTGGTTTTAGTTACCAATAACTATTTCACCTATCCACCCTCGTCAAAATGTACTCAATTCATATTTTACAAAAATACCTTACTGTTTCCTGTTTTCAAAACATTTCGAATTTTTCGAGAGCTCAATAGTATCATCATGTTTAATCTCTTTGTTGAGTTGTTGGGATATCTTCCCGGCTGGAGTGGACTTGTGGACTTGTGCAATTTATCTGGACTTCGTTCACCACTTAGAAGGTATGATTAGGACCCACATCATGAGGGGTTGAAACGTTACCCAAATAAATAACTTGGCTGTACAAGGTGGTTTTTTAATTTAAAAACAAATTATCCCAGAATGTTTAATCTCCATGTTTCACGAAGGAGTAGGTACCTACCGTGTGACGGCAATATGTGTGGGTTTGTACATCATCAGATGAATGGTCCTCATTTTAGACTAATAAGAGTATTAATGAGTGTGCTGGGCGCACTAATGTTTTCCGAGGACTCTCCATGTTCCAACAAATTTAGAAAAAAAATCCAAAATTGTGAAGAAAAATGCAATTCCAGACATTCTCAGGGGTCAAATTGGTTATAAGCGTCATAAATCGCCAACAATGTATTCGTTGAAATGAATTGAAAAATTACATAGGTTCCTTTGTGGTACCTACCTACCTACCTATAGGAATAAGAACATGGGGTATGTAATATTTATGTGGAAATATTCAAAGATTTTTTAATAAATGAGCCTATCAAAGAGCTCTGAACGGATTTTAACTCAACAGATTCAAAAACCATCATCGTGATTCAAATTATATTGTAATACAAATGCCAGAAATTGAGGACTAAAATTGGAAATTTTAGGCAGAATTTTTGGCTCTACTGAAAAATGTATATTGGTACTTATTTCATTTTTAATTGCTCTATGATACTAATTTATTGGTTCCCTGAAAATTCGCTGATGGCACACTGGATGACAGACGCTTTTCCGCGTTCAATTCTCCCACTACCTTTCTGGCCAAATAACTGCGGTCTGGTCAACGGGGTGAGGGAGAGAGGGTCTTCTTCTTCCTGAAGATCGGAGGGTCCTTACGCTGAGAACTCGAAGCTACTCGGTTATTTAGGAAGACGCAGTCGCCCGCTGCCGACCAGTCCACCACTCGCTAGCGCTCTATTGAAGACCTTCTCTGGTTTACATCTTATTTCATGCATCCATAAGAAGGTAAGTCCGAGTTGGGAAAAGGGAATACGAGTAGGTACATAATAAATAATTATCTATGACTCATTTAAGCGAGTTTACTAGTGCAAATTTCATGCTAGGTATTGCAAATGGTCCTTAAGTTCGCACTTATATATTATTATATTAAATTTTATTTAATATAATATTCAATTTATTTTATTCTTTATAAATTTATTTTA
>JAEMON010000002.1:3831817-3861575 GCA_030264115.1 Lygus lineolaris | reverse complement strand
CGAAAATTCTTCTGACCGAACTAGTGATCCACAACTAGGTTCTATACAGTTTGAAGGACACTGCGAACGGACCAGCGTGGATACTATAAACAGTAAAAAATGATTAGAAGTCACTGCGAACACCCAAACGTGGTTGCCAACGGTTTCTTGCCGGTAAATTGGTCACTGCGAACAAAACCTATACCTTCCTCACTTTAGTAATATGGACGTATAGAGTCAACATAAATGTTCCTTCTTCCATGGAAATCAATAAGTGATAGTTAGAGATAGAAAATGCCTCGCTCCTCACGGAGTTTAAATATTTAGGCTTACCTTCCTAATGCGGAATAACCTTATTGGGGAAACCAGTTACAAATATAGGCGAGTACGTAGGTATATTAATTTCTGCTCATGAAACATGATAACGCCGAAACATGAGTGTTTCAAAATGGCTAGTTTTCGAACTTGAAGTTGTCTAGTTTCTTTAGTAGTTTTTCACGTACGTAGGTAAGGTATGTACCTACCTCTCTACTATATTATATTGCTTCCGAGTCTACCAAGGAAACAAATTCTTTGAGATGGGAAACTTGAATCCTCCAAAATCAAAATTTCCTATCGCATTTCACGTTTTACTCCTTATTGAGCAATTATTGTTCGGTTTCTGGTCTGTCTGTATCCGCAAACCTTTGCTTCACGCATAACATCCACGATTTACATGATGAAATTTTCAGGATCTAACTATGCAGTTTAGAGCCTGGAGTTACCCTATGAATTCCCCCATCGGCGGATGCACACAATGTACGAGAATCTCTCCAGCGTGAATTTCTAACTATCAATGGTCCGACTTTTTTCATCTTGATCCCCTCTGATGAACGGTAGCCTTTGTGGATGCGCAAACGTGGAATCCTCGCAACACCCATAACTTATGCAATGGAGAACTTGCATGATTATTTTTTATTTTGTAATTTGAAAGATCTTAATGAGGGCTTTCCAAAAAGATACTATATGAGGGGTATCCGACGATTGAAAGTTACCGAAAATGGGTCTTGTAATTTGAACCTAACTGACGTCACGCGCTCCCTTTCAAACCATTTTCTGAGCAACCGGCCGTAATTGCAAGCTGAAAATTGGCACCAAGGGGTTTTGAAGGGTCAGCTTCTAGATGGTCCTCTGAATAAAAACAAATACTGCTCTGGAGTTGAGTAGTCCATGGATTACATTGCTTGACGTATTTTACGTTTGCATATGCGCAGTACTGTTCCGAACGCTACGAAATTCATGTGACCAACAAGTGCCTTACCTCAAACCACCATCACCCTATTTTTACGCACACAACAGTCACACTCAAGTACCTACCTTCAGTAGTTTCGATTTGTTTTTACGGATTCGCGTCAACAGGATGGTCAAAAATGGAATGGAAAATCGATCGTTTTTACAATAATATAGCGAAGTTTGTCTAAAATGAGCGTGAGAATAAAAACATCAGGCTTCGGCCGAAACGCCAACGGCCGGCCGAGCCTAAAAAATGTAGAATTCCAAAATGTACCTACCCCTATTGCATCTTTCATATTATTTTAACATTTCAATGATCTATACAAACATGTTAAGAGACCTACCAGTAAGCTATGGGTTAAGATCATTTTTCAAGAATAAACTAACGAAAAGATGGAATCAACAACTAAAAGAAGATGAAATCGAAATAATTCCCACCTTTTTCATAGGGTAGGTACACTACACCAACTTACCAGAGCATGTATTTCGTACGGCCTTTGATAATTAGTAAAGCCGAGTATACAAGAAAGATCAAGGGATCTGAATATGTGTAATCTCACTGATTAAAAAAATAAAAAAGACTCACCGATATAGAGAGATGATTTTGAAGTTGGAACTGCATCGTCTAGGTAGGTCAGTGACAGAGTCGACAGCGGTACTGCGCCGACACCGTGCAGGAAATTCCCGAAAAATAGCAGCCCATAAAGAAGCCAACTGTATGGGATAGGTTCCTGAAATAGCAAAAAAATACCCTTTAATAAATAATGGCTATTTATAACGACATTTTCCCAATCAACGTGAAAATGAGCGATTTTGTGACCCATTACAATTTTAATGTTGACCACTGAGAATGCCTTCCAACTGATCCTTCCTTTAACAATTCAAACATTTCGGTACCATAGTTTATTTTGCAGACTGTTTCAAAAGTCAGATACCTATTGACCTGATAATAAGAGACGGGAAAAGTTCAGTGTGAGTTTTTTAAACTGTTTTCTAGAAAACTCTCTGAAACGATTGGTAGGTTCGAGGGCGATTGTTGTGAAATCTCAAGGTGTTATCCGTAGGCAGGTAACTTTCGTGTTGGACTGTCCAATTTTTCAGCACATTTTTTATTTTTTTGGGTGGGCATTTTGAATTACCAGTCTAGTCTTGTTTGTGTTTCACTCACAATCTGGGTCCAACTCGGTTACTATTTAACCTGGTTGGTACTTCTTCGTAGTAAACATGTTTAGTAGCAAGTAACAATATTATAACTAATGATCGTCAATTATGAATTACTGTTGGTAAAGCTAGTCGGTATGTAGGTATACTCCCTGGGTCCATACCACTCTGTGGTGACAACACTAAGCAACAGAATGCCTCTCTGCAACGCTTCACAGTCGATAGGGTTAGTATTCACTAAATTGCGGCAGATCTACTCAACTTTGTTTTCAACATCCTTTCATAATTATTTTTTTGACCTTGTTTGATTTTGAATTTGTTTGTTGCTTGTCATTTTGTCATTTTCTGTTTTTTAGAATCCCGAATGCTTGGTTTTGAACATTGATGGTTGTCAGCTTATCGGTTTTTTGAGCAAGTCAGTTTCAGTTTGTAGTCAGTTTCACTTTAGATTGCCAGTCGCGATGTGGGATGGCTGAAATATATATCGTGATTGTACAAATCTGTCGTAGAACTGAAGTAGTTACCCTTCCAAAAACAAGATCAATATATTGATCTCCATATAGAACTCCATACACAGAGTTCTACGAACTAAAAAAGAACACACTCAACTCTTAGTTTTTCTCTACAAAGGCTCAGCGAAGGTTTAACTTTGTTAAATAAATAAGCATCAGTTAGAATGCCACACTCGAGTGGAAATGTTTATAATAGTATAGCTAGGTATTGTAACCGGCCGGCAACAGATCGAAAACAGATAATCTGAACCTGATCTTCCTTCTAGTACCTACTCTTAATTGCACGCTAAAGGTACTGCTAAAGGTTCGCAAGTACCGAAGGGTATACAATGATCCACCCCTTTGGTACTCTATTTGCGTTTTCGTTGCAGAATGACCAAGTAATGTCTTTTTAGCATAAACCATCAAGTGTAAACTGTAAGTACCTATACTTAGGAACATTAAATTGGGTTTCCGTTTAGGATAGTCAATAGCTCAATTTTCTCCAAAAATAGCGGAGCTGCCTTGAGAACTTTGATTTTTTTCGTCGCTCGCAAGCAATGAGAGAGGAAGAGAGGCATAACCAAACTGGCCAAGACTGAATACGGGAGAGTTAAGTTGCAGGCAATCATAACTTCTTCTGCGGGTTTCCGAAGTATCTTTCTCTAGCCGTTAAGTATTGGAAAGCAAATCCGAAAAAACGTTCTGTGCAGCGGTCAGGTATGTTTTTTGCTCAAAGAAGTTGGTGTTCGTTTAAAAGTGGTTTAGTATTTCTTTTATGAGATTTTTTCTAAAGTCAATAAGCTTTACTGGTGCTCCCAACTTACCTTTTAGGGAAATTTGTTAAGAAACTTCATAGCTTAATTCTAAGCCGTACATATTTTTGCTGGGATGGCTATGTAACGTACAGGTAGACAATATTGTTTACAAACCACACCACAGAAGACCATGGTTTATTTTTTGCAATCTGGGATATCTAATGTACAAAATCGTTAATAACATAAGTACCTAATAAGCCACTATAAAATTTGTTAAGACTCGAGATGCGATATTATCTTTATTTGTTTAGGACTTCCCTCAGTAATAAAATACCTGTATGTTAATTTTTTTCGAAAATTTCGATCTAGGTTGGATGTACACACAAGTAGGTAAAAATCTGTTTCAGACCAACCACAACCCACATCCTTGAAAGAGCGATACCTAGTTGTATGTATGTGTGTGTCACAAAGTCTTGCTTGAGCCGCCTAGACCTCAATTCTCAACCGATTTGCGTGGTTGTATTGCTCCCTCACTAGGTAGGCTATGTATTCGTGCAAGGAATAACAAAAGTGGTCCAAATCAAAACCAACTCCAAAATCAAAATTTCCACTTGCTTTTTACATTTCAGAGGTTTCTGAACAATTTTCGTTCCTTGTCTGTCTGTCTGTAGTCAATTTCGAAACTACAAGAAGTGTTGTTCCGAATTTGATCAAATTCTGCGGGTTAGATCGGTGACGGTCCCATATATATATTTCACCACCTTCGGACAAATAGTATCCTGTACGCATGCGCAACTTGAATTTCCTGTCACTACGATATCTCAGTTCTTAATGGACCGATTTTTCTCAAATTTGGATGGTAGTTGGGGCTGAGTCTGAGACAATTACGTTCACAATTATCTTGGTTATTATTCTCTAGGTTCTACCTAGTTTATTATTTTGGTTACTCAGATTGATATTGGTCTAGTTGTGCACTACATCTTTGAAATTCGCTGAAGGGACGAGGGGAACAAGTAGTGCACTTTCGACAAAACCTTGAGTACAGTGCCCTGGCCTCAACTCTCAATCGTTTTGCCTGGGTGTATTTTCGTTTGACTCTGATTGATCAAGTTGTGCACGACCTAACCGTAATGTTGAAAATGGGGAAAATGGAGGGGGTCGTCAGAAAAATATATCCGAATTTCTGAGCGCTGTCCTATTAGGTATGTTTATTATGGTCGCGACTGAACATAAATCCTAAGCGTTGAAGTGTGAAAGGTATACTTAATGAACCTTGAAATTAGTATGAACTATTTTTGGTTTCAACCATTTTTCATGCTCAAACTTCATCGGTATCGATTTTTCAACTAATTTTCAACAAAAAGGTCCTATTAGATATGTTTTTAACCCCTTGTTTTGGTGAGTATTTTCACTTTTAAGATTTTTATCATTTAACGATTAACCTGACGGTTTTTTTTAAATTTAATGATTAACAGGACGGCTTTAAAATTTTTTTCCGACATGAAAAAAAGTTAAAAAAACTCGGAGCTTCGCGCCTCGGCGGGGGCTGCGCCCCCTGCACCCCCCCGGATGTTATTGCTTTGAGCCTGACTGCTAAAATGTAAAAAACATGGAATCATGTTTTAGCTCCTCGCTCTCACTTTATTATAGAAATGATCACTCGATTGTTATAATTATAAAGTTCTTATAAATTCGTGGTTCAGTAATGAATTCTAGATCCATTGCCAACCCACAGTTCCTCATCAACCAAACTGTAAACAACGCTACAAACTGGCCCGTTGCTAGGATTTTTGGAGTAAACATTCGGCGCTACTTTCATCTCACTTTATAGTCTCACTTTTCGGCGGGGGATCCATCGCTAAAACATGATCCCATGTTAAAACACACGGAAGACCTACGGTTCTACTGTCCGATCATTTAGTACAATAATTATGAAGTAATAGTATACGTAATAGTATAATAAATAATGATTAATTTTACGCCATTCAACTCCGAAGCGAAGCATTCCAAGAATATACCTAAGACCCTAGTCGATTTCCAAAAGTTGCATTAAGTGGGACTTCGAGTCCAAAGTTGATATTTTACCATTTTTTACAGTTTTTAAAAACTTTAAATAGCATTTTAAACCACTATTAATTTCCCGATCCTCGGCCGTTCTTCTCGGCGGAAAAAACCTCTACCAAAGTTTTCTCAGTTTTCCAACGGCCAAATACTTTACTTCCTCACTAACAAAGTTGGAAGATAGGTGGTACTCGTGCAAAAAGAAAAGTGTTCTCCAAAATCAAAATGTCTACTTTCTTTCTGCTTCTCAAAGCTGTCATCAGAACAATTTTCGTTCCGGGTCTGCCTATTTTTTGGTCTGCCTGTGGTCCATACCCTGCGTCCCAGGCAAAACTATATGAAATTATTACCCACGTGAATTTGCGTATATTTAATTACGTGCATTTTCTGACAACGATTTCTGACAACATTTTTGAGAGTGTTCTACGAGTAGTTCAGTCTTGTTGTCTAAATCTCTAGTTACCCATTACCTTTGTACAGTTTCAACAATGAAAATAACGTCTTACGCGTTAACCTCTATTTATTAATGAAATTGTCGAGTCATTGCCAGAAACCTTCTACCTATTTCATCGGAAATTTTGATGAGGGTTTTCTCGCGCGTATAATATTAAACGATGCACATTTATGACTTTGTTGCTTGGTATCTTTTCAGATTTATGATCCAATTGTGTTGAAGAATCACCAAGAATTCCATAACAATGGGAGAAGGTGACGAGATGGAGGAACCCCAAATCTGCAGGGACCCATCTTGGGAAACGGCCAATTTCGCTATTCAGGTGAGTCAAACGTTTTGCTTGCATGCTGAATATTTCTGCATACAATATTATAGAATATCCACTTAGTAAGTCCCCAACGCGGTTTCAACCACTAAGAAGAGGTTTATTGGAAGTTTAATTTGGTAATCTCCCCTTATTCTTGTTATCCTTACTTGACCCAAAAGGTAAAAAAACATTTGGACTGCATGGAAAAATTGAAGCTCAAGCTCCAGGTACAAGGTAGGTTTGTACTCAAGCGTGAATCATATCTACCTGTACCCTTCAGACGATATTATGAAATTCGTGTATGCGATTGTGACCATGTAAAAATGCCCAATTAGATCTCTATAAAAAAAAAAGGAAAATCTTGTAGGGTATGTATTACAGGTCCATAATTAGGGGAAGAACACAAAATCAAACAAAACCCAAATTTTTGGAATTATTCCAGAATGCCGTACTGTACTGATTTTGCTGAAATTTAGCTTGATAAAATATGTGGTTGATCAAATTCACCTTTATAGGCAAAAACGATATCTAGTAGCCCTCAAGCCAACATCCGGGGCATTAGGGCACAATGTCCTCGTATTATGATCAAAACTGAGTGAAACTGGAAAATTAAATTACTCTATTAGACCTTAAAAATCTTCTTTAAATTTCGGGGTTTTATTAATTGGGAGGCGTCGTAGGTGCCAATCATTCACACCATTTTATTGGTTGTTTTATGATGTTAAGATTTATAAACTATGATGATTGAAACGGTTTAGTCATCCTGATATGTAGGCCAATTCAACTGAGAGTTTTGAGCTGTCATATGTCTCAGTCTGTGAACACTGTTTCTGTCATCCACAAGATAATGTAAGATAATATAAGAAAGTAGGTACCACAAAAATACCTTTTCGAAATTTGATATGGGTAGTATGGTTTTAATTTTTTTCAGAAATTTTTTTTCGGAAATTTTCGTCAACGGCAGTGTGTTCGTTCGGATATTTTTGATAGCCTGTTGCTTAACTTTTTTTGAAATTTGTTTAGCCAATTTGGGGTTTTCACGTATTTTTGAATGATTTTTAAGGTTTTTCTTGTAGTTTTTGAACTTGTTGCCTCTGGGGGCTATTTAATCAACTGCTGAAATTTTGTTTTAAATTTTTTTTTCTGCTGCTTGTTTTATGTATGCAGTCTGACGACAGTTCATGACTTTGTGTTTGTGCTGCCTGGCCATTTGAGATGTGCATTCGAGGTTTTTCTCGGATGATTCGCTCTTTTATTTTTTCACAAACAAGTTTTGAGAATGTACGCAGAAACGTACGGAACGTTAAAAAATACAGCATTCACGGCATGAAATTTGATGCAGTAGTGCTGTAATTCCTTTCTCCTGCGCCGCATCCCGACTAACTACGATGAACTTTTCGAGATTTACCCACAATGATAAATTGCCCTACTAGCATTACTACAATTGGATCATGTCGGCATGTGAGCAGTTGAAGTGCCAATCTCGAAATATTTACAAATTCCTAAACTCAAAATCTTTGTATCGTTTTTCCATTTCAATATGTTGACCTGATTCTGTTTTCCGTATATGATGGAAAAATCTATAAACACCATGGTTACCCAAAAAATTCTGAACAGTCATGGAAAAAGTCCACGATTGTGTCTTTGAAGGAGAAGATCAGCCTCTCAAATGAATTGAAAGAACCAGATTTTTCGGGGAAGAGTTTGTGTCTTAGTTGCTCCTCACTTTTGACTCTAGGCAAGGTCGTAGGTCGTCTGGCGTGCTTTCTAAATTGGCCCTTTTCCACCTACTTTACAAAAAAGTGAGATTTTACTTTGGGAAAAAAGTTACAAAATATGAGATTCGCCCTTTTTCCGCTCAACAGTCAATGTTTGAAGGTGGCACGATGAAGATGGCAGAAAACCCCGGATATCTTCTCCCCCTCCCATTCAATGTTAACAATTAATGCTCTGAGGGTCCAATTCCCAGTGTCTATACTATTATTAAAGATCGACTAATAGATAAAACTCTAACCATTCCCTCAATTTTTAAATTTTTTTTCGTCCGTTTCATCGATCAGGCATTACAGACGTCATCGGCCATCGTCCAAAGGGAGGATCAGAGTTTGATCCCATGATTTCACTACTCATTGCCTCGCCCCCTTGAGTTGAGCGTGAAAATTTCATGAACGGGAGATCTTTACCTTACGGTCACCCATGCAAGTAGTCACCACGCTCGGCATTCTTACAATGGAGAACGGGTCTGTTGTCACGCCAACCCTCGATTTCCTCCCCAGTCATTCCTTCTAATAATAAGTCTCTCAGGTCTCGAGGTGTCTACTCAGGTACCTACCTAGTGAAAAAGCAAAAAATGCAAACCAAAGGTATGTAGCCTTAGCTACATACAGTCCTTCATCCTTCTACTGTTCTACTCCTGTTGTCTCCATTCTACAATTTTGTGTAATAATCTCTTCATCAGGTATTCTTTTTGGCTTTGAAGTACCTACCTACTATTTTTGTGAAAATATACAAATTACCTATTTGTGATTTCTGGAATTTCATAATTTAATGTTTCTTTCTAATATTTACAATAATCGAGACAATGTCAAATGGAAACTTACAGTTGGTTGGTAATTATCCTTTACTTGCTGTATTTATGTAGGTAATTTATATATGTCAAGTAGACATAATTATATAGTTTGTTTGACCAAATAAATAAATGAATAAGCGCCGAAAGAGGTAGTGGCAATGAGAGGAATAAACATTAAACATGGCAGGGACACAGATCTCATGTACCTATCTCGTGATGGGAACTTACTTTGTCAACAAAAGGTGTCTTGGCCTGGCACAGATTGGTGATGACCTCGCTGTTATAGGGTCCAGTGATGAAGGCGGGGAGTGAGAAGACGAGTGAGCCAGTCCCCAAGAGGATGGCCCCGTGGCCGATGATGCGGGGTCTGTGGGCTCCAGGACGACTCCCCAGGTAGGTGATGGGCATGAGGAGGATGAGTGAGCCGATGTCGTAGGCGTTGATGACGATGCTCGCTTCTGTCGAGCTCAGCTCGAACCTTCTTTCGATGTGAGGCACCATGAGATGGAGCAGGCCGTTGATCACAATTCCTGATCCAATAAATTGCAGCCTTGGATTAATTGCATAAATTTCATAAATTAATAAAAATGCATAACTACACCATGGGGAACTTGGCATGGGTGGGAATTTGCAAAACTGAAAACTCAATAATAGAGCGAAGGCGAAGAAGCCACATTAAGCTTGAACTAAAGACACTAGAATCATCATAACGTGTATTTAGCCTGAACACAACGATCTCTCTCCAATGGCTCCTGTATCTGTACTATCTATCTCAGGGTTGCTACGGAAACAGAATCCCAAAATTCCCTGACTTTTCCAGGTTTTCCATACCGCAAAAGTGATTTTTCCCTGAACGTTTCCGATACGTTTCAAAAGCCCCGTAACTAAAAAAAATAGTGAGCCTGTACAATCCTTGAAAATTTCACCGAAATGGGTGGAGTAGTTCTGGAGTTATGGCTATGAAAACACGTTCAAAGTTTGCGCGTGCGCAGTAGCTATGACTGATCCGGTCGTGACAAAATTAATAGGTAATTGTTTTGGAGTCAGCAACTATCCGAATTTGAGCGAAATCAGCCCATTAGGAACAGAAGAATTGCAGGTTCGAGAATTTCACGTTTGCGCATGCTTAGACGCTACTAGTGGTCCGACGGCGATGGAATCAATAGGGAGTAGCCATGGGGCTAACCCGCCTAGGACTAGGCATTTACCACAGACCGAAAAGGAACCAAAATTGATCAGAACGGTCTGATAGGTAAAAAAACACGTTTTTTGACTCTTAATTTTCACAATTTCAACCCTTGGAGTACTCAAAAAATTGTGCCCAATGATCATCCTTTCTCTAGTTAATTATTGATTTTTTAATTTTTTAGATGAATATCAGGGTCAGACATTGTCTGGAGTGTTGAAGCAATTTGATTTTGTATTGATAAATGCCTGACAGACTTGTAACTTATACATTACAGAAATGCAGATTATCATTTCTGTAGTGTTGACAAAAACGAAAAATTTGTTTTAAGCATTTATTAAAATTTAGAAATCTTGTACCTACCTAGGTATTCGAAGCATTAATCTCACCAAAAACTAATAAATTCCTACTTGTAGCCCTTTTTTGCGTAAAATTCCAGAAGATTTTCAATTTTTCCCTGACTTTTCCATGTTTTCTCTGACCACTTTGTTTTCCCTGACTTTTCCAAGTTTTTAAGGTTTTCCAGAAGCGTAGCAACCCTGTATCTATACTATCTCTACTATCTATACTATCAGATTGGCATCTCGACAGCTATAGGTATTAGTCTCACCAATCACAAGGACGATATTTTTCCACTTTTTTACGGTTTCAAACTTCAATAAACAGTAGTAGATATCTATACTTAAGTATTATAAGAAATTAATTGGAAAGTGTCTATTCGAAACTTCACATTGGGCAAGTAGAAGGGTATCCGAGTAGAATAAAGATGGAGTTCAGACAAAAGTCTCAAGGTACTCACCTTGATTCATGGAAACGCTCGATATGATAAGCAAAGCCCATTTCGGTTGATTCAAAAACTGAAGACACTTGGGAGTGGCGTTCCTCCATCCATATCTTCCCTCACTTTCCGATTTTTGGGGTTCCGCTCGATCTTCCTTCATTATTAAAGGTTCAGTGATGTCGTCATGCATTGACTCAAACACATTGTAATGAACTTAGAAAGTTAACCCGAAAAATATTTTTCGCTCAATTCTCTGGGTAGTTCGTTCTAAAGTTGGCATGAAACTGCGTGTGGATTTGCGCAAGGCTTGTGGTTACGAAAATTAAGTTGCATAGTTGCCGTTATATTTTTGTAAACATGAAAATGTGTTGTAATTGTATCATAATGTTGTTATGTTATAGGTTTGATGGTTGAAGCTAATGAACAAACATAGTCCGAAAAGCTAAATCAAGGCAAAACAATTTCCAATTACCTACCTAGGTACCCCAAAGCTGCTTTGAAACATAGTCCCACTATATGTTTTCAAGGTTGCAGAATGCTAATCTGAGGTCCGAATTGAAATAAATGAGTAGATACCTACCTCATATCTAGTAGGTATTTTCATATTGAGGGTTGCATGGCAGAAGTGACCAAGTGACGAAAACAAATTTTTCAGCAGAGCCAAAGGTTTCGAACCTCTCATTTCCGAGTTGGCTGGCAGAAGTGACCAAGTGCGCTGGGCGCCAGAAGTACACAGTTGTAGTCTGGTTTGATAGTTACTGGCAGAAATGACCAAGTAAGTGCTTCTTGGTCATTTCTGCCGCGAAGCATAAGCATTTCCCTGGCAGAAATGACTAAGTGCTTCCTAAGTAGCACTAACTTGGTCATTTCTGTCAGGAAAATGCTGAATGAATGAGAAATGGGTACTTTAAGGGACATTTGAGCCCTTTGAAGTTCCTTTTTCGTGGAGTTAAGAATACTAGCTTGTAGAGCAGGATCAAGACTTATATTAGTCACTCAAGACTTAGTCACTTCTGCCATGCAACCCTCGATATATAGAATCAAACCTTATTCTTCTTTAAAGTAAACTTTGAAATACCCTTTACCACATTGAATTAAACCTTTTTCACTTTCAATTATACATGTTTCTTATAGATGTACATTAACTAAATGTATTGTAATTGAAAGTGAAAAAGGTTTAATTGAGTTTGATACAGGTTCAATTGAAAGTAAAAAGGTTGAATTATTGATACGTGAAAATGCTATATAACACTCAATCTAAAAACTATATCGCCTACCCAATCCAATTTTATTGAGAAACAGGTTTTATTGATTGCATATTCTAATCATCCTGTACGTTGTCAGGGACTTTTATTAGAAGGATTATTAACTATGTAGCATTATTTTTGGCAACTCAGCAGTTTTCAACATATTTATAGAAACTAAAGAATGACTTCTAAGAATAAGAACATATAAGGAATAACTCACTCTTTCTTTGTTTGTTGGCATTTTTGGCAAATTTTGATTTTCTCGTACAGGTAGCGATTTATGTTTGTGTGCTTATGGCTCGACCTTCTGAACTTTTCCAAAAAAATTGCTCAATTCTTCCGCTTTTTCTTTTAAATATGGCTCATGAGAGCTGGCATGGAAAAACGGTTACCAAGTTGTGGGAGGGCAGTTCAGCAACATGAAAGTAAGGTACAGAATCAGTCAGTGAAAATTCCCCCGGATAGATTGACGTTTTGCACCATCATTCAATCAGACATGATTGTGATTGCCCTTAGCCTATATCAAGTACTATTACTTCTATGATCTCATACTATTGGATGCAACCCGTTTTAATATAAAGGGGGAAAAGGTTCTCAATAGGTTGACTAGTTTATGAACACACAAAGCGAGTCAGTCAGACTCACATGCACACGATTTGTTGTTTGTTGTTTATTAGGACGTCCCTCACTAGTGAGTTTTTGGTGCATGTGGATGTGTGTGTGCACCGTAACGTAACTCAATTATTATATGACAAACCAGAGATACCTATTTAAGTGTATTTAGAGTGATGAAAGTTATTTTAATTTACATATACCTATACTAAGAAGCATTATTCATAATATTCCTAATTATTGTAGGTGCTAAGAATGGAAGATTTGTTTTGTTGTTATACACACATACATGACGGTGTACGCGACTTGTTGTCTTATTTGGGGCCTCATACTGATAGACTGTAAATTTTGATCAAATTAATAAATTCGTATTCGTTCGTTCGTATTCCTGTGTGTGGGTGGATGTGTCAAATCCTCAAAACAACGGAATGTGCTCGTACAACAATACAAAAATTGTAGAATGGGAACTAAATTTATATTGAGAAGCTGCCTTCAAATCCATCGAGACTTTGGTCCTTGATCAGTTTTCAAGTGCTGAATGTTGTGGTTTGACCGAAATCCAAGGTGAGTTGTCTGCTGAAACAAAACTGACCTTGTGAGCTCCACTTTTGGAATCACTGACCCGAAGGTAGAGCGCTGTGTCTTTCCGTTCTGGGCGGCCGATGTTTTTTCTGGAGTTGCATCATGAAATGAAAATGTTTTGGTCTATACCGCGAGCTCAGCCGTATTCCGTGGCGACTTCTCAACGGAAGGATTTTAATGACAATTAGAATTCTAGAGTCGTTGTGTTCAAATCGCGGATGTTTGTCTTCCCGTGAGTTACCGGTTTATGATGAGCTGGAGATGTTGGATACTCAAAATTCTATGACCTTCCTCCAAGAAGTAAGTCCCAAGTGTTTGTTTTCTTTATAAAATGTCTACCGTTAATAGGATACAGAGAATTACAAAAATATGTGTGAAACAAGATACACATGATACATGATATCGATTTATAGGCACTCGCATACACTAAGAACAATAAGTATCCTACAACAAATCCAAGTAGGTACCGTTTTTATACCGCGAAGAAACTTGAAGATAAGAGTTCATTCCTACCTGTACCTACATCAAAATTGAGTCAATGTTCCGCATAGATGCTTTGTCAAGGCAAAAGCCGTGTATTGAAAAGAGACTGTAGAGAATGAAAAGCTGAATAGATATGCCTATGTAAGTACTGAAGAGTAAGAGGTAGGAAAGGCATTATGTTTGTATATTTCGGTGTACATTGGTTATCACTAAGCTACTTGAGAAAAATGAGAGAGAAATTGAGCTCCGCTCTAAATTTGTAGTAAATGTTACGATTCCGGTTATAGGTACCCGATGTTCCTATACCAAACATCTGGTGCGAGGCTTCACTTTCCTGTATTGGCTTTGTGCTGTATTGGCCTCGATCTATTTTTGTGTATAGAGTATTTTTTGTGTATAATTCCTGTGAATTTCATCTACATTGTTAGAGCAGTGTAGGAGAAAAGATAAAAAATGGGCTAAAAGGACGTTTTTACACCTATTTTGAATATTTTCCCCCCCTAATAATTGACCTGGAGGGCTGAAATTCTTAGGGTCGCATCCCCAGACATGTAAAAACCAATTCTCGAAAT
Source organism: Lygus lineolaris (assembly GCA_030264115.1). Lineage (NCBI taxonomy): Eukaryota > Metazoa > Arthropoda > Insecta > Hemiptera > Miridae > Lygus > Lygus lineolaris. The sequence goes on along the minus strand of JAEMON010000002.1, from coordinate 3,847,060 downwards.
AGGAATTTTTTTATCATTTACGTAGGGGCCGCAATTGTATTCATACGCATACATACATACATACGTACATACGGACTTACATACACTTTTCCAAAACGTGGAGAAAATTCATCTGATGTCGATTAGGACCAGTTAAAGGTGGTGTTTCAGAAATTGGGTTTTCTGCTGATCGCAATACTTTCCATTCACCTTCAGGTGGCTGAGGAAAGTAAAAATAGCTGATCAGCTCCACAATAATCAAAAACCTGGTTTACACATTTCTGATTTTTTAATTATATAGGAATTTATCGAAATACTATTTTAACCACACTTCGATTGATTTCCAATTTTGCTAAGTCGTAAGTGGAATTTTCGGGTGCACAAAAAATCAACGAACAACAAAAAAAGTTGCAAATGGCAAGAAACTGTGTTTTGTGGATGCATCAAACTACCAAACGTGATGTTGGGGTATATTTTTAACTGACGGCAATTTTTTGATGCGACCCATGCTGTCTCGTAGTCGAGAAGATCTTAACGGTACAGTTGTCGAAGTAGATTGGCATCTACTAAGGAAAAGTGGAGCAAACGCTTTTGCGCATGATGGCGTATCATGATGAAATTCATAGATCATCTTCAGGTCAGATCGCAACTTCCCACCAAATGTTTGCAATACGAGACCGTCAGGTCGACGGAAATCAGTATATCCTGAGAGATTCAAGTTTTTGTATGTTGGTGTTAGGTAAGTGATAATGTGTCCGATTGCAATGAAATTCATATATGGGACTATAATACACGGGCTAAACCAAGCAAACCTTTGAAAATGTCATATAATTGGATGGGGATAATACGTGTGCCAAAGACATGCTCACACAAAATTTGCTGAATGCATATGTATGATTTTGAATTTTGGAGAATAAAAATGGTCCTTCCATTTTTAGAAAATCAACCAATCAAATTGTGATCATGACGCACCCATTGCCGCTAATTATTCTAGTAATGGGTTTGATACAAAAGTAAGTAGGTATAGTACACCGTAAATGAATCATCGTAAATTAATCCATCATAAGAAGGCCTACGAAGTTCAAGACCTGAAGACGTGCTTCCTATTCTTAATTTTCATATTATGTTCGTAGGCCCTACGATCTATAAATAATTTACCCTTCAATTTTCCAATTATCAAAATGCACAGTAATAACTACCTACTAAACTTGGACTAAACTCTAACTTACCTATAACTGGTAGGTATATAATATAACACTAAGTAATTAGATCCATTTATCATTACTGGGAAGATAAAAGAGCCTAAACACGGTAATTAGCAACCTTACATAAATGCAGTAAAAATTCAGCAACCGTGTCAACTCGGTAAAAGTCCTCAAAAACACGGTAAAAGTCCTGCTATTAGCTTGAATTGTACCAAGTGTCACGCCAAACTTTACGGTACATAGTTATTTTAGTCGATTTTTTGGGGGGTTTACCGACTTTTGGGGAGTTGACCAACTTTTTGGGAAGTTAACCGTGTTTTGGGTTTGCATAAGGCTTTTACCATGTCCCGGATTTTCATTGGGTCGGAGTTTTACCGTGGTTATCGGTGGTAAGGCCCACTATCACGGTTTTGGAAGTTCAAGTACCTGGAAGCGACTACCTCTCATTATTTCAGTGCAGGTTTGTGTTTGATAGACGATAAATTTTAGTAGGTACTTCTATACTTCAGATATTTAGTACCTAGGTATTTCCCGTAAATACGTACAATAGGGAATATACCAAAGGTACAGTGCGCTGGCAAGTATTTCTGAACTAAAGGTAACGGTATGTCTGAAGTCTCTAGTCAAGGATACCTACGTATACTTTCTTCCAAATATCGGTTCAACTCATTGATTTATTTTAATGCCATTCTGACACAAAAAGCCTCAGATCGTCCATAGAGGAGCTGTGAAACGTCCGAGGATACTGTTCGCACGGACGTTGTCAATAAATCTCAGATCGGTAGATGGGATGTGATTCATCGATCAAAAACTACCGTTAGCTTTTACGCTATTCCCGATTCGCATCTTTCGATTTGCCAATCCCTCAGAAACCGGCTAGTTATTATCCAATACTTCGAACGACTGAATGGAACAATATAGGTACCTAATGGAGTAGAGAAGACACGTAGGGTGGTCCGATTTTCGTCACATTGGAGGTACACGATGCATGTTATTACAAAACGGTATACAATTTATTTTTAGAAAACAGAGATTCTTATGATCATTTCTTTCTAGGTAAATAGGAGGTACATCTACACTAGCAGCGAACTATCGCTAAACAGCATGTATGTTAGTAGATAGGTACTTACCTACCTACTACTTACACTACCGACTATCAGTACCCAATAGTACATCTAGCCAGGAACTGGCTGCCGAAATCGGTGCAGCTGCCAGCCAGGAACTTGATATCTAAATGTGACAGCGGACCGACATAATAACGACATATATTATGAATAGGTACCTATTCAATATACTCAACATGTAATTTCGTAAGAATGTAACCAACAATCAACAAAACTCTCAATACAGTAGTATATTCTTTCTTATAACGATCATATTTAAATTCATTTATAAGTATACGTTATACATGCCAAGTATACAGGGTGTCTCGGATATTGCTCTGCAACAGGCAGGGAATCGATTCATGGGTCATTTCTGATCGAAAGTGTCTCCGAGCGATTTTCTTTTGAACACTTAGTTTTCGTGTTTTTTTACATTTTAACGTTTTTTCGTAAATAACGTCTTCTGACATAAAACTCGCTCTGTTTTCGTCATTCAAAAACCAAATTGGTGGTTACATTTGGAAAGCTCGTTAAACTCGCTTCCAGAATAGGCTATTTTGAAGAATTTTTGAATGGTTAGAACTCCTGAAATGTTTGCATGAATATCGACATATCGTGAATCCAAGAAAACACGAAAAGCTTCTAAGCGCTCTAGTTTAGCAGAAAATACCCAAAATCTCACTTGCGCTCGACGGGAAGAACTTTTCAAGATCTCAGCTTTTGAAAACGTGGGTTTTTCGAAGAAACGTGTTTTAGGTGTTGACAACCTGACCATGAACGGAGGAGTTAATATCGTTTTCCACGTACTTTTCCACGCTGAATCGAATGGTGACACTACTGATTCATTTTGAGTGATGAAAAATTGATTTTTCGAGAACAATAGTGCGTTTTTCGGACATATCAACGACATTGATCGTTTATTGAATTTTCTTAAATATTATTGCCATGATATACCTCAATATCTAGGTACGTTCATTAACAAAATACCTATTGGTCGGTGATGTTGATAAAACAAAATATTACACTATTTTTCTCGGAAATTCAATTTTGTATCCCAAGATGAATCTGGAGTGTCACCATTCGATTCAGCGTTCAACCCCTCTGTTAATGGACAGGTTGTCAACACCTAAAACACACATGTCATTTTCCAAAAATCCCAGGAGTTCCAACCATTTAACAATTCTTCAAAATAGCCTATTCTGAAAATAAATTTAACGAGGTTTCCAACGGTACCCACCAGCTTTGTTTTTGAATAAAGAAAACGGGTGTTGCGGCCAGTTTTATGTCAGAAGACGTAATTTACGAAAAATAACTTAGAATGCCAAAAAACACTAAAACTAAGGGTTTGAACGAAAATTGCTACGAGACACTTTCGATCAGAAATGACATAAAAAATTGATTCCCAGCGATTTGCAGAGCAGTTTCCGAGACGCCCTGTAGAGTCATGCTGGGACTTATATTTTGGATTGACTTACATAACTTAGATTATAATATAATCTATAGGTATATAATATAGGTATATATTATATACCTACCATGCCATATGTTTAAAATTACCTACCTAAAGGAATTATTCAATAATTTGAGTAACGAGCCGAGTTTTTGAGAGGAGTCAGGGAGACCCGGGTTTTTCGGCCATCATGCCTTCATGGTCTGTCTAATCCTTTTGAAACTCGTAATGGGGGAATATCTTTGATTTAGGAAGCTTAAATGACCAATTTTTTATATTTTAATGATACACCATTTTAACTGTCTCAAATTTGAGCAGGAAGGATTATTAATAACTGTTTTCGGGCTATGGGTAATCGACGTATAGTATACGTTCTGCAGTTCAGGGCATCTCTGATATAATAAGGTACGAGTAATAGCTGCATTGCACAGAATATTTTAGTGATCAGTTGGTATCACTACATTGTATAACCTTACACAGAAATCAGGGAAGATCTATGAATAATCTGCAGAAGTCCCGGCTTCCATGTCTTTTGAGATGAAATGGTTTCCAAGCCATCTTCCAGATGGAATGGTTTTCATGAAAGTGGCTCTTCGAGTAAGTGGGTAGGTAGGTACCTAACTAGTAGAAGTTGCATAACGGATTGGGGGTGATATCCGGATTTATCCCTAGAAGTTCCCTCCAACTAAAGTTGAAACTCTATATAGTACCTACAAGTCGGCATTGGGTTTCTCGATGGAGTGATTCAATCAAAGGAGGGGAGCTTTTTATCAAAGAACGCCCATTCACCATTTCATCGAAATTGAGGTGCATTGTGTCACAGTAACAGTACAGATCTGAAGTCAAACGGATAACTCCTTGACAGCCGGGCTTTCAGTCCTTCAGGTTTCAAGATGGCTGCCATTAGGTTCATAAACGGACGGCTCCAAAGTTTGGTTGTATAACATCATAGAAGGCTTCTATCAGAAGCCTAAGTTTGGTTGTATAATATCATAGAAGGCTTCTATTAGAAGCCAAGCTTCAGAGCAGGCCGTTTTTCAATTAAAGGGCTGGGGAAGCTCGGTGGCTGAATAGTGGTGATATTTATACGTTTCAATGTTTTGTGTCATTTCTAGAGCCCTACAATTGTACCTACCAATATCGGGACATTTAAAGATTGTGAATACTGGCAACACTTATGTTTTTTGGCTCTTCTGAAAAAAGCTGTACCATACTTCCCTCTCCCGAAAACACCCTCTCAGACTGGAAACTTTTCAAGGGTCTCTCCTCCAATTCGGACTAATTTATCGATGTCCCCCTCGTTTAATTTAGTTGAGATCATCTACTTACTTATGGGGGCAAACCTAGGATCCAAATAGCCAAAACAACCATCTGCGAAATCAGTAGTTTCCCCATCCCTTTACCCCAAACTCCACTTTTAGAGTCCAAAGTTGAGAACAGTTGTTTGTCATCCACATAGGAGTGATTGAAGATAATCACCCAGTTTTCACACAGTTTAAATCATGACCAAGAAAACAGGTTCAACACATCTCCTCCCCCAAAATTATCCGTGGTATAAATTACGAAAAATAGTTAGATTGATTCAAAGGTATTCCCACACTCAAATCAATTAACGAATGATCTTTGTGGCTGCAAATTTCTGACAGCAAAAATAGAGAATCTCTAATGGTGCTAATCGTGAGACCCTTTGCTTCTTCTTTCTTCTACGAGTTCTTGTTTGTTACTGGTTATGACGTAATCCTAAAAATCAATTTCAAATCCTAATTAATTTATTTCATGGATGTCGTGGTTTTCGTGTGTGTGGTGGGGCGGTGTGGTTAGTTCATGGTGGTATTGATAGCTTGATCGGCAGCGTATACCTGTGATAAATAAAAATGTTTACAGGTGTGTGCTGTTTATCCTGTAACTACATGTAACTTTGTGATCATGTAATAACTCAAGCTTTTATTGAACGGTTGAATTTTGAAATTTTATCGAAGATTGATAGAATACTTACTATGCAATTGGCAACTGACTGCCTAATAACACGGGCATAGCCTATCGTTAGGCAGAATCAATTAAATGTTTAGCGCCTGAGTGCCATGGCATTTGTTACTCATTTGTCTTATGTCATTGTAAATTATTTTAGAATAAACTATATTCTATTCCATTCTATTCTCAGTAGACAACGTTTAGATTAGGTATGTTTGAAAATTCCGTTTTCTTTGGGTGCAAAGCGTCATCAAATAGCGTGATACTGAAAAGAAACGTAAAATAGTAAAATTGCATGAATCTGATCAATATACCGACAGAAATGATATGATTTATTAATATACATACCTACTCGTAGATATTACTCATTGTCAGATGGGTTGTAGGCACCTACATTTTAAGAACGGTAACTCCTGTTCTACTACGAAAACCTAATTTTGGTTGTCAACCATCTAACGTCACATTTTCTGACCCCGAAACTTTGATGCGCCGGGATGATAGCAATCTATTTCACGATTGCCCCTTTCACTTACGCACTGTGCTGCCTCGCAGAAATCCTGCGTTTTCCCCATTGCTCATTCCGGGCGTGCGGCGATGACATCTTGCGGTGACGTAGGATAATCGCAATGAGGATTTTTATGCTTGATTTTTGTGATTTGGTCTACAGCATGTACCTTCTTCAGAACAGAGCTCTGCTTCAAGTAAGTTCCTTCGGGGTACCTTTCCTTTCCATTAAGAGCTTGAAAGGAACACATCAAACTTCCTTCAACATTGCAAATTGACTCTTTTATTGCACTCATATCGTGAAACATGATAGGAATGAATAAATGAAACCGTATTACATTGACATAACAAACACAGTTATTACGTTTCCTCTGGGTTTTGCGAAACCAACACGTTTACTACCTACTGCACACTACTTACCTACTTCAACAATACTTACCATAATCCGATCACTAATTTATTTTTGGCTCTTATGCACAATTATTTTATCAACTTCCCAACGAATACAAACAAAATGACAAACATAAGAAACAACCACTCTAAATATGTGTACCCTGCGTATTGCATTGCATGGTTTCATTCCAAAATCGTGGTAGCTGGGAGCAGTGAGCACTTTTGTCTTTACTAATAGGTTCCTATTCTACAAATTAATGTTAAGCCTTCTCTTTATTGTTCCTGTCGGAAGGTATTAGAAGGAAAATAAGAGATGAAGAAAAGTGTACCTACCGAAAAAACTACCTATTTCACAATAATATACTTAATTACTTCTCTGTGTGTCTAATTTCGTTTGTGTAAGTATTTGTATTACTTCTCAGTGTGTTGACGATTCTTTCCCCATGTAGTAGCACGGGTGCATTCATTTTCATTCATTCATTCTTCTCGTGAGACGATGTGATGTAATTCTTAATATCACTTTTCTTCACTTAGGATTTATTTATTAAACCCTTACCTTTACCAAATGAATAGACGTGATTTTTTGTTTTTGTTTTTTAAAGAACATGCGATTAGAATGACAGAAAAGGTATCAGGAGTTTGTTAAATGCCTCGGTTAATTAAAAAAAAATCAATCAAAGTTGGGATTTTCATTTAAGAAAGCGCTTGTGACGTCAACTGGTATGATTTCAACAGATAATCTTCATCTTCATCTGTGTAATCTTTTCTCCTTATAATAATTACTCTACAAGTCTGTTCCAACTAGCGATGGTGCAGGTGCAATTCGAATTTTTACGATGCGTCGAAGGTTCTGACCCTGCACTGCCGCTAATTGGGACACAACTAATATGAATATACATTTTGAAAAATAGGCTTAGGTTTGTTGAGTAACGAGGTAGGTCTCCAAGGGGGTAAAGCACAAGTAGGGCTCAACAGAGTTTTATTGCTCAAAAGTAGTTGTTCTCATGACGATTAATCGGATTCCACAACCTACCCGGTCAGTTAATTTTGATTTGGAATGGGTTCCAGAGTTACCAGTCAAATTCCTCTACAAATTCAAGACGATCGGATTATGAGTCGTCTCATTCAATCTTCAAAGTCAATGCTCCATCACTATACATATAGGAAAGTGACACGCATTTCTAAACCACTTCGCAATAATGTATTAATACTCGATTTTCCTATATTAATACAGGCAGGAACTAGAATGGACGATCGCCTGAACCTCCAGAACGGCAAAACAAACGGGCACGCAGTCATAGAGAAATCCAACGGTGCTCTCCCTCGCGACAAACTCAATGGTAAGACCAATGGCGTCGCAGCGGCGTCGGCGCCGCCGGACAACGATGACGTCAGAGTGAAAATCCGCGCCAATATGCTGGCAGTCCAGGACGACTTCCACGACTACAAGTGGGAGATCAAGTGGACTCACGTTTACATGCTGTCATTCGTGCATATCTGGGCTGTGTTGGGGCTCGTGTCCGTCCCATACATGAAGTGGCAGACCTGGGGACTCAGTGAGTAAATTACATATCAAGTGGTTATAACTAGTTAAAAGTTTCGAAATCCGTGTGTCCTCCTCACAGAGCAGTGAGTCATAATCTAAACCTGCGGTTCCCAAAGTGCGAGTCACGGCTTGCCTGCTGGGAGGTCGTGGGTTACAGGGCAAACAGAAAATTGCTCGTTTATTTGAACAATCTGTCCTAGCGTAATCCCCTTATTAAAAGGCTTGGCTTGGCGTACTTCTAAGCCAAAATACTTGGACCACATCATAAACGAAAAATCATGTAAATGTAATCTTATCAGTCATTTGAAATACTCGTGTAATCTTAAGAGGGAATTTACAAATAGTAAGATCTAAATCTGAAAATTGACCTGTCATTCAAAGACCGTAGTGGCGCTCATAGTTGTTAAAGTGGACCCAGAAAGAGAAACAACAGAATAATAATTACAGAAAATTCTGTACTGGAACTCCCACAAAGACCACCTTCTCGCCCCTGCAATGTTAGAAGATACTAAATGTAACATTGCCATGTCATGCGGGCTCACTAGGTTCATACTCAATATGACAACATGACCAGGAGCTGGAAGACAGGAGTTTCTGGAAACTCACATTTGCGCGCGCATAGCGCATCCCTAAAAATTTCACATAAATCGGTCAAGTAGTTATGAAGTTATTCCTACAACAAATTTCAAGTTTGCGCATGCGCAGTAGCTATTTTACTGATCCAATCGTCACGAAGTTCACAGGGCATTGTCATGGAGTCAGCCTCCAACTACCCCCCAAATTTTAGCGAAATCAGCATTAGGAACTGAAAAAATTGGAGTTTCAGGATATGCATGTCAATTAAATTGATAAAGGACTGCCACGGGGCTAACCCGCACTCCCTGAAATTTAATCAAAACCAATCGGACCATAATTTCGAATAGTTTTGCTTTGGATTGACTACAGGCAGGCAGACACGGAACCAAAATTGTTCAAAAAGCTCTGAAATGCAAAAAGCATGTGGAAACTTCGATTTTGGAGGATACGTATATTTTTTTTTGCTATTTACCCTTCGGTAGAGTTTCAGGTAATATATTATTAGGTACAGACGTGATTTACCTACTAAATACTATGATTACTTTGAGAAAACTTGAATGAACTTTATTCAATATCGGTTACATACTTAAGCCTCGGGGGCTCTCTAGCCTATAAAACAACACCGACGTTTTTAATTGCTTTTATAATTGTGTAGTTATCTACTTACCTTATTTCCAACGTTCAGCTTTATTTAGTGTGAAAGAAAAAAGTGATTATCTGAACTTTACACAATGCACAAAAATCCTACTTATTATAATGATGAGGTACTTAGGTACTTTTATTGTCAGGATTCTGTTATCCAGGTTGTCAACAGTTAAGTTGGGACCAACTTCAGGAATCGATTCTAAGATTGAAAACACATTGACTTAAAACTTAAACTTTTGGGAGTATATTTCCATTCTTTTCGATTTTTTGTGTTTTCAATCTTATGCCATTAGAATGGCTTCAACTTCCTCAATACAGTGTAACATCAAAATTAAGGACACCTTTGGAAAGAGCGTTAAATTTCTTCCCCTAGTGCATTATTAAAACTTTTACAGTAGATTCAGCGGGCGAGAAATCGGACTGATGGAAATAATGTTTTCTCAAATTTTCAAAATCATTATTTTTCAAATGGCTTATGTCCCCAAGAAAACAGGCGAATCCCCACCAGGAAAACCAGGGAAAACTTGCGTTTATGGGCATAGATACTAGGACCTCTGAGCTGAACTAGTGAATAATTGAGGTATTTTGAACCTTAATTATTAGGGAAATTTCAATAAACATAATAATTATATATATGCTCAGTAATGTTTGTTATTAGATCATGAGTGTTTTTTGAATTTTCTCAAATATTATTGCCCAGATATACCTAACTCAATTATCCACGTTGCTGAGTATTTCCGAAAAATTCAATATTTGCCTCGAGAAATCAATTTTTCATTAGCCAAAAAGAAGGAGAGTGTCACCATTCAATTCAGCGTTGAAAATTACGTGGAAAACGATACCTAACTCCTCTGCACATGGTCAGGTCGTCAGCACCCTATAAAACACTCGATTACCTTAAAAACTCCCACTTTTTTTTTTGCATTCAAACGCAATTTTCTCCCTTAATCAGTGCACAAAAACTAAGTCAAAATCAATAAACTGCTGGAAAGCTGAGATCCTGAAAGTTGGAAAATTGTTCCTGTTGAGTCCCCAGCTCATATCAATTGGTTTAGAAGCGAACGGATGCATGAAAGAATTTCGGGAAATCCTCGGATTTGGAAGTGTTGAGCCAAGTTTTGAGCTACTTCACAATATAGTCCAAAATCATGGTTGAGGAGCATTTTATTCAGCAAAAAATAGCCGACGAAGAAGGGCCGGGGAAAAAATTTGAAAAATTGTATTCCAATATAATATTTCCGTTACAATAATGAATATATTGGATGAACTACGAGTAGGTAAAGTGGTAGTAGGAATACACCGTAAGCCTAAGAAATCGGAGATTCTCAAAAAGTAGGGATGTGAAACAGGTGTTCAAGGCCAATTTGTATGTTATCGAAAAATTGCATCAGCCTAGCAACAGGAAAGCATATTTTTGTAAGGTCAAATGGTAATGTTGAGAAGAACAGATACCTAATCGTAGTTTTTGAGACGTTATCACAGAATAACGGAGACAACCCAACGTTATGGAATCAACTCACGTCACCAGTAACGACTACCTTACCCGATAAATCCTGAAATAGAAATGTTAGTGAATTGTGTTTTTACACAGATATGACACAATTTGTTGTTTTGAAACGTAAAATTTTGTACGTAAGTATATACCAACATCAAAAATTTGAAGGACCTAGTTATTTATTTACTTGGGGATCATAAATTAGAAGTCTATTTGAGTAGTTAATGAAGAAGTAAGAAGAGGCAAGTAGGTAGGTACTGAGTTTACATTTTGTTCCCTGGCTCTCGAAGGAGGAAAACTATGTACCTGTTCGTGCAAAAAATTGAAGAAAAAAAATGTTGTAACTCAAAATCAGAATTTCACATTATAAATAAGGGTATCAAATCAAATAATAATACCCGTACTGAATTCCTACTCCAAAAGGTAGGTACATGACGAAGTTGTTAATTCCAGTATAGTACGACTAGTTTCGATGTTGTGCATTGTGTAACGCTCATGTAATCTTCCATCTCAAGTAATTCTTCCACGGATATTTTTCTGTAGGGTATTCACACATAAGATTGAGAAACTTCAAGGAATCGATTCTAAAACTAATTTCCAACAAAACAAACTCTGTTACTCTATGTTGTTTTATCTGGTACTTGTTTCTGTTATTCTTCTTTGTTCTTGCTTCATTTTCCCTCCTCCCCCTCCGAAAACGCATGCAGCTTACCTCATCCATTGAGCTATGACTCATACCTTTGACGAACGTAAACGAAGGTTAACTAAATCTACTAACAAATCTGGTTATACCTACCATTGCCCACTGTTTACCGACATTCACCCCGTTTCACAACAGTTTTTGCTAATACACCACAATTTTCTTGAAAAAGTTCAATCCATAAGCCCAAAATATTTTACATATACTTACCTACCTACTTATAAGTATACTGTTCAAAATTGATTTCCCTTGGAATAGGCATTATCTGTAGTCTACAGATACTTATCCTGAACCGTCTGATCATATCTAAACATACAATGATTTGAGTATAATCGAATAAATTAATTTCCAGGATTTGCTGAGCTTGTCATCGCTGGCCTTGGTGTGACAGCTGGAGCTCACAGGCTGTACTGTCACCGAGCCTATAAAGCTAAACTCCCACTTCATTTATTCCTCCTCTGGGCATATTCCCTTGCCGGTCAGGTAAGTCGATGCACATAATTTATTCCGACGATTATCAGCACATTCATATCCAAATAAATAATTAGTTATTGTCCGTCGGTTCGTCGGTGTGTTGTTCCACCACGCCCGAACTAAAGAATCGTTCGGCGAGTTCCTGGAAGTAACATAATATGCCACGATAGGGTCCCCCACAGACCTCCTCTTTCATCGTTAAACCGGCCTTCCTTAGTGACGTCGATTGAGTAAACACGTTCGTAAATAAGAAAATATTGTGTGATACCTACGTATCCTGTGAAATAGGGGTAAATTGATGGAAACTGAAGGATGAATTTGACATTAACGTAGTTTTTCTTGACACAATTGAATGATTTTGTGACTTATCCAAAATGTCGTTAGTTCTGCCGACATTGGTTATGAGTATTTTCTCTGGAAATTGATATTTACGGCCTGTGGTGGGCCTAGAGATTCTCTTTCCAGTGGGATCCATTGCAGAAATCCATGATGACCATATTGTGGTCCATAATGATATGTATTCAATGATAAACTATTCAATCATGTATGAAAAATATTATAGTGGGTACTTAGTTGAATACGAATTCATAAATCCTCGTTTTTCGCGTTTGTGTGTCTGTACAATTTTAACATAAATTCTTGTTTCCTAATTATTTACATCATGCTCACCTAGCTCCTGTATTGAGAATTACTCAAGAAATTCTACGTCAGAATAACCCTCCATGTTCCATTTTAACTTGTACGTTAAGTTGCTACCCTCTACAGTTCATAATGAATGTAATGCGAGCTATAATACAAAATGAATAGGTAGGTACTTACCAATATTTCGGTTCACAATATTTCTCTCTTCCTACTTCTTTTTTCAAAAGTTAGCCTATAGGTTACAGGCCAGGCCTTGCCTAACCTAAAATCTTAGCCTCTCCTAAGCTCTTCTTAGTGTGGAACGTCAAAGAACGGCTAGTCACGATTTGGTCTGCAATGTAGCTTCAACCTATACACAAAAAACGTCGTGGACTGAACCACACTTCAGGATAAGAGGCCGAGGATGGAGGTTTGATATATATGCTCAACAGGTTGAACAGGAGGTATACTGCATATACAGGGCCATTGTATCAGAATCCGTTGTTCGATCCCTCATAGATATCGTCAACTGGGAAGGAATTAATTAATTAATTTCCTGGTACTACGATCGACTATTATAGCAACAGCCCCTGGCGTTGCTATTTTAATCCTGGAGAGGAGTCTGGAAAAGAAGTCGGCAAAAATGCTTCGGAGAAAATACCTAATCATGTAAATTTTTAAGTGTGAAATTTAAATATTGTGAAGTTTGTAAAAATTACTCCAAAATATAGAAGATAACAATAAGGTTTTTTGCAAAACGATGGGAAAGTTGCCGGCCACTTTATAGGCCTAAACCCTCTTCCTTAGTGACGTTCATTGTGTAAACGCGTTCGTGAATAGGGATAGTTCGATATCATTATTGCATTGTTGTTTACATAGTTATAAAAATAGATCAATATAATTCTATATAATGACTGAAAACAAATATTGGAAATTAAAATAAAATTATAGTGTAAGCTTGAAGCGATAGATAGAGCGATACTAGGGCGGCTTTAGGGTGAAACGTTTGAGGCCGAGCCTCATATACTCTCAAGGAATAAGGTATAATTATTATATAATAATTTAACAAAAACGGATCTTCACTGCAACACCTGCAGGAGAAATAACAAAGCCAACGCCCTTCAAATACTAGAGATAGCGATAGCCTATAACCTGGCCAGGGACTCGCTGATCACGACGAGGCTGCCCTCACTAAAATCCGTTCAGCCCTTTGATCCACACACAAACTCACGAATGAAATGTAATATAGAGTATACTTCCATCCGTGATATACAAGTAACAGTAATTATTAAGTTACATTATAATTTAACATTAATTATATTATAATTTATGCATCAGTAATTAATGATAAAAATATAATAGTTTTGACAAACGTTCTTCTTTTCCTCAGAATACACTTTATGACTGGGTCAGGGATCACAGAGTTCATCACAAGTTCTCCGAGACGGATGCAGACCCACACAATGCCAACAGAGGCTGGTTCTTCTCACACTGCGGGTGGCTGATGGTGAGGAAGCATCCGGAAGTGATGAGGAGAGGGAAGACAGTCGACATGTCAGACATCACTGATGACCCGTTCATTTCCATTCATACCAAGTTAGTATGAACAACGACAGACTCAATATAATACGAATCTTGAACCTATACTTTTGGTTTATTATTTTCAATAATGAACGTTTGGAATCGAGCACACAAAAAAAAAAAAAAAAATGTTAACCCCCCTCAAAATTTGAGTGTTTTACGTTTCAAGATACGTAGAATCCAAAAATGGAATTAAAAAAAATCCGTCCGTCCGCCGTACGCCGTCCGCCTTGTAGCTAACCAATCTCTGTTAGTTAGTAAAATGCAATGTTTTTCTTGAAAAATCAATTTTCATCAGTCAATATGAATCAGGAGTGTCACCATTCAATTCTGCGTGAAACATTACGTGGAAATCGAACCTAACTCATCTAGTCATGGTCGTTAGCACCCTATAAAACACTCGTTTATCTTGAAAACCTTAAATATTTTGCATTAAAATGCAATTTTCTCCCTTAATCAGTGCACTGAAACTGAAAGTTACTTCGCCCTTTTAAAGCAGAGATCCCGAGGAAGTTTTTCCGGTTGAAAGCGTAGATAAATTAATAGTATTGGCTTTGAAGCAGAGAGATGAGTGTAAGAAAAGATTTTGGCTGATTTTTGAGCCTTGAAAATCCACTGTTAAAGATAGTTATTAGGCCTCTTTATAGGAAATTTAACTCTCTTTCCATTGATAGGTATATTTTTCTTTTTAATTTTACATTGCAAGTTATGCTATAGCTGTTTTAGTGATATCGAAGGGAAACAAAATCTTAAAAGTGAACAAACTCACGAAAGTAAGACTTTAAAACAAAAACTCTAGATGGTAATTTTTTGTCACATTGATAACCATGATAAGAGAAAATATATTTGCATAATTATGAAGCTTTAGCAACTACCAACTAGCGGAAAAGAGATGACAGGTGCTCCGAAACTAGCCATTAAAATGCCACTAAATCTGGGAAAAGATAGAAGACGACCCCTCATAGGTTGACACCTTATTCGACCAGCCAATCATCGTTGT
>JAEMON010000002.1:3818953-3830817 GCA_030264115.1 Lygus lineolaris | reverse complement strand
GTGAGTGATTTCAATCAGCACTCCCTTATAGAGAAACAAAAATTGTAGACTGGAACCTTGGATAATAATCAGTACCATCACCATGTAGGTAACGAGGTACTATAACACTGTATTGCTGGGTTTCAAGTAGGTACCTACCAAACAACATCTAGGATCTAGATCGTTTTCAGGTGCACTTTCTTCTATCCACTACCTATTTTGTATCATAGCAAGTTCTGCAAATGAATTCTCCCTTCTATTCCCTCAAAATGAGGCCCAGCTTCAGAAAATTACCCTAATTCCGCCTTTGCAACCTATGTATTAAATACTTTCCGTTGCAATACACTGTTTTTCAGAGTATTCTACATACTGAAGACGTTGACGTGTCATGTCATCCCGATAGTATTGCCCATTGTCTTCTGGGATGAGAGCTTGTGGGTGGCTGCGAACACGATGATGGTCAGATTCGCCTTCGCCCTCAACGTCACTTGGAGCGTCAACAGTTTCGCTCATCTTTGGGGGAACAGACCCATCGACCAGTACGTTCCAAGACTACCTATGCGATGATTTATTGGCTCCCTCGCCACTTTTTTGATCTATCCCTAAGTACATTAATACCACACCCGTCATTTCATAAAAAACCATCATTCATCAGGAGGAGCGAATGAAGTTAAATTGAAATAGATGAGAAATTTTACTATTGCTCTGTACTCCCAACCAAAAATGACGCTCTGTACCTCTCTCTGTACCTGTTAACTCAAATGGCTCGATTAGGTAACTACATCTCTTATATCCGTTTTCGGATGAGGATGGGGAATTTTCTTGTTGTTATTTTTAGGAGGGGCACATAATACAGGGTGATTCAAAAAGAATACCACATCTTTGAAAATGGATTACTCGGCAATGACAAAATGGAGAGAGCTACGCTATGTGTCGTGGTTTGAAGGACGTTCTGAAGTTTTTTTTGGTTGCTCAGAGATGTCGCTACGAGCTCCCGCTCCCGTGTAACCTTCATTTGTTTGTTTGTTGCAAAGATGGCGACCAAGCTTGCAACAAATTGATCATGACAAAAAAACTCGAAAACTCGGACAAAAAAATCAACTTGTGGAGATTCGCTATCGTGTTGCTGACCACAAACCAGAAATTAATCAGCAACACGATCGTAAATATCAGTGATTCACAGTCATGTTATGGTCACTTTGTTTGCCCGCCAGAAACTGGGCCAGAACAGATTCATTTGTTTGTTCATAAAAAAAAGTTGTTTGGTTGCTCATAGCGACATCTCTGAGCAACCAAAAAAAACTTCAGAATGTCCTTCAAACCACGACGCATAGCGCAGCGCTCTCTGGTTCTTCATTGCCAAGTTATCCATTTTCAAAGAAGTGGTATTCTTTTTGAATCACCCTGTATATAATTATTAGTATATTATATCATTATTAACATATCCAAAGCGAAACAGGGTTCATGTTGACGACACTGCCTGCCTGTGTGAGACCATTTGCACCCATCTGAGGAACCCAGCGTCTGTTTTCTGGTGGTCACTCTGAAAATTGGCGCTAGTAGGATTTCTCGAGCGCAGAACAATATTTCTACTCGAATTTCATTTTTAGAGACTGTAGGGCTGTGAGGATGATCCTTCGAGTGGGGATGATCCACATAGGCTACTTATAAATTCTTCTTCCATAATAATGGTTCCACTCCATAATAAATTACCTACCTATTCCTCGGCACTCGCATTCATTAGAATGTACTAGCACAATGTAGAGCTACTTATTGGCCTTATGTTAACCCAAATTCTGTTTATTTATCAAATTTGAATTACAGGAGGATTTTCCCTGGAGAGAACAAGGTTGTGGCTTTACTCTCTCTCGGCGAGGGCTGGCACAACTACCACCACGTCTTCCCTTGGGACTACAAAGCGGCAGAACTGGGTCCTGGAATCTTCAACGGGGCCACCCTGTTCCTGGATATCTGCGCCTACCTTGGACTCGCTTACGATCTCAAAGAGCCGAGCAAGGACCTCATCATGAAAACTGCTCACAAATACGGCGACGGCACTTGGACCACCCCAGAAGGCGTCGGCCACCCTCAGGAAGTTCCTCTGGTCGCCGAACATGCCAAAGCATGTTAAGACCAGTTTGAACAGGATTGACACATGTGCATCCATGTCAGATCAAGAAGATAACCTTTTGGCGTTCTCTGTTGCAGTAGGTAGCTTCCAGAATACTTTCGTAGTAGGTCGTAGTAGTTTTCCGAGAAATTTTTCAAACAGAACAGGAAATACGAGAATCCAAACCGAAATGGCTGAGATTTGGAATACACGAAAAATCAACTTCCAAACATTATAAACTACTTGATTTGGGAGTTTGTAAGTAAAGCACTCAACCCAAATTTCAGATGGAGCTTACTTTGAGCCAATTTTTTCGCTTTACAAATCTATACATACAATTGGTACTTAAGAGTAAGTAGAAAAATACCGTAAACGTTAAAAACTGTGTCGAGAAAACTTGACAAGTCCGACCCTATCTTGTCTGAGAAATGTACTGTTGGTGGCAAAACATGTATCCACGTACGACGATAAAAATAATTACCTATTAATTTTACGTCTCAACATGGTTCCCTCTGTCTCTAGACTTTGACATTGAAAGGCGGCACCTACCGAATTCTTTGGAAGTTATCAAGTTGAAGTGTGATATCATCAATTGTGAGCTTAATATTGATGAACTATGTATGTAGGTATAGTGTTTGTTCTTTTATTGTATTACTTAACCCTAGAAGGGTACCTTGAAGTTATTTAGTGCTTAAAGGCACCCACACGTCGATTTGACAGACGCCTCTGAAAAATTGTCTCAAATTCCTACCCGCTTCAAAGAAACATTTCAAAAAACCACAAAACGACAGATAGCACTATATAGGTAGGTACATAATAATTTTTTCAAAGCATTCGTAGCTCCTTTATTTTGGATTGTACCTTTGATTTTGAAACATAAAAACGAATAGTACTAAATATAATAACTTCAATTTTGTTCTATTCACTACTAACGAGGGGATGCACTCCTAGTGGCCCCAAGCCGCTGCAGCACCCCTAGCGGTCACCACATTCGTCGAATCGACGTAGGTAGGCGTTTCCTTCTAGGGTTAATTTATAATCGTAATTATTTGCAAAACAATATATTCGTCCTTATAATTATTATATTTTTTGATAATCAAAAATCGTGATCATCGGGTTTTTAACGTTTCCAAGATCACTACTGAGCCTTATTGTACAGATCTCAATAATTTGACAACGTGGCAAAACTTGAAATAGAAAAGTTGATGATGAAATCATGAAATTGTGAAATAATTGAACTTTGAAAAGTTGGATTGATTGACCAAAATACAAGAATTACAATTTCAAAAGTAGGGCTCATAAAAAATTGAAAGGATGAAAAATTATTTTTGTAATCATCCCATTATTTTGTTATTGATGTCGTATTCAAAATGTTTAGTAAATTGTTAGTAGATAGATAGAACGTATTTGATCGTTTAAAAGAGCTTCTATTTTTTTCATGTTCTATGAATTTATTTGGATTTAGATTGATGCCTATTTTAGAGTAGTGGGGAGTAAGTATATACCTAATGCAAAACATTATGTTATTTAAGCAGTAGATAAGTAGTGTTGTCAAAAATATTAGGCTTTCTCATTCTCACACACTTGAAGACTTTCGTTGGTTTGAATGGTTTAAAATACATTCAACATAAATATTGCCCCATTTCAATATATCGATGGCATCACATGAAAACTTCGTATCTCCATTTTTTTTTTTATTTTTTTTTTACAAAAATGCGTTTTTTGAGGTTTTGAAATGGGAAGCTCGTTCCTCGTCGTCCTGAGGTTCGAATTTCGGCGGGAAACGATTATTTTGCCCTCAAGAGGTGTAAAAGAAAACTTCATTTTTGCGGTAAATTTGGCAGTAGAAATTACTGAAAACCTCGTATCTTGGGAAAAATACGGACAGATACAGGATTTTCACATGGTATGGAATGACAACAAGCTGACACGTGTGAGGCAGTCCTGACATATTCTGCATTTTGCTTCGTCGTGATTAATTGAACGAAGCATTCTTGAATACCATAACTAATAATTAACAATTAATTACATAATGAATACCATAACTAATAATTAATTACAAGTAATTCATTCAATGTTTTAAGAAGGTGTCACCAATGACAACCTCGTATCTTTGAATGGATGGCCTAAGAAATTTCAGTTTTTTAGCTCCCCTATTGAAATTTGCCAAAATAAACATAGGTATGTGGCTTTCATATGATGCATCGATATATCATATTTATGAATTCGTAAAATAGAATACACTTGCTGCACAGGGTGGTTCCTACAGGATGGGCCAGTCTATTTTCCGGGCTCATTACGCAGTATAAAAAAAAACTAAAAATACCTATCCCCGCCAAATCTATAATTCTATATCAACATAGATCATCGGCGACTGGCCAAAACTGGTCTAGAGCGGCCAAACTGACACCGACTTCAGTATTTCAAATTGGAACGCCCGTTTTTTTTTTATTTTTTTATTGCAGATTCGGATTTTACGAGAAATGTCGTCATGATTAATAAACCCAAAACCCGATTTTATGTCACTCACTAAACTGGCAAAAAAAATGGAATTTTATTCCCAAACTAAGTCATGTGACACATGACTTTCAACTGTTTTTTTTTCACACTAAGTTCAATTGTGACATTTATTATGGATTCCGAGCGCTTTTTAGAGTTTTAAGTTCCAAAATTTGGTTCAAATTTCCCTTAAAAAAGTAAACATGGCACAAATCTCTTGAATTTAAAAGTGTTTATTTTTTAGAGTGCCGTAATAACCCCGGAAAAAAGACTGGTCCATCATATATAGGACCTATCCCGTATAGGTATACATATTTCGTTCGTTAAAATTGTGTGAAGTTGTGCCGAGCAACAACGAGCTGATGGCTGATGTATTGAGCTTTGTCATAATTTTTGAATAAATAGATATTTATGTTTTTCGTATCCGAGTTTTAATATAAAAATTCTTCCCGAAGTTGTCTTTGTTCTTGGGCTACACATTGTATTATTTGGAATTCAAAATATTGTTTAACTGAAAAAAACCTCTGCCATTTTGGGTGGGCAGTATAATAGGTTCCTTCCTCATATTTGTAACATGGCTGTATTGAATCAGTTAGAAAAACGTTCAGCTAGATTAGTAGAATAGTTCCGGAGTTATTCCTATAACTATGACAACACATGTCAAGTATGCGCACGCGCATTAGCTATTTCTTATACATTAGGAACTGAGAATCGTACTTCCAGGAAATTCACGTTTACCTACGCACGCGCTACAAGGGGCCCGACGGAGATGAAATTAATAGGGCACTTGAACACGATATTTATTCCTTTTTTAGGATAATTTGGGCCTAATAAGTTTGCCCCTTAATCAATGATTGTCTAGTCATTGTGACGATAGCAATCGATCATATCATGTTGTGTCTACAGCAGATTCAGTCAGTTATACAATCACCGCCAATATCGAATAAAATGAAATTGATTCCGACCTCCATTGTCCTTCCGAGAACAACCAAAATCTTTACGTTGCGCAATAATAACCGTACTGGCATCACATGATCCTGGAGATTGAAAATTACAATTTGCCAGTGAGCGAATAGGTGTTTACTGAAGTATGACATGAATGTATCGAAGATAGGAAGGCACTTGGTACAGAAGAGCCAACTCACAAAATAATCTATATCTACAGGTAGGTATATTACGTACGTACCTGGTGATGACACCGTGCATGGTGGTGGTCCCTGCAACAACTTGGTGACCAGCCTTAGAACAAAGGCAGTTCTATAAGTCCGTGTAATGATCAGAAGACAATTTTTGTTTCTTTTCGGTTTCATTGTAGCCTATTTGGCCGTATTATCCCTATGGTTATCTTATGGTCATTTGTGCCTTGAGGGGTGCAGTACCTGTGAAAATGAACAAAATTTCAAGGAACTAATCAAATGAAAATAATTCCGAACCATTTTTGAATTTTTAGCGATTTTTGACCTATGGAATCTGAACACTGAACGTTATTTAACGTACTTTTCTCTAATAACCGATTTTGATCGGATTTAAACTATTTTCATGTCGACTCATCCTTTCTTTTGATATAGGTAGGTATTATTGGAAAGTTAGTCCAAATTTGAATATTTCAAACCGTTTCAAGGTGAACCTGGAGTGAGACACTATAAGAGGAGAAGAAAATGTTAAAAAATTCGCTACCCAAATATTTGTACCTGTTGAACCAGCTTGTTTTTCGAAAATCCACTGAAATTTCGTTGATACCTACTATTTATTTAAAAAAAATATTATTATTAAATACTAAGAGAAATATAAATAATTGAAAGTGCCACTGCGGTCGATAGGTTTAGGTAACAATAATTTGAAGTCATCTACCTGTCGATTGGTAAAGAGAATCCGTTTGGAGAAAAATGATAAATCTATATAGAAGAGAATGGAAGACCAGGTTTTACTCGTGTAGGATCATATGCTTCTAAAAAGACAATTTCTATCGACGCTATTTTTGGATTACACTCACGATACACCTGTAGCTTTTAGTCGGTCTCATGATAACCTCATGCACCTGATTTACGAGTATTATCACCTCTTGACTTTCAATTGGATAAGAGAAGAGTACAAAGCATTACCACCTCTTGACTTTCAATTGGATTGGAGAGGAGAGCAGAGCAAACTGACCACAGAATGAGAGACCACAAAATGTTTTCTGGCGTTTCTTCACTTTCGTTCGTTCCTGGAAATGAGAAAACGACGTAATTAACTTCTACTGTTTAAAATTTCCCTTTAGGGTGTTCGATCATTCAGAAAACAGAACATTTGACTAGGTAACCTTCTCATCATTACCCAACCACTTCATACAAAAATATCCCAAGAAAAAACAAAAACATTTTCATGTTGGTACCATCAGAACGAAGTATGTACTCAAGGTGGTACCGGAGGGGTGTAGAACAGTTTTTCAAACTTTTCTCTACCAATAATATTTACAAATTTTATATCTATTTGGATTCTTCATTTATTTAGGTAGGTAGGTACATGTGTCTGTGGTCTCCACCGCTTTCTGAAAATTGATGAGAATGGGAAGAGCCCCATCTTTAATGAAACTTGACAGGCTGAAGAAAGTGGCGGAGACCATAGAAACATGTATCTACCTACCTAAATAAATGAAGACTCGAAAAATATACTTTCCTGAACGGAAAATGGTCAATCCAACCCATCATCACAATAATTGTATTCCTGTTTCCGTAATTGCTCTTCTCTTTCAAATCTCGAGGCCAATCCTACTATCCAAATTTTGAATTTTATGAAAATTTTAATTTTTGAATACATTTAAAATTTGGAATTTGAAATTTTAATAGCTCACGGCTCATAAGAATCGAATAATATAAACGATGCGAGAACAGATTTGAATTGGTCGGAGAAAATATTGAAAAACTTGTCAAGGCTATCAAATGGTTAGGGGAAGGGGCGGTTTTCCCGCTTCAATGGCTTCAAAATTTAAGTTAATAAAATTTTATAAATTCTCATTGGTCCTGAGTATCAGTAAGGTTACAGCAACATTTCCTACTATAAACTCGCTGATAGCCGAGATTTAGGCATTTTAGTAAGCGTTTAGAGCATAAGTAAGTTCGTAATTTTAGCGAATTTTCGGAAAAATTAAGTTACCTACCGAATGCACCTGCATCCGGATGTGTGTTCCATTGAATCACCCCTGGCATCTTTCAAGAGGAAAATGAAGTATTTCTTAATCAAAAATGAGTTTTATTCAGTAGCCGATTATCTCAATTTCAAGATTCGTTAAAGGACATTCCGATAACAGTACCTACTTACCTGTAACCTTGACCTTTGCCCTACTTATAATTTGTAAAGTGCTATGGCAATAAAGTTATTATTATTATTATTACAATGAGCCGCACATTATTTTGAACATTTTTAATTGGATTCTGAAGTTATCTTCAGTCTTATTCTTTATCGGATCTTGTATAATTACAGTATTTATGAATGTTATGTAGATAAATAATATAGGTTTATCTCTGACAATATCTTACCCTATCGGAGAGGTCTAAAAAATTCCAAAATGGTCGAACAAATGAAAAGAAAGGATGAGTTCGTTGGCTATAATTGTGAGAGGTAAAAGGTCAGGGCACTGTTAGGGGTCAAATTTTGAAATCGAAGGATGACAAAATCGCTTAAAATTCAAAAATATTCAAAATTAGGTGCAATCATTACAGAACTTAAATATTTTGTATTCGTAATAAACGTGAAATTTCCTTTAAGAAAGGCAATGAAATATAAACATTCAGTATTCGTTAAAATTGCCATCTAGCTCTGGAAAATTGATCTTTTAAAATTCGTTCATCCCCTTCAAAAAGTTCAATGGGTAACTTGCATGGGTAGAATTGTTGTTTTGAACCTCAAAATCTGATTCAGCGCCCTTGAAAATCCCATGGTGCCCAATTTCAGCTTGGAATTAGGCCTGGTCTGACCAGAAAAAGGGATTGAAAGGGGGCGCGTGATGTCATTTAGGTCTCAAAAGGTGGCAACTGAGGGACCCGCCCAGGAGATCAGTTAGGTTGAAATTACAAAACCCATTTTCGGTAAGTTTCATTCGTCACACACCCCTCATATAACACCTTTCTGGAAAGCCTTCACTAAAATCTTCCAAATTGCAAAATAAAAAATAACCATGCAAGTTCCCCAAGTTCATGCTGTATGATTGGAACAGCCAAAATTGTTTTCGAATAAAATAAATGTTGAAGACCTGAGACTCCTGCGTCAAATGAGACAAATCGAGCCCACCGACACAGTAGCCACTATTTTTGATGATTTTTTTGTGTTCACGACTGAAAAAATCAAGAAAATGAAAACTTAGAAAAATCACCAAAAATCATGGCTAGGTACCGTGTTGGTGAGCTGGCGTTGGTCTCATTCGACGCAAAAGTCTCAGGTCTTCAACTTTTTTTTTTTTTTATACAAAAACAATTTTGGGCAGTTCCAATGGTAAAAAACGTGAATTATTGAGGATTTTTCAAGATATCGCAGGTAATTAGCTAAATTTTCGGTATAGAAACGTGGTATATATATATTCAGAATCAGCGAGACATTTCCTATAATACTGGAGGGCACGATATTTTTGCCCGGAAACCCCTATATTGAGCCACTGTGTGTCCGGGCGAAAACCGTGGTGGTCTCAAATTATCCGTGAAGAATTTGAGGTCTTATAGGAAATTTCACGCTGATCACATCAGATTTCTCTGAGCGTTTTTACGCTTAAAAA
The DNA here is from genome assembly GCA_030264115.1 of Lygus lineolaris. Classification (NCBI taxonomy): domain Eukaryota; kingdom Metazoa; phylum Arthropoda; class Insecta; order Hemiptera; family Miridae; genus Lygus; species Lygus lineolaris. The sequence goes on along the minus strand of JAEMON010000002.1, from coordinate 3,821,482 downwards.
ACGCCCAAAATAATACGCCAATTAAATAAGATTAATTAAATACCGACGTTATAGAAAATTAAGTTTTTTGCCCGATTGAACTGAACGAAAATTGGTTAGAATGTTTGGTATGGGAATTTATCATGAACTACTCTTCTATCAGATAAGTTGCACATAAGTTGCATAAAAGGCATCATGCACAAGTATGCCCATAGCTAAACATTGAAATTAATTTAAAAATCGAAAGAAAATTCTCAAAGAGCTCCAGTTGATTTGACCATACAAATGCTAGTGCAGTCTGGAAAATAGGGTTTTCGGGCGGGAAAACGAGTTATTCAGGGACCCTTGATATACGCTGTATTCGAGATCTGCAGAATTTCCTATAAAGGTCTCTGATTCTTTACGAATAAGGGACCACCCTGAAGAGGGAAATTTATAATGGCTAAAATTCGATATCTGAACTTCAGGAGGACCTTTTGGAACGAACGAAGCTGAAGAAACGCCAGAAAAAAATTCGATGGAAAATCTTGACCCCCGCAATGTGCGCTCCCCTTGTTAGTAGGTACAGATTGAAAAATTGAATGGGGTCCCGCCTATTTCCGCGGCTAATAGCCAGTTGTTTCTTCACTGTTACGAGATGATCCGCAACTCTTGCTGAAATAGTTTGAACTTTAGGCCGGTAGGAGGTCTCAACTGGGGATCACGTGGCCCGCGCATTTCCCGCGGATCATCCGATGCGTGGTCAAGTGGGAGCCATTTCCTAGTCGTATGTTCGGATCTTGTGAATCATGTGATAACACTCACTCTTATAGAGCCACGTACATCGAGAAGGTATCAACCCCACTTAACCCTTGAGCGAGACCAAGAAGGTACCTACTAGAAGAATTTAATAAAAAATTCGGGTCGGTCAATGGAGAGTTAGGTAGGGGGTATCTACCTCTCTCCAATTGGATCGTTTTGCAGATGATAGGTATTCTATAGAATTTTATAACTATTTTACAGAATTTCCAACAATAGATTTTATTATGAATTTTTATCGTTTGATCTGCTGACTGCATTTACTTAACCCCAAAAACGTCACTTTCCTACTTAGTTGGTCAAATCGAATTTTCACAGATACATCCTCTATGTACCTAATTGTCATGTTACCAACTATAAAATACATTTGTATTTTGTATTTAAACGCGAAGACAAGTAACAGAAAAGTATTTGGTTTTTAAAGTCAACGAAACAGGCTATGCACCATCCCTGAAACGTTCATCGAAATCAAATGAAAACTGTGGGATACTGTGGAAAACTGTGGTAAAAACAATATTAATTTCCCTATTTTTGACCAAAGTGAACACAAATCCTATTGGTGATATTCCTAGTCTATTTTTGTTCTGCAATGTAAAAAGATTTCTCAGAATTAATTTGAATCCGTCGAAGAAATTTCGAAATTTCAACTCCTTTAGATGAGTACGTATGTGTGCGTGCGCATTTCTGCCATAATAACTCCAAGATCAAATTAATGGTCCAAAATTGGTGAAATGTCTACGGTAGTTCAAGGTAAGGCCTTATTGGTGGAACCTGGGGAATGGATTCCGTAGCATTCGGATCTCTAGTAGAGATTACTAATGCGCGAAATGTGAAATTTGCCGAGTCATGTAATCCATGGATTATATGTGGGTACTCTAGACCACATGGCTGCGGATGATGGGACGGAATTTATAGGGGACCATCTGGAAGCCAGCTAGAGATGTAATTTCGAAAGCAATGTTCGAATATTGGAGAGTCGAATTCCGAAGAATCATGTTTCACTCGAACTGAAGGGTTCAAGTTTTTGGAACTCACTCTTGAGTTCCTCAGACTCTCATTTTAAACGCAAACAAGAACCACCTCAACCTAGCTGACCATCTGCAACCATCACTGCCAATCGCCTTCTCCATTCGAACAATCCGGTGAAGATCATATCCAGCAACCCAATCATCCCAGTACGATTTCAACCAAAAACCAATCGGGGCACAACTAGACCCTAAACGGAGCCGTTATACCAAATTTCTTCAATTCTGGTCCATGGTAACTAAGCGAAGTGCGGAAGGACTGAGTTTTTTTATTAGATTTTTGGATTATACTTATCTTGAAACGTAAAACATCAAATTTTGAGGGGGTAAAAAAAAAAATTCGAGTTCGATTCTGAAGGTTGTTCATTATATTGCAAATAATAAACCAAAATGACAAAACCCAGATCCTTTTAAATAATTAGGTGAACATCAAAATTGTGTTCATTGTAATATCCGGCACTGACAACATGGATAAAAAATACATGAGTAAAATAATAATATCCATGGGAGAGAGTTTTGCTTCCTCACTACCGAAGATAGGAAGCAAACCCTATGCAAACCCTATGCCCTGGGGGGTATGTATTCGTGCAAGAAAAAAAAAATGTTTTTTTGTCCTCCAAAATCCACTTGCTTTTCACGTTTCAGAGCTTACTGAACAATTTTGGTTCCGTGTGTCTGTCTGTCTGTCCGTGTGTCTGTCGGTCTGTGGTCAATTCCTTGTCCCAGG
>JAEMON010000002.1:3799336-3816654 GCA_030264115.1 Lygus lineolaris | reverse complement strand
CATCAACTCATGCTGCATGAATGGGACTTTTTTTTCTTTTCATTTTTCGTTTGAAAATATCAGTTTGCATTTATTTTGAAGTGTCCTATATTTTTGTCGTTTGATTTGTATCACAATACAAATTATTTTTACTCATTATTAATCATCTCCTTTTATAATTAATCATTCTTCCCTTATATAAATGTGGGTGTAACAAACCATTGCCGTAGGTAGGTTGTTCAAATAGGCAAAGAAAGCCGCTCAGATCACATATAAAGATGATCGAGACACAATCAGTTATCTTATTCAATTTTCGGTTCCCTGCGTTCTCAGTCAGAACCAGCAGCGAATGCTCCACCTAAACAAATCTGGTTACACCAAAACCTTTTCTGGTAAGTACCTACCTTTTTGTTTGGAAAACATCAATATTAGTAGCGTTCCCCACTCCGATTTTTTTCATTTTTCTGAATCTGGATGGTCGTCGATACCTACTACCTACATAATCCGTTACCTACCTGGTCTTGGCTTATTTCTCCACATCTGGTACCTAATATTGGTTCTTTTTAGAGTTGATCACTAGAGGCAGTGTTCGTTGGTCACAGATCAGCCGACGCAATGGGCATTCCAGTGGTTCTAAAAATGAGATGATTTTCGCAATATTTTAGTTCAAGTAACTGTGAAAAGAATGTGGGAGAAGGTGATAATAATTACATAATTATTATGTAATATGTAGGCAATTTGGAATGAAGATAGAGAAACATCGATATTGAAAAATTCTTCCTCTACTTCACGACAAGCCCCTTGATGGCATGTGTGTGCGTAAAAATGGTGTGCGTAAAAATTATACTATCCATGGTGGTCTCGGCGGACAAGGGCATTCTAACGTTACCTACTTCTGTCAATCAATGAAGTGATAACTTATCTCTGATAATCTTATCCACTCAAATAACTTTTTTTTGGACAACAAAATAGGAGTGAATAAATCAATCGACTGCTTTTCGGTATGGATACTACTGCTTTCTTTCAATCAGAGAGGCAGAAATAATATTTCTACTTGTTCCTTAGTCTTCCTCCATTGATTACAAAATTGGTCTTCTCACCAGTTTACGGGAAGAGTTGATCTCAGGGTAATGATGACTTTGGATAACAAATTAGCAAAAAATCTTTGTTCAGTTAAGCATCTAATTTTATTTAAATTATTATCCATGGTAATCTGATGTCATGCTAACATAAAGCTATAGCTGAACTATTATTATGCATTTTGATTATTTGAATTTTAAAATAAATAATAGCAGACAGGCACAGATATACAATATCAGTTTCCAATTCCCTTAGTAACAATCGCCTACTGGGGTCAATTGAAGGGTGTGTCGACGTTATTCGGAACACATAAATCTCCGTTTATTTTTTTCGTTTTAAAAAGGTTATTTTCGTTTATCAAAGGCTATCACAGCTGTGTTGACATGTGAATACAATATAACAATAAAATATTGCATTGGAGCCCCGATGAGAAACCATCTAACAAAAATACAGAACCCACGTCAGAAGATAATGCAAGAAATCTCTATCTCTCGCATTATCTTCTGACGTGGGGTGGAGGGGAGGGGAAGATTTACTAGGGTGTTACTGGAAAAACAAAACATTACTGGGGAAAATTATAATGAAATTTTATTTGTATTTTATTGGTGCATTCATTAGGATCTATTCACAATAAGCTATTCACATTGGCTGGATGTTTGGGCCCTACTCAGAGTATCTAAATATAATATCGTCGCTTAAGAAGCAACACGTCCTCTGAACCAAATCCAAATTTTTCAGGAGGAGGAAAAAACTGAATCCAGTTTTTGATCACCTGTCCATTTGTTTCCCGTTATTCAGTCACTTACTGCCTTCCGGTAGTCGGCAATACTGAAAAACGTATTAATGAAAGAAATTAGGAAATTTAGGTTGATACGGGGTGTCCTAATAGGTAATTGAGGTATTGAGGTCGATGGGGGTGTTATGTTTTTCGAGTATTTCTCGGTTTTGTAGTCTAGTTGAAGCAATTTTGAGCTAACCGGTCGATGCAACGTGAGAAGTCGAATAAGAATCAGTCATAACCTCATTTTCGTGAAATGATACCTATGTTCTTATATTCCACAGGTCAAAATGATCAAATCTCACTAATCCTGTAAATGGAAAAAATCCGAAATACCGTCCAACTATCGTAGATACAAATAAATAAAAAGTTCTAGACCAGTACCTAAGTGATAGGAGCTTTTTGGGAAAGAGTTTGCAAATATTGTTCAATATGTTATGAATCATTGACTAGAAGATAACAAACTGGTTCAAAGATTTGTTTAGAAGCACGAAGTCTACCAACTGTAGCGTAAGCTTTTTTTTTTTTTTTTTTTTCACTTTGGCCTTTAGAGGGTCCTCTATAAATTCCAGCCCGTCGGATATTCATCACGATTCCACTCAAACATTTTTAGTTGTTGGTAGATTACCTATACCTATGTATCCAACTTTGTTTGTGAGATTTGATCATTCAAAGGCTTCTAATGTCCGGAAATATGTTGTCTGTTATATCAACAATGTTTTCATATCGCAACCACAGAGACAATATAATTAGCATAAATACGAAACCCCATGATGTAATAAAATAGACCCTATGAGTGAATTACCGACATGGGCCTGCGATTTCTAACAGGGACTGGAAAATCCCTCCTGAAGTTGGATGTGTCAAGGAATAACGAATTGACTTTGACTATAGCGGTGCATACTTTACCTCTAACTCATACAATTCCAGCATTTTGCTTCCGATTCTACCAAAGTATCTTAGCAGAAGTCTGTTAACTTTCAAGAGGTATATTGTTGACAGACATGAATATTGGAAGGAAGATCTCTCTATTAGAAGTGTCAAGACTTTTTTTTTGTTGTTGTTGAACATTTCTGTGATTCTCGGTTGCGGCCTAAATGGTACCCCATGCATTACATCTGATCACACATCATCTAACATAAAATCCTCCAAATATCGATTTCTCGCTATACTTACTCGTTCGACCTCCAGAATTTGCGGGAGCACAGTTGGGAGGTAACTAATATTGAAGTCAGAACAGTCAACAAACAGTAATAAGTATACCTATTATGTTATAGTTATATAGGTACTTCATCAAAAAGAGGCCCATAAGCGCCTAGTGTTTCTACCTTTTTAGGTAGGTACCTAGCTACCAAAATATTCATTGTTGTCCTTGTAGTATATTGGAATATCTTTTCTCTGCAGGTCTTTTGTACGGTTGGGATGCATGAGCACTTTAGTATACTCTTTGTCATGCTGCATCAGGTAGGCAATTGGTAGACTGTCATAGAAACACGTCAGCTTCTTCAATGCAGAGCTGCGACCAAGAGTATGAAGTGCAAGCATCCTGCATTCTGAATCTGTGCTATCGTATGGAAGAAGTATAAGCATCCGCAGTCTGATCAAGTCCTCGCACAGTTTGAAAAACTAGAGGATACCTTCCTTCAACGGATGGCCAACAAACAACAAGATAGTTAAGTACGTTATATCTACTAGTAGGAGCCTAGTAGGTTATCCTACTTATGCATCGGGTAATGTCATTGTGAATCGCTTCATCAAAAAGCGGTCGTCGTATGAAGTTTCCATAGCATTTCCCAGTCAATTTTAGTTTTTTCCCAACCAAATTTAGTTTCTTCCCAATCAAATTTAGTTTTTTCCCAGTCAAATTTAGTTTTTCCCAGTCAAATTTGGTTTTTCCCAGTCAAATGTAGTTTTTTCCCAGTCAAATTTGAGATAGGCACCGTACTCACCAACCCTTAACCCTGTTGAAAGAGCTTTTTCAAAAATAAAACAAAGCGTCCTCAGCATGGATGGATGGGGAATGGAACATGATTTATGTGAGGTTATTGCCACAAGTGTGTCAACAATAACCCGCAATGACTGCAAAAATTACGACATGGACATGCTGGTGCAACTTCCAGCGGCAGTTGCAGGCCATGATTTGCGTTGAACTTTTTATTGCACACCTTTTTGTCCTTTGCAAATAATATGTTATTTTTGTGCATTCTTTACAAGTAGGTATGTTGCGTTAGCAGCAAATAAAATTAACTGGTTTTGTTATTTCCAGGAACTGATTTTATAACTTATTACTCCAACCCCACTGTGAACTTCTCGAGTCAGTTTTAAGTCAATTTTGAAGACTAAAGAAGATTTTGACATTTTGATAGCGGTTGCCAAACACCTTGAATTTGACTGGGAAAAAACTAAATTTGATTGGGAAAACCCAAATTTGATTGGGAAAAACTAAATTTGACCGGGAAAAAACTAAATATGATTGGGAAAAAACTAAATTTGAATGAGAAAAAACTATATTTGGTTGGGAAAAAACTCAATTTGATTGAGAAAAAACTATATTTGGTTGGGAAAAAACTCAATTTGATTGGGAAAACCCAAATTTGATTGGGAAAAACTAAATTTGACTGGGAAAAAACTAAATTTGATTGTGAAAAAACTAAATTTGATTGGGAAAAAACTATATTTGGTTGGGAAAAAACTAAATTTGACTGGGAAAAAACTAAATTTGACTGGGAAAAAACTAAATTTGACTGGGAAAAAACTAAATTTGATTGGGAAAAAACTATATACTTAGTTGGTTGGGAAAAAACTAAATTTGACTGGGAAATGCTAATAAACTATATTTGGTTGGGAAAAAACTCAATTTGATTGGGAAAAACCAAATTTGATTGGGAAAAACTAAATTTGATTGGGAAAAAACTAAATTTGATTGGGAAAAAACTATATAGTTGGTTGGGAAAAAACTAAATTTGACTGGGAAAAAACTAAATTTGACTGGGAAAAAACTAAATTTGATTGAGAAAAAACTAAATTTGACTGGGAAAAAACTAAATTTGATTGGGAAAAAACTAAATTTCACTGGGAAATGCTATAGATAAGTACAATAGTGAATCACTGAACTTCAGAAGATGATGCATCAGGTATAGGCTCTAGGTAGACTTTGATAGTCACAAGTCAGCTTCTCCAAGCAGAGCTGACAAAGAGTCTGAAGTACAAGGATCCGCATAGTCTGATCACGTCCCCGCAGTATGAAAGACTCGCGGGGGCGATATGAGACATTCGGCGTTTAGAGATAATCAGAAGATCGCTCACCACCGACTCGCGCCTCGAGTACAAAGTCTGGGCAGCTCCCACCATCTCCTGGCTGTGATTTCACGTGACGCACTCTATAACTACCCGCGTCCTCCCGCAGAACCCCATTAGTTTGGTGTGTACCGTGGTGTACCAGTGTATGAGGAGTTGAAGTCGCTTCGCCAATATCTCTTCTCCTGAGAGGACCAACCAGCTTCTATGTAAGTGCAGATTCTATTTGCAATGTACGAGTTAAGATTTTCCAATAAATACATGGTATGCTCATCCACTCTTCAATATCAGTTCAAGGCTCGGGGTTTTGTGAAGACCAATCATACTGAGCTGACTGACTTAAAACACTTTGTACACTTAGGCCTACCCGTTATTCAAAGGCATCTACTGATTTTTGGGGTGGAAGTTCAAGTCACAATTCAACCACCAAATTAATTGAATCTGAAGAATTCCCAACTAAAATTTAATGTCAGCAGAAGGAGAAAAGTTCCATTCATGCGGCACGAGTTGATGAGCGAATTTTCAAAGAATAATTTTACCCGATTGAGTGAGTGATTCTTATAGGAAATTTCACGCTGATTACGAATATATCATTTATGTTCCAATGTTTAAGATATTAATTTACACCAAAAACCTCAAAAAACACGTAGCGATTTTTGGAACTAAATTTTCAAAATTTGACCCCTTGGTGTACTCCAAAAATTCTGGCCAACGAACTCATCCTTTCTTTTGACATCATTGACATTTTAAATTTTGTTGGATTTTTTATCTCGATTCCAAAAACACAAAAAGTGTTAAATTTCAGGAATCGTTTTAGAATGTTCTAAAACGGATTTCCATGAAGACAATTTTCAAAAATTACATTAGCATTACAAAAATTTTGAAGCCATTGCAATAGCTTCATTTTCTTCGAAAATTCGCTAAAAGTAGGGATGTAACGTCACAAACATCGTTTCTACTTCTAGACTTTCGGTAAAGTATATACCTAATTGATTAATCCATCAATAGCATGAACTTGATTGATGCAATGATCAATTTTGTAGGTTACCTGCCTATGTGTACCAAGCTATCACCTAAACGTACAATAGGAATAACGTTTTGTTATTTCCGCAAAAGAGCGAGTTGGTGGGTCGACGACTGATGGTGTTGTTAGTGATTGATTAAACTAATACAACTTCTTGCATTAGTAATGGTAATCATAAGTTTTCTCGTTTCTTCTGAAAGTACAATTGAAACTAACTGTACCGAACTATCTGGTGCCTGTATTAGTTAACATTTCCAAGTTCTGTGAATTTACTGCGCCTTACAACTTACTTATGGATCTCCCTCCATCCACTTTCTAATAAAAACGCAAATCTTAATCGATTCCAAAATATGGCTTTATTGAGCTAAATTCCTATACTCTTCCTCTTTAAACAATTTTCCATAAATTGCTTATCGATTGTTAGATAATTTATATTATCACACTAAAACGTTCACACCTGAACTTTAAATAGATTTGTACCGGTAAGAAACCGTATGCAACCACGTTCGGGCGTTCGCAGAGACTTCTGATCATTTCTGACTGTTTATAGTACCCACGCTGGTCCGTTCGCAGTTTCCTTCGAACCGGTTTGAACCTAGTTTTGGATCACTAGTTCGGTCAGAAGAATTTTCGCTTGCAGCTTCTGACGGTTTGGAAACAGGTGTTGGTCGTGCATGCGCACTTTACTAGTTATCATTCAGTTTGTTCACAACTTCCAACCACTTGTAAATGACACTGCGAACAAACGTAATGGCATTCAAGTTCATTAATGTATTTTAGGACAAAATCGATTTCATTTTCTCAAAACGTAGTCGTCTTTACAAATCACCGTTATCTACCTAGCAGTTTGTGACACTTTCTTTTCCTCAACCATTATTTTTTTTAGCTGAACATCGAGATTTAGATGGTAAAGTTAACTTGGTAAAAGATTTAATTAATTTGAATTAGAAAGTTTCATTAAAAAATAAAATGCCATAGGTATCAGACGGAGCAGTTTATGGATTTACAACAAATTGGGAAGTTTAGTAGATACTATATCGTGTATCTAATAAATAACATGTGACTGCGTGTTTTGTGAGGTTGACCAAACTACGTCCTATTCCAGTTTTTTTCCCGGGAAATGACACCTTACAAATTGATAAGTAGATTTTTCGTATGTGACGACTCTCGGCTGGTTAATTATTCATGCGTTACTGAACGCAATTTTGATCACGACAAACACTTTTTCCGACTCGTCCCAGAAGGATCAATGCGTCGATGAAAAAGTCAAGAGTAACGGCGTTTATCTCCAGCTCGTTGGTATTTTTGAATGAATGTTTGAGCAGGTTGAGCCAGGAACCTATACTTTCCAACAAGTATTACTGGACAGGACATAAAACGAAAACAATACCGTCCTTGAACCCTTGGCCAGCGTTTATATTTATGAAGTTTTTCGTTACAGGCTTTGCAAATATTTCCCTGTACTCATAGGTATACAAATCACCAAACTGCCGACAACAGTACAGTACTACCTAAATGGGATTCAGCCAAAAGAAGGAAGAACTTGGCCTCAATAAACACTTTCAAATCAGCTGACTAATCCCCAAATCACACTTTCGACCCAAATTGTATATCGCCGCTTAAGAAGCAACATGCCCTATGAACCAAATCCCAACTTTTTAGGAGAAGGAAAAAACTGAATCCTGATCAAGTTTTTGATCACCTGTCCCTTTGTTTCCCGTTATTCAGTCACTTCTTGCCTTCCAGTAGTCGCCAATACTGAAAAATAGTAACAATTAAAGAGAATAGGAAATTGAGGTTACGGGGAAATTGAGGTACGGCGTGTTGTCCTAATAGGTAATTGAGGTCGATAGGGGGTGTTTTGTTTTTCGAGTACTTCTCGATTTTGTAGTCTAGTTGAAGCAATTTTGAGCTAACCAGTCGATGCAACGTGAGAAGTCGAATAAGAATCAGTCAAAACCTCATTTTCGTGAAAATGGTCGATAGGGCGTGTTGCGACGATATGTGTTTATACTCTTCTTCGGGGAATAGAAAAAACCTCTTCATCCCGTCAGGAGGCTTACCTACCAAGGAATTATTGCCCAATATTTTTTTTTATCGAACATCCATGTATAAATTTACTTGCAGATGCACCAATGTAGTTTTCTTCCCCACTGCCGAAGTTAGGAAGCTATGTATTGTATTCATGCAAGAAGCAAAAAAAAAAATGGTGTTCCCCAAAATCAAAATTTCCTCTTCTTTTTGCGTCTCTGAGTTTTCCGAACACTTTCGGTTCCATGTCTGTCTATTTGGCCAATTCCTTACGAAATTACGGCCTAATTTTGATGAAATTTTCAGGGATTGTGCTGGTCAATTTCATTATTTGTTCACTCCAGACAATATCCTATAGATTGGGAAGAGTCTAGAGAAAATCCAAATCTGCTCCGAAATGACGATAAACTCAGTTAATTTGCACACAAAAATGCTAGTTCGTGATTGGCACAACGAGATATCAAGATACAGCGTTTTATTATTATATTATTTTATTCATTGTTTCGCGAGGACATTCCTTGGCTGTAAAGGTAGGTGTCCTCGTTCGGACGAGTAGGAAGCGGATTTTCCTTGTCACCTACGTCGCCGAAGCTCGGCGGAACTCTGGCAGTCCGAGATCCGGTAACCCTATAAAATTTCGATGATATCTGGCCTTCGTACTGCAGTCCCACGAAAAGGCTGAAAGGGGAAGATGACTATCAGCTAGACTGATGACTGATCGCAAAGGATGATTGGAATCTCACTGCTGACACGTGACACTCCACAATGAACTCACGTGTTCAATGAAACAATGAACTTTTGATAGTGAACGCTTGATCTCAATTATTCGGGATTAACGGTGTACCCCAATTATACTTCAAAACTGAAATTTTTATATCCGCCATGGACTCTTTCATAGCTTAGATTTCAAAATAAGAACACCTATGAGTCTGCCATAAACCTAGGAGAGGCCTCAATACATTGTAAGCTGTCAGATATGACTAGATAGGCAAAAAACTAGGTAGGTACCCAACACAGCAATGTTAAACAGGGTGATTGCAATGTTATGGATCACCATCTCCATTAAATTAAAGTTTAAAAAAATAATACAGCTGATATAATATATGGTACCCCCATAATTTTAAACGGCTAATTCAACAATCACAATGCGTGCAAACTTTTTCACATGGAAACCCCAATTTTTATTACATAGTCAGATCCTATGAGAAGTTTCACTAAAAAAAAGGCACTCGACAAAAAAACTTGTACAAATACGCTCAAAACGTGCACTAAACGCAACAAATTTAGTTTTGTGTGAGTAGTAAACTACTGAGCATAATACATAATATGTTAAATATCTGCTTTCTAGTCTAATATCAATTTTTTATGTAGGAAATTGTTTCTAAAATTCGCTAAGGTAGTTATAGCGAGTATAATTATAGGAAATATTGGAATAGGTTGATTCTCTTCCTATAAAAGATTTTTTGTAGATCAAATCGCTCTTTATCACTCTATTTTGTTTTGCACGTTAGTTAGTTATATGGCACAGTTATGGCACTTATTTAGCCAGATGGAAAACCCACTTTCAATATCAGACTATAATCACCTTCCCGCCTCTATCTCTGTTTCTCTCATACTGGACGTTATAGTTTTCACTATTAGTTTAGGTACTTATAGTTTTTACGTTATAGTTTTCAACAGTACAGATAGATGTTATATTTATTGTCAATTTCGTGCTTGAATTGTTACCATAGTTACCAACTACAATCTTGGAATTTAACGGTTTTTAATTCAATTCGATCCGCGACAGTAAAAATGATTGGATTTTGGAACTATGTATGATGATACATGCAGTGAAAAATGATCATGGAGATAAAATTGCATCGATAAGCCGGGAAGTCATTCAACCCGTACTTTGATTTGGTTTTTTGCTGATACCATTTTAATAGTTTCCCCATAAATCATGATCAAACAGTAAAAATGATTGATTTTGGTTTGGATTGCGTTGAAAATTTGGGACCGGATAGAATGGGAAATCAAAACGTTTTAATGTTGGGAGGCTACCTAATAATTTTTTTATTTTATGCTTATGTGAAAATGAATGACTAATTCTTCTAGGAGATATAATGACACTCTAAAACATAGAATACACGCGCCTAACTCAGATTTTTCGCTGTTTTTGTTTCAGTGTGGTTTGAACCAGTTTGTAGTAGATGCAATATTAGGTATTAGGGCAGTATAGAATATGCTTTTGCGATGACTAATCGCTCAAAATATTATAAAATTTGTCACGAAACTATGTGACGAGTTTTGCTTCGGTTTTCACGCGCAAACCCTATTCGTTACCAAATATGGACATCTAACTGCGGGTTCTCGTTTTCATTTCAAGAAGATCTTCGGGAAGATCCAATTTCTTAACCCAAAACAACCAACTTAGGATGCTCCCTTTGACTTGGATCAATTCTTGTAGAGCGTCATTCTCACGAACGAATGATTGTATCAAATGGGGGCCGAGGGACATGATTACCTACTGAAAACATGATAATTCAAACCTTCAGAAGTAATCTAAAATTGTTATGAAGAATCAGTCTGACGTTGGATATCGTACGATGTGATGACGATTGTTTTAGACCACCGTAAGGCGAAATTGATGGGTAATTCAGATTAGGGGAAGAAAAAAAAAAAAGAATCCCGATTCTTCTTATAGGGTCAATTGAAGGAGAAATGTTGAAATTAACTCATGTGGTCATGTGTTTCCCGTAAGAGATAAACTCGGAAACACGCGAATAAATAAAAAATACGCTGATAACGGGAAAGGAGATGCTAAATATCACGTTTTTCGCTATCAAGAGGAACATTATCTTTGTCGTCAATAATAATCTTTGTTTATCTGGCGGGATAATCCGGCGATCGAACCACCTGCCTTGCGCACGTCTTATCACGACGAGCAGGCGTGACGATATATTATTTCTAGCGATACACTATTTACAAAGGTAAATAGTATCTTCGTACAAAACACAAAAGGTCGTCCTTGCAATAAAAATATTAAACACATACCATCGGATGTTCCCAATTATTATGTAGATTGAGTCAGATTTACATGGAGTACGTGTGTGTTATTGGTATCTACCTAAAACGAGTGAAAATTTTAAAATTTTAAAATGTATACAATAGGTAGGATAATGATTACCCGAAGCACGTCAATTTCGGCCAGGAAAAAAAGTTTGGTTTGAATTTAAAATAGGTACCTATTTACTAAATACGTCAAAAATTCGATTTTACCATGAACAACCTAAAAGACATGGAACTTTGAGATCGTCATGCTACATGATTAAATCTTTTCACCGTAGTCGTTACTCGTACATAGATTTTAAGTATACGTATATACATATAAAATATGTATATTTTTCCAATTAAAAGGAAGTACCTACTTAAGTCTATACCTACCTATTATATTACGATTACTGAACCATTTTATTGCCGAGTCATGTGCCATGTAATCCATGCAAGCTCCGTGCCAAACGTCACATTAGCGAATTTACTCTTACTAGTCTTAGGGGTCAAATTTTTAGAATTAAAGGTCAAAAAACCGTGTTTATTTTCGTTTTTTTGTTGTAAATTACCACCTTAAACACAGGAGCATAAAAATGGTATATTCGACATCCGCGCAAAAATTCCAGTAAAAAGTTCCATTCATACAGCATGAGTTGGTGAGCGAATTGTCGAAGAATGATTTTAACCGTTTTGGTGGGTGATTCTTATATGAAATTTCACGCTGATTCCGAATATACCATATTATGTTCCTATGTTTAAGATGGTAATTTACACCGAAAACCTCAAAAAACACGTTTTTTGGCGATTTTTGACTCTAAAATTTTCAAAATTTGACCCCTTGGAGTACCTACTCCAAAAATTCTGGCCAACGAACTCATCCTTACTTTTGATATTATTGACATTTTAAAATTTTTTCGGAATTTTTATCTTGATCCCACGGTCAGATACCGTCTGGAATGACACATATATAAATATATATATAAATAAATATATATATACATATGAAAAAGTGTTAAATTTCAGGAATCATTTTAGAATGGTCTGAAACGGATTTCCATGAAGCCATTGCAATAGCTTCATTTTCTTCGAAAATTCGCTAAAATCACCCACCAAGTTCATGTGTTCATCAACTCATAGTGCATGACTGGAACTTTAATGTTCTAAAACACCAGGAAATCAAATTGATAAATTTTAGAAGGCCAAATCGACCATGACTTTTCTTGGAATCTATACGATACAGATGAATGATTCAATACTCACCTATACCTAGTAGGTACTTAGTAGTTAGGGGATTGCAAAATACGTCCCTATCAATTGTTTCCTGGTCCAAAAATCGTTCCCCTTCGTTCATTTGGACCAGCTCGCGAATTCGGGTTGAAAAGGAGATCGATGGACGGACCGAGGATGAGCGGTCGGAGTCGTGTTTTCCTTCCTCAAGGCAAATCAGTTGCTCACCGGCAGTCGCGGCGTCCAGTGTGACAGCGTGGTAACTCTGACCACCGACCACTTGGACTCCCAAGAGCTTCTCCACGTCTTCATCACCCGTATTTGGGCTTTCATAAACTACTGTAAGTAGCAACCTCAGTGCTATGCACTCCAAACCATGTTTTTCAGTAATTCCTCATTCCAGAGGACTTTAAATTAAATTACAAAAAGCTAACTCCCAAGTAGTTGCCAAATTATTAAGAACTACAAACTTTTGGGCATAAGGATCGTTCTTCTTTCATCTCAAAAATCGCGGAAGTATGATGTCCGAGACAGAAAAGTTGCAAATCATTGCGCAACGGTTCATTATTTTCTATACTTATTTTTTTAAATATTTACGGGCGAACTCATTAGAACAGTTTTAATATAATGTAAAACAATGATGGTCATGGAGCAGTGGTAGGTAATTCAATGGAAATAGTGCAAATCAGAGATAGGTAAACCCTAGAATACCCCTACATAGAACTTCATGTAGAATTGTAGGGTGAAGTATAAACGAAAAATTTGGAATCTATTTTGTAATCTTGTAATTAATAACTTAAATTTGTTTTGTAATTTGTACCAAATTACACGAAGAAGAAAGAAAGCTAAAACAAATGAATATTACACCTCGAGATCCCCCCCCCCCCCCCCCCCCCCCCCCTCGTTTCTCATTCCGTGTCTGGCACAAAAAAAATAAATAAAATAAAATTACAGAACAAATTTACTCAACGAATTACCTACGGTTTGAAAAAAATGTATTTCTTACCTATTTTGTACGATCACGGATTTAAAAGTTCCAGTCATGCAGCATGTTGACGAGTGAATTATCAAAAAATCGTTTCACCAATTCTGGTCGATTTTTGAACTACGGAATTTTTTGAATTTGGTGAGTGATTTTTACAGGAAATTTCTAGCTGACTTCGAATATATCATAATTACGTACCTATATATGATATAAAATGATAATTTTCTCCAAAAACCTCAAAAAACGCATTTTCATCGATTTTTGAAATTACATTTTTTAAATTTGCCACCCTAATAATTTGGAATACTCCAAAAATTCTGGCCAACAACGATCGAATCCTTCCTTTCGGTATTATTGACTTTTTGAATTTTTTTAATTTTTTAAAAGCGGATTTCCATTGAGACAATTTTCCAAAATTTGCATGCCAAACATTTTTTAGCCATTGCAATTGCTTCATTTTTTTTTTTTTTTTTTTCGGAAATTCGCTAACTCACGAAGGGAAGACGAATAAACGAGTTGAAGAAGGCTATTACCGGCTCTCCGTAGGTATACGATTGAGCCGGGAGTTGATCAAATAATTGGTTTTTGAATATGAAATAGCAAATGGCATTCGGTCGGGAGTGTTATGACGGGGAACATCAAAATTGACGAGCGAAAGAAGGTCATTGGTATCTAAGATGGAATCAATATTATTGTGTTTTTTGTGGTTCTCCAGGGATTTTTTAAAATTCAAATTAAATGATTAAAAAGAGTGATACAATTTTGATGTAAAATTAGTGTGTAAATGGTGATTGAGCGATTAAAAATCAGATAACTCCAGAAAGAATTGAGACATATTTTTACGTTTTTCTACAAAAAAGTTACAATAAATTGTAACTAGTAGTTGAAGAGTAGGTACTAGGTATAAAGTTTCGCTACCCACGACCAAGCACCCTTAATATAGCCTTTTGATTCATTGAAATTACTCAGTAGTATTACTCTGTAGTATTACTCAAATTTCATTAAAATTAATTTTACTGACCCCCCCCCCCCCCCCCCCCCCCCCTCTATCATATACTTCACTGATAATTTTTGAATCCACAAGTGATATCCACCAAGCAGTGTGGGGGGGTGAGGAATCATATAATTAAAATGTTCTTAAAGTAAAAGATGAGTCTATAATATTGATACTAAAGACATAGGTATACTAGCTGATCTGTGAGCTCGCAACTATTGACTCAGCTTGTCGAGTTTTCAAATATTTGGACTTATCTCGATACCTATACCAACTGTACCTAACTGTGTTCACGAGAAGCTGCCACACCTTTTTGTTTATATTATTGACTCATCATGGTGGTAATACCAGTACAAGACTTGAGATTTGGTATAATTGCACGATTACCCCCTCACTGAGTTATGACAGTTTAGTCGGCCCCATGGAAAACCCGGCATGAAAAAGACTTAATCTGCGATAATTAAGGATGTGAAATTTACATGCGTATTGAACCAACCAGATCATTGTTTTTCTGCGTGCCATTCATCGAGATGCCCACTTTACGCACTAATGTATGCAATATTCAAACAACCTTATCATCGAATTGTTTCCGTTTTTTCTTTTTTTTCAACTCCTGTTTCTCAAGCGATGATTCACATGGTCGGATTACAACGGGGAAAGTAAAATATAACGCCGTATTACGTCATAGGGACCAGAAATAGGTAGGTGAAGGTATTTTTTCAAAGCCGTAGATACAAAAGTACCTACTCATAACAATTCTGGGGCTCGATTTTCTCTAGTGACACTAAACTTTGAACCACCTTCCTTCCCTAATTTACCAACGCATCGATTCATTTTTATTTGTAACATATCTATTTCCATATTTTTGAATTATGTTCAATCGTCAATACAAGTCAAGTTTAGTTATTTTTCAAAAACTAAATTTTCGAGTTGCGGAGTTGATGATGACATTCGCCCTTTTGCATGACAAGATTTCTATATTCAGTATCATATCGAGAGAAAATGCCTCACAATGAGAAAATTTACACTTGACTTATTGTTAGTAAGAGTGAATAGACTAATAGAACTAACTACTAGAATCTTCTAGAATTGAAAACTTTGACTGTCGCCTTTTAGACAGTCACCTTCACGTGACAATCATTCAGCAATAACATCATAACGTCCAGATTGTAACTTTTTTCTTCTACTTTGGTAGTCACAAGCTTCGTTTCTAAGTTATTGTAACAAGTGGAAGAGTTAATTTCCATCCATATTTCGTTCCATCACTGAAATAGAAAGTATTTTCAAGACCTTCCAAGGGTCATTTTTCAGTCACATTCGCCCTTCTGCTGGTCTGCTTGTTCCCCCAAATTATTTTCTTTTCCGCTGGATATCTCCTCTCTGGTTATTTTTATCAACCTTCAAAAAACTAGAGTGATCTAATTACCTGTATTACAATAGTAGGTAGCAAGTTAGCCAAGCTGAATGGTTTTGCATCCTCTCTACTACCAGAACTACTCGACCAATTTCGGTGAAATTTTCTGGGATTGTGAGGGTTATTTTCTACAGACACGTTTTTCAAAATGCACCTTAATATTAACTCAGTTTTCCTTGTTGCTTCGAACGGTGGGAAGGTTGGATTTAAATAAATAATGGTGGAATTCTACTAGGTACTTACCTACGGTAGGGTTGCCATCGGCCCTGCTAAATCGGGACATGTACTGAATTCGAGGTGTCATGAAAACCTCCCAGAATTTTGAAGTTTCCCGAAAACTTGTGCCGAATTTGTATGGCCTCCTGAAAACGTCCAAATTTGATCGACAGTTTCCAGAACTGCAAAAAATTACGCATTTTTAAAAACTACGTATTTCCCATCCCTTCAAACACCGCATTTGTGGGGAGAATCCACAAACTCTCTCTTTCCCAGACACTGTTCGAGCTCGGGCTCTCGTTTTTCAATCAAACTTTCGAGCTTTTCTTAAAATAACTAAGGATTTCGATGAAATTCTCAGGATGTACTCTCAATACTTTCCTAATGCTGAAATGACTTCACAACTTTTTTAATGGACATTTTTTCCGTGAAAATCTGTTCAGACCGTTCTAGAACGATTCCCAAAGTTCAACACTTTTTTTTTTAATATAATGTTTATAGGTACCTACTTATGTATATTCTGTGTGTTGCTGAGGAGTCTGTGTTGTGGGTGGGAGGGGTTGAGTAATTTATGGTAAGTAATTATACTTTTTTTTCTCGAGGAGCTATCTGGTCATCCTAGTTTTCAGGCGACTTTTAGAATAGTCTGTCCCAAAAAGTCCCGACTTTCATTTTGCTGTCCCTTCAGGATTACCTACTTTTAACCAGGGTTTCCATATTATGCTCTTCACAGGTTCCCCCGTGGTATATTCGGGATCAGTGCGAAATTTCCTTTAAGAATCACCCTTCAAATCGGTTGAAATGATTCTTTGAAAATTCGCTCATCAGTCCTGGAACTTTTGCTTCCTCACTTCCGATTCAGTAAAGGATGGAAGTAGCTACTAATGACTAAGTAAGATGGAAAGAACCTATTAAAGAAAATACTCTAATTATCTAATATTCGCAACAACAAATTACCTGCAGCACCGTCGTAGAAGCACATAGTAGAATTCAACGTTCAGCCAATCTGTTTCTAGAAGTTCATCCCAATTTTGATTTTTTTACTCATACGTTACATTCATCAAAGTCATCCATCTTCATCCATTAGCTTCTCATAATGATTTTATCTATTCACTTTTTTTTCTCTAGTAGTTTCAACTGTTTCATATTTTCTGCCGTCTCGACCATCTCATTTATACCTATTATTTATATTATGCTTGGTAGCTTTATACAGGATGATTCAGGACAGAAGCGAAAAAAAAATAATTGGGTGAAACTAGG
>JAEMON010000002.1:3787179-3799326 GCA_030264115.1 Lygus lineolaris | reverse complement strand
GTTAAATAAATAAATATTCTACAGTCTTTAGAACCTACCTATTATAATGTTGACAATTTATATTGGGAACAATATAGAAAGCATAGAGTATAGGTAGATTAGGTTTAGTGAAGTCATATCTTTTTCAATTTCCCCTATTTTTCCCCTCTCAAAACCCTTCCCTTTTTCCCCTATGGAAACCCCAGCCCTGACCTACACCCATAGGTCAGGGCTGCCATCCCTGTCCATCCCTACGTCTGTTCCCCACGTAGTGTTCAGTCGATGGAGCCACGTCGCCTTTCCAAGCTTCCAACTCATCCGCCGGCGCCGCCCCCGTCCGCCCCCTTCGGAAGGTTTCAAAGTGGCCTCATACCGAGTCTCACGACGCTCCCGTCGCGCGGTTATCCCCCGAAGTACCCGATCCGTTCAAGTCGGCCGTCTCTCCGGTATCGTATGAGGTGAGAGTCGAGCCGACCAATGAGGAGCCGCCACGTCACAGCGCGCCACCTCGGGTGGACCAGCGGGGGGTTCCGCGAGTTCATTTCACTCGCCGGCTCTTCGCTCGCCGCCTCTCGCAGTTTTTCCGTCGGTCGCGCCCGCGTCGGCTTCTCGCGTGTCTTCTCCTCCACACGAAACCAGAACCTGCCCATCAAATTCGGGTGAGAAAAAACCGCTTTTCAATTTATTTAATTCTTCAACAAATTAGTAAATTTCTGGTGCAAATTAAAGTCATAACAACGAGTCCAAATTTTGGATGGCAAATTTTTGAAAACTTTCTACTCATACCCTTCATCCTGGTGATGAAATTACCCCCAGAAGTCTTAATTCTTTTGTTTTGAATGTGTTACAATATTTTTATACAATCACTATCCAGACAGGTAGGTAGGACATCTCCTAGATACCCTGAGCTTGGGAAAGGTCTAAAACATTCAATATTCAATTTATCAATTCAATTGTTGTCTGTTTGTCTAGAAATTAAATACTTTCAGAAAGAAAGTTGCCAATGTAACTACATTTTGGTAGGAATTTTTTTTGAAAACTAAGTACTCAGTACTCTTAATATCCTTCCTTTTGAATGTGTTTATAAAATTTTAGAATGTTTACTATCCAGGCAGATAGGAATAAGTACCCTAAGCTTGGGAAAGGTCTAAAGTCTAAACAAATCTAAAAGCTTCTTCCATGGAAATCTTTTCTTAGAGTAGTTAGATCGATGCGAACTCTGAAGTTTATACCTACTTTCCTTTAGGCATTCAACTATTACCCATATCTTCAATTTTTGTTGTTTTAAAAGGAAAGTTGCCAATGTGACTACAGTTTGATAGGCAAATTTAAAAAAAAAATTTTTCATCAAAATCCATGTGGTGCCTAATTTGAATGCAACCCTCTGACTCTTTAGTTGAATGTATTTCATGGTTTGTTGTTAAATTCCGATGCATGTTCACTCCGGACTCTGAGCATGGGAAAGGTCTTGAATATTCTCAAATTTTTCCCATGGAAATTAATTTGATTGAGAATATAATAATCATATAATAATATATTATGAATTAATTATAATTGCGAAGGCGTACTGTAGGTAGGAGTATTAGGTACTATACTCGTAGCTGGATAGTGAAGGGCCGAATTGCAACGATGGGGGTCAAAATGGTTCATGTTCGATCTATCAGCACAATCCATGCAGAATCAGCACGAAATTTTCAATATCAACAGGCCATTACAATAGTTGTTAGATTTTTGTCTAACACATTTCAATAGTTTTATTTCAAGCACCAACGAGGATGGTATGATTATTTAATTATGGTTTTTTCATAGCCGTTTACATCTGAGTGTCATCCGGGTAGAAGTGACCTGATTGCTTGTCTTGAATGGGAAATTTCAGTGTATCGGAATTTTGCTTTTTCGACTTCAAATTCTCTTGAAAACCCCCGATTATTAATTTTAGTTCAAAATATTGTGACGTCGTACATATGGAGATATGGAGATTCTACGGGACTCGTTTTTGCTCACTCCTAATCATCGAATACCCCACATGCAGCACCTTTTTAAAAAGCTCTTTCTGAAATCTTTAAGTTGAACGAATAAAATAGAATACAGCGCGGAGTTGTCACTGTGAGGTGAGTGTACATAGCAGGATTTGAATTTTTCATCGGCCGACCTGATCGAGTAAAATCTACTCCATTTCTCCTATCTTCCCTTTCCCGAGAAGGTTCTGAGAGAACAAAGAAAGTTTGACAGGTTTGACTGATAGATACTGAAATATTTGACTTTGGATGGTACAAGCCATTGTGGTTTGATGATAATGCTTTAATTAGAGGTAACCTAGTAATTGCCTTTCGGCTCGATAAGAAAATAATACCTAACAAAAAGTTGTTGAGAGAAATCAACTATTCGGGGAGTCGTTAGTGTTCATTTATTTATATGGGAGGACATGAACTGTTGAATCAAGCAAGTACGAATGAGGACTGAGTCGCAGAGAGTGTCTGCCAAGTAGGTGGGCTGTATAATAGCTTCTTCGATTTGAGACTGACCGTTCTTAATGGGATAATAATGTTGCCTGATCCGTTGTAGGATTCTAATTATTCAAGTGCAGCCTCAGACCCCAGCTGACCTGAATTTGAGTGAAGCATGACCCATAGTAGATACCTATTTAGTGAAACATTGGCATACTCACCCCGAACCTGAATACCCTACCTGAATGTCATTTATTGATTCGATAGCGATCAAATTAAATTAGTAGGATTTCATGATCACTCGATTTTATGCGGTTCAAGGTTGCATGATTCCTGACAATTCTTTCAAAATCATACGTTCAGAGAGACGAGAAGATGAAATTTCATTTTCAATTAATATCTTTGAACCATGGAAAGTTAGTAAATTAAATGATTTTTATTTAAATATTTTTGGCATGTCCTACAAAATATGACCGAATCTGGTGTTTCTGTGAGTGATGAAAGTAGTGTGAAGCGAAAGTTCGCTACAGATGTTTTCTTAGCCAACCCAATAGGTAATATTTAGGTATCGGGTCGGGAACCATAACTTGAATAATCTGATCGCTACCAGCTTTAACAAATGAATGACCAGATTTTCTATCTTCATTGCATCATCATTGTTGACCAAGGCAAGTATACGTGGAGGTAGACGTAGAACCCTCTCTATTCTCCATTTCCTAGACTAACTTTCTGATGTACATACCTACTAGTATATTAATAATAATAGGTAATGTACGTATTTCATCGTGGTTGACGTCCACTCTATTGCTCAGTTTTGGATGGTACAATACAAACCTAAACAGATTTTATCTGGTGGCATCCCGACCTCTGGAAGCACCCCGATGAATCCGCTTGAATAGCAATTAGCTCCAGCTGGTGGTTGCTATGTCACTTTTTCTCCTCAGGTTTTTTGTTCGTTATACGATTCCCCTTTATTGGTCAAGGTATTTCGTGTTCGGGTTGCTCACCCGATGACTGCGTTCATTTCCATTGCCTACTGGAAATCATTAGGATTCTGGATCACAATAAAATACGAAAGGTGTAGTGATACGCTACATAACTATTTTCACAAACAAAACAAAAAAGCTGGTAAACCATACCGATTCAATGCATCTTCATAAATCATATTCTGGACCATAACCCATCATGAACAGCAGAAACGAATCCCAAACATTTAACATCACTAATATCTTCTACAGGTTTCTATAGTTATTTCCTACCAACAGTTGTCTAGAGTTGTCCCAACATCTTCATCTACAGGATATACTTTCTAGGAAAGAATCGCGTTTTATATCCTCCTAGAAAGTAACATGCCCTCATAAACCTCGTGAATACTACTTAAACATAAACTTATCAACTCCATTGTGAATCCATAAAATTATACTAGGTAGGTAAAGATCGATATTTTGCCAAATTGAGGAATTATCGAGTGCGGAAGATCAGGGTTGAACTTTTTCAACTCTTGAAATATACATTCATTAGGTACCTACCTAGGTACTTTTTGTTGTTCATAACGAATTAAAATATTGATTACTAATTAGGTAGATTATAGATCATTATTTTGATATCCTAATTGGAAAACCGGGTGGAATTATTTATTTTTAGCTGTATTTTCAAACAATAGAAAATAACTATAATTAGCTGTCTTGAATAGTAGATAAGCCAAGCGGCTGAACATAACATTTGAATTTATCTTAGTTGGTGACAAAGAAAAATGAGCATTCAATGCCTTATCAACTAACTCTTAATAACACCTGGAAGTAACAAAACATCATGATTAACGTACCTAACCATCCACTAATCTTCGGTTTGGATGGTTAAGTACGTTAATCATGATTAATTGTTTTGTTATACTTTTAGGAAACATACGAGATGATTTATTCCTGAAACTGAACTACGATTCCTGACCTACTGAAGGTTAACCGTTAGCACATAGCAACCAATTAGGTAAGCAGTGGACTCTGAGATAAAATAAATAGCAAATTCGATAGTCATTCATGAACGGCGAAATGAATCGAAATAACTTGTGGATCGCGATCTCATACCTCAGGGGACTATGGCCTGGATGATAGCAACGCTTAGCCGATCATTGAAATTGAGTAGACAATCGGAAAAATCGAATTAAAAGTTTATTTTATCAAATTATTGGAAAATTTGTATGAAAAAGTTTTGTGAAAAGTTATATTATTTTTAATTCGATGATTGGGAGAAAATAACTTGATGCTGAGCGCGCACGAGTATTTTTTCGAAGAGAGCGGAGTGGCACCTGATCAGCAGGATCGCGAACCAAAATTCCTGGGTACCTACTTATTTACTCAAAAATTTGCTTTAGATTCATGTTCGGCAATTTCTAGGTTTTATAGTGCCTTCAACTATTGTCTTTTGTCTTTTATTGTCTTTATTTAGTGAGTCCTCAAGTGTCAAGAATGAGTTTGTATTGACTGCCTACGGTTTACAATGACACGTCACGTAATGATGCTTTTATCAAATACTTCCGCCTGGTTTGATGGTTCGTATCCTCCGTTATAGGAACTTTCAAAACCGCATAAAACGATCCATCAGAAGCCTCTCGTCTTTGTTGAGCTTTCAAATTACGTCTCGGACTTTCTCTCAAGTAGATACCTACCGACTTATATGATTGATATGACCCACATTCCCCTGTATCAAGTTTTCCTGATCGCAAGATACCCCTGTTCTATCAATGCTCAAACACAGCAGACAGTACCTACGACAGAACAGCATATTAAGTACCTTCTGAAGGTACCCAGTATTCCTTCCAGATCAACCGACAGTGTTATTTATTATATAATTCTGTCCGTTTCCCCCTCTTGAGTAGTTTTGGTTCAACAACGAACAAGTACCTACATGTACCTAAATATCACTTCATGATGATCCAGGGAAGGTTTGGTTTTGGCATGAGCTCTATCATTTCTTTGTGATCTTTTGACTTCAAGAAGCACGATGTTAAAAACCTAGATTGTCCCGAATTCTTAAAGTTGTAACAAGCCCAATAACCTAGATGTATACTACCTACCTGATCACGAATATTTCAAGAGTCCTTAACTATAGACCTAAACTGTTTTTTTTTTCCTCCGAATTTTCCAAATGTAATGTACACCTATTTAAAAAGGTGTATTTGGCAAACAATTCAAAAACCGAAGATTTTATTTATTGTTTCAATTGTTAGCCAATCATCGTTGGATGAATTTATTGGTCACTTCCATTATGTCAAAGAATAAAAGTATGCCAATATTTGAACAATTATTTTCCAATCTTGTTTTAAAAAAAATAAATTTATTGATAGTTGCATCAAATACCACCCACCATCCTTTGAAAGAAGAGGATGATAAACAGTATATTTTGTGCGAGACACGGCATGAGAAACGTGGGGGGGGGGGGGGGGGGGGGGGGGGGGGGGGGTATATACACAGATAATAGATGGTGACTTCTGAATGGAGCTCGAAAAAAAATCGGAAAAACTTCGTGGAAGGAAAGTCAATGGAAAAAATTAGTTGGAAAACGGTTTTATTCAGTGTACCTAATAGAGACCCTAGGACTGTCGTATATATAGGTTTTTTCTTCTAATTAAACTTTCTTAAATTTCAAATTTAACTTTTTGTTGACTTTTTTTAAATCAAGTTTTCTAGTTGACTTTCCTCATATTAAACCTTATTATATTGGAAGAAAAGTCTATTTAAACTATTTCAATTTAAAACGGTTTTAATTTCAATTTATACTAACAATAGTTTAAATTGAAATTAAAATTGTTTAAATTTAAATTTAAGATGTCCAATCAGTCATCAAACAATTTTTAATTGAAAATTGAATAAGTGTTTCATGTCATGGGAAAAGTGTAATTAGACGAAAAAAAAGCTACCTATACATTACTATGAAACGTAAGTAGCTGCTCATCCTGTTTTCTTCCTTTCTTAGTTTGTCCAACATCTAATGAATGGAAAAGGCCGATCGAACATCCTTGAACGGGGTGCCGCCAAGCCAACAAAGCTTCTCTCTCGTCCTCCATACTCGCCTGATTCCCTTTTGTCGGTGAAATCCGTATAGGTAATGCTCCGTTGAAGGCAGCCACAGTATCGGGCTTCCCTGGGAATCTTTCCCTCGAGGCAGGGAAATGGGGGCAATCGATATCCTTCATAAGCCGGCTTACTGTTCTAGGAATGAGCTGCCAAGATGAATTTATTTTATACTGTCAGCCCGCTCCAAAAAAAAAAAAAATAAAATTTCACACCAGTTCTGACCACTATGTAAGGCTTAAATACCTTTTAACGACTTTCCACCCTCATTCGGCTGAAGAAACATTTCGGTAAGCACGCTACCATCTCGAAGAATTGTCCTAAAAATGTAATCACTCTAACCGGATATTGGAAAAGTTGGTCAAATCTTGAGGCAGTAGGCTACCGTGCGTTTAAACGCACTTTCGTCAAATTACTGGAAATTGATGCCACAGGTCTACTATCATCCAAGCCCACAATCATGTAGAAGTACTCATTTGAATGTCAAGTTATTTATCGGCAAGTCCTTAACTATAGAACTTGTTGAGTAGACCACCAAATCTATAAATAGGTATAGACCGTTATGGTGAAAGAGGAAGTGAACTAAATGAACTACAGTTCACAGGCGAAGAATATTATAGTTCAATAGTTCAGGGGAATGATTAGTTCATTCTGACTAGTTAACTCGCGAACTCTAAACACCTCTTTGCAATGGCAAAGGTACTATTGTGTTATGTAGAAAATTGGAGCACTTACATTTCCTCTAGTGATTGTAAGTTACCTACCTACTACAGTGGTCCAAGTGTAGGAACGAACCTATTTTGACTCCAGCAATCAGAATTATTGCCGTATCAGCTCCAATATTAATGGAAAAGTTGGCAAAGGTTTGAAGTGGGCAGCGTTCTTCCGCCCGTGTGAAAAAATGTCTCAGACTTTTACTTCCTCGTGTGTGGGGCTTATGACACGGGCAGTCGGTAGGACATTGGAAGCTGGAGTAGGTAACGTCTTGCATAACAGCCAGTGCACACCACCAGGCACTCGAAATTCTAGCCTATCCGATTCATAACCTCAGATAATCACGACCTTGTGTCAAGGCAAGTTTTGTACAAATAACGTTTCCTACCAAGTTTAATGGATTAATGCTATTGCGGACGATTGTAACTCCAACTATCTACATTGATTACTGATTAGTACCGAAAATTTCCCAATTTAATGAGATGGGTAATTAAAGGTTTTGGGAGGAACACGAACTTTATTACCTAGATAATATAATTATAAAATCCTTTGCAAAATGCTAAATTCGCCATTACATTTTCTGTCTTCTCCCTCGGTATGAAATTCGCTATGCCGATTCTGAACTTTTGCAAGGTCCTGAGATTGAGAATTTCTCCTCGTCAGTGATTCCTTCACATTATTTGAGGAACCTCAATGCTACTTGATCGCTGGATATTCATATCAATAATTGTGACATGGCCGGCTTTAGAGCCCAAGAATCGTCTAAGACAAATTACCCAGCAGCCTATTCTTCAATTCTGTACAGTTCGATCTTAATGCCTGCTTCATTATAAATTATTCGATTTTCCAGGGATGCTGTAGAGAAAAGGAATAGCAATAGGTTACCTACCTAGTTTGTGCCATATTTAGAGCATACAAATAAATTGTATTATGAGTTACTGCTAAATCACGACTATTGTTCCGATCTATTATTTTCATAGCTCCAATATAGTCTCCGAGTTTTGTTCGAGTTTTCAAGTTGGCACATACCATATTTATTTTCTTGGCGTAAAGGTGACATTTTATTAGCGCAGAATGCCTCTTAATAATGATCCAAGCCATATGAATGCATACCGTTGGGCCAAAGTTGAATTGAGGCGCTGGAAGTTTTTCTATCTGTCGTTTTGAAAAGGGAGTCCTTCTTCCCGTTAACCTCATTGTTGTCAGGAGAAGAATCCGAGCCGTGAACGAATCGAACGATTTCCTAGATTACAGGACTCCCTTTCTTCAGCAGAAGAACTTCCCATTCAGGACTGCTCCCTTCTAAATTGCAAAGAAAAAAATTAAAAAAAGACGTCCCCAAACGAAATATCTATTTTTTCTTACAAAAAGAAGGTATGTAAGTACCTACCTAGTTTTTTTTCAATTCTTCACTCTTCACTGACATTCAGTGGCAATTGAAGGTGAACGTAGCGTGTGGTGAAAACTTCATCGTCTTGTCCTGAGGGTCTCATCTGGATCCCAATGTTTCAGTTTTCAGCCAAACTCCTCTCCAAAAAATGTTACAAACCGAGTTTATCTTGTCTATGTTTACTGATCTCGGTTTCTCGCTAATGTCTAAAAACTTCAAAGGATCGGATGATGCGTTGCTTCATTCAGCCCACGCTTTCGGTTATTTCTGTTCGAAGACGTTTCCATTAATCAACTTTAAATACTGACGGTGCTGGTTCAGTAGAAATGTCGGGATACCTATACTTCGTTTACTCGAGAGTTGCTTATCTGATGATGTTTATCTCTGATCGTTGCCTCCACTGATCCTACATGAGGCACCTTTCGCACAGTTCGGCAGTTTAAAGCGTCATAATTACTTTTTCCTGTACATCTGTTGAAAACTTTATTTAATTCATTGTTGATTCTTCTTTCATGGCACATAACATTGGATAAATAATCACAATAATTTATCGATGTCATGTCCTCAATGTAGGTAGGTTGGTATATACCTACGTCTGCATCATGTTTCTTTTATTTCAATGTGTAGGTACTTGAACTTCACAAATTTATTTTGTACACACGTAAATGAAGAGATTGAGGATGATTCGCGGTGTGCTCTAGCTTTCGTAACAGATTATTCAATAGAAGATAGGGCTCGAGACCACTACACGATCAATAGTATTATTCCGAGTAAAAGCTCCAGCTAATAATAAGAAATACGCCCTACGAGCTTTTTAAATCGGCGCTATAACGGCAACATCGCTATTTTGGCGCTTATGCGATGTTGCCGTGGTAGCGACGAAATATACTGTGTTATCGTCAGGGCTTAGAAGATATGGATTAGATTATTAAGATTGATGACACTCTGAAAATTAAGGTGTAGATACCTACTAAAATATAATGAAGTATAACCTTTTCTCGACGAATCTAGTCGATTTGTACTAGTACTCTTCTGTTGATTTGTTTGAACTAAATAAAACCAAGAACCAATAACCATGGAACGCTTCGAAGAAACATACAACTCGATTTGATGAAAAGCGAACACCCACTTTTACAGCAAGAATAAATTAAAGAAATACTTACCTACCTATATTATAAAATCCCACCGCAAACCTAAAGCAGTGTACGAGGTATTTGCATTTTTTTCCCCTTTTTTTCATAGTTTCATTAATTCCAGTATTATAAGTCTACATATATGAAGGGTAAGGGGAAAGAACTAGGAATGTCACAAAAAGTTTTTTTTTTTAATAGAAAAAGCTGCTTTTTCATTTTGAACTTAAAAAAAAAAAAATCAATATTTTTCGCGTTAAAGTAGGGAAAAAAAATTCCGACACCCATGAGTTCCATTTGACATAATGTAAACATGTTTTGACTCCGAATACTAACAGAATGCGCTATAGAGATCGAATTCGGGAAAAATGGACATTCCCGGTTCTTTCCCCTGACCCTTCATATTCAAAAATACCATGAGTGGTTATGACTTCTAACAATACCAGGTTCATAGAGAAAATCCCTCGTTTTTCATCCTCATCTCAACATCTACACCTTAACGAAGTTATTCCAATTTTTGGAATTTTTTTTTTCATCTGTTCGACACCGCGATCCAGTTGACTGTAAATAATGGTAAATAATGTTACCTAACGTTCACTTTTTGCGATCTGTGTTTATTAGGAACTACCCATTCAATTATACGAGTATATATTAGTGCGATGAAAGTTCGTATTCCACTCGAGTTCTCAATGGTTAGTGGGGCTGGGGCAGTTGCGGTAGATCAAGGCGAAAGAAATGCCGAGGAGTGCGGCCTTGGCTCGGCTACCCTAGAAATCAAATTATGCCAGATTAGACCTCTTTGTGGGGAAGATACGCCCGGAAGATGAAACCGGCCCGTTCACATCGCTTCGACACTGCCTTATCATTTGATACCTCAGCTCTTCAGAAAGCTGTCAACTTTGTAATTACGTTACTAGACTGTGAATGCGGTTTCTTAATCATCTTTACTCGGCGATACTTTATCAATCTGATAATGCGTAGGTACTTGTAAAACTTGCATCGCCACATTTTTATCCCATTTCACGCGAAACCTACAACGTCATTAGGCATTTTATTACTATGCACCGGTTCCAGTGAGTCACCGAAGTTGTGCTATCAGTGGCGTGGTTAGTACTTGGATGGGTGACCGCCTGCGTGGCTGGGACCCATCTCAGTATTTTTTATCCACTCTCCACTCAACCACTCAAACGGGTGAGCGAAATCATCAGCACAAAAAATTCCGATCCTCCTTTTGGAGGACAACTGATGAAAAAAATCCAGCCTGAAATGGTTGTTTACTTTACATTTTATTACTGAAACAATCACTCCCGGGGAGAAGGATATGAGTTGGCAATCAGTGTCACTGTGTGTCAGCCACAAGAGACGAAATGCTGTGATGCTACTTTTTCAACTTTCTTCTTTCAAAGTGAAGCCGACGTTTGGTATCGCTGGTACCCTTCACACAGAGGAGTATTAAGAATGCATTTTTGGCTTGAGGTACCTTCTATGAATTTTATCAGAAATCAGGCTCCGCTTTCTGCACTTTTCTTATGACAATCTTTGAAATTCTCCAAAAAATAGCTCACGATGTTGGGAAAGATGAATACTTTTTCATAATACGGCCTGGATGGGTCTGGTCTATGACCTTAGGCCCAAAATCAATTAGGAAGCATTAATGTTATGTTCATGCTGTTATTACCTAATATGTAGGTAACAATATTTATGTTTTTAAATAAATAAATGAATATCATAAATCATGCTCACATGCAACTGAATCTGAATTGAGCTCTGTATCTACTTGAATATTTCTGCCTAGTTTCTTCGATCCCAGTCGAAGACGCATTCTTAGGCAGTACCTACAGCATACAACATCTTTCAGCCAAAAATAATGCAGTCTGTCAGAAAGTCTGTCATAATATTATCGTGCCTAAATGCCTTTACCGATCTTCCTTATTGGTTTTATATTTTTTGTTAGGTAGCTACGATATGAGGTATCACTGTATATACCTAATTGGTCGTGAATGGAAATCCTCATCTACACGGTCAATGACCTCTTGAAATTACCACAATGGTCTTCACGGGTCCTAATCGTTATTTTTGCGACAGTGCGGCTGAAAAGGCTTTTTCATCACCCACTTCATGTTCGGAAGAGCCTCGCCGGGAGTTGATTGGCTCGCGGAAGCTGGAATGAGGAGGTCGGGAACCAATCCGGCTCCCTCTATATTACTCCATCTGGTAACTAATCTACCCCAACAAACATCAAGGACCGTATTCACAAACGTTCCTGAGTCCCTAACATGCTAAATGCCCCCTGACCATTTATTCTGATTCAATTAACTTGTGCGCACCAAACCGCTCAACCAGTTTTAACTCAATATTTTGAAAACGAAAATTTCCAGTGATTTGTGGTGGCACCTAGGTTAACACTCGACGTTCGG
>JAEMON010000002.1:3766084-3780840 GCA_030264115.1 Lygus lineolaris | reverse complement strand
GACAACGTTTTTTCTATTTAACTCCGTTTTCTTTTTATTCAATTCTAACACTTATCTTCTGTTCACCCTTAGATGTTAAATTTTTGTGTACAGCTGACCTGTGAGCTCAATTTTGGATTCAGCTGACCTGTGAGCTCAATTTACAACACAGCCGAACTGGGAGCTCAATTTACAACACAGTCGATCCGTGAGCTCAATTTTTGACTCAGCTGGTCTGATTTTGAAGAAATTAACATGCATTGTGCGATAGACCCCCTACACTAGATGAACCCCTATTAATTTTATCGCCGTCGGACCAATAGTGCTGTGTGAAAATGGTTAATGTGGAAGACACAACTTGTTCGAATGCCAAAAGCGCACGGTTTTTTATTTATTTATTTTTTTTACATTACGATTTCTGCGATTACATTGCGATTTCTGCTTCTCTGATCATAAACGTTGCTAATGAATTAATTCGATCGTCCAAATAATTTAGGAACTCGAAAATAACTCAGAACTTTCATTCTAAATTTCACACCATCTCCCTCAGCATTGGAATTCAGTACAACTTTGGGAAACAAGAAGATACTTTGCCTATCATTTCACCTAATTGTAGCTTCGTTACCTATCTCAGTTATTATTACACTCCTTACCATACTCTAAACACCTACCACCGGCCTCTTACTCCACGACATACCTTTCAATTCCTGAGGAGTCCACTCCATGAGCACAATATTTGGTTTCCTCTAGTTCAATAATACAAATGCCGACCTGAATTAATTACAAATTATTCAACATTGACTTCGCAAATCAATTTGTATATCCCATATTCTGGTCGTTAAATTTTTCTCTCATCCCGAACCGGCGTTTTTTATTTTCAATCACCGCCGTAAAAGCTAGAAAGTTAGTGCACAAGAGAGAGGCTGCGATGGTCGAAGGGTTTTCCGTACGAATTCCTAACCTTACAACACTTTTATAGTTCACGGTTGAACGCGGAACTGATCCGTTGCCAATTCCCGAAATTCTGCTGCACAACTCTGGTTGTAGAAACTCTATGAGTTAACTCGATTCACAAACGAACGAAATACCTAGCTTAGAAAAGTAAGTTTAGGTATGAGAATGTTCTGAAAGAAAGTTCCGCATTGAATCATTTAAAAATAATATTGAAATTGAACTATAGCCTAGGTACGGGGTAAACCTTTATTTTTCGTTCTCCATTTTGATGATCTCATTCCAGGAAGTTTCACGCAAAATGATATAAAAACTCAGCGAAATAATAAAAACCCTTTTAATAGAATTGGTTTTTAAAATACTTCCAAAGTTTGGCGAAAGTAGTGAAGTCACTGCCTATTTATCATTCCTCAAGGACATTGAAAGTAACGGCCCCAAGTAATGGAAACTCTTCCAACAAGACAGCATCCAATGGGAGCATTTCTCGGTGTCCGGTGTTTTTTATTCCCTACGAGAATAAATGTACGTATAGTGACTTTCTACTTTCATCAAACTGTAATAATTAATTAGGTAAAAATAGAAAACCCATAACTGGAGAGCTGCGATTGGTCTTTCGCTTCAGGTTTAAAATTTCCGGTTATTTTATATTTGAGAGTAGTAAAAAAAGTTTGCCAAGTTGAGTGGGCAGTGTATAGCTTCATCACCTTTGTAACATTGACGTATGGATTCAGTAAGTGAACGTTTCAGGGAAATGATAATATGATAGTTCCGGAGTTACGCCTATGACAGTGAATTTCATGTTTGCGCATGCGCAGATTCAATCGCTCATCCAATTAGTTCGAAATCCATAGGTGACTTGGAGTCAGCCCATTGAAATCGGTCCATTAAGAACTGATAAATCGTAGTTTCAGCAAATTCACGTTTGCGCATGTTCACACGTGACTAGTGGTCCGATGACTATGAAATGTATACGGGACTATCTAGGCCCCCACCCTTCATATAGTTTTGCCTGGAACAAGGAATTGACCACCGACCGACAGACAGATAGACACGGAACCAAAATTGTTCAGAAAGCTCTGAAACGTAAAAAGCAAGTGGAAATTTTGATTTTGGAGAACAAAAGTTTTTTTAATTTCTTGCACGCAAACATAGCTTCGGTAGTGAGGAAGCAAAATTGTAATAATGTGAAAAGTGAAAAATATATGATTTTCCGCTAAGTAAACATTAAATCACCAATCAGCGAGTACCTAGGCGTCGGGGTCACCCCCCCCCCCCCCCCCCCCCCCCCCCAAAAAAAAAAAAAATATATAAATGTAAATACATAATTTTGGTAGAAAATTTTGGCGAGGCCTGTTCCGAGTCTTTTTGATTAGCTGTGCGCTAATCGGGTAGGTAATAGTAGTAACAATTTAGTACATAGTCTCCTGTATTCCACTGAACTCGAATAGTTCAAACCAGCTTTCAACCTGGTCTGTAGCTCTACTAATATAGAAGGTACTTCAAAATTTTGATTGCTCTTTGCTCTCAGCGTTGACGTTGAAAAGTATAGTCGATAGGTAGAGAGATAGGTAATTATGCGATCCTTGAATGGATTGAAGTTTTGGTTCAATCTTACTGTTTTAGGAAAAGAGGCCCATTTCCAAATTTTCAGTTGTTTATTCCAGGTCCTCCGTAGCCTCTTCTTCAGTAGGCACTATATTTATCGACATTAGCTTCTTGTGCTTGCCAGAAGTCCCTAAAGAAGGGAGCAGAGCAGATCTGAAAGCTTGTAAGTGTGTGAAATAATACTCTACGTAGGCACAATGTGGAAGAGGATCGTTTCTCCTGAAATTATTCAGAATTATGCGATATCCCTGAACGTTTTTTGATGGTCACGTTTCGTATGCAACTCACGTTGACCTTAGGTGGTTCAACTGGTGTACTTGTGTCATCGTCGCCAGTGGATCTTCAAAAACTCTTCTTCCCATTCACTTTTGTGTGCTAATCGCCGAACCGAAGAACGTCAGACGAATTTAATTAGACCACCGTGAGAACAACTCGACTCCCTTTTACTTTTGTTGAAGATCAAAGCCTGTAGCGTCTTCCGGTTTACAAATGCCTACGTACAAAATCGTTCATCTACTGCACTTTATTATGGCAATTTCAATTTATTCAATATTATACAGTTAAGATCGCGAAGGAAAAAATTAAAGAATTTTCAATTGCGAGCGATAAATTACCTACCTACCCATTTATGACAAAATATCTACCTGTTTTTAAATGTAGATGGGCACCAATTCCCACTGTTCCTTGCTATCGTCGTAATAAATGGGCCTCCTGAGAAATAGTAAATTGAGGAAGACCTGTGATATAAATTTCATTATGAATAGGAACTTAGGAACGAATGTTTTCAGTGCTGCTGGACAATTTTTGAACGACTTCCAGTTTACTTTCTGTAAGAAATGAAAACATCCCTTTCCCATGAAAACATTGTAAAATTGCATCATTTGTTACCTAAAGTATAAAATTCGGTTTAGTGAGGAAAATACTAGTTACTCGATACAAGAACACAAGTTCAGGTTTTCATTCCTTGTATTCGTGTTACAGCGATAGTCATGTACCAATGTTCTGCTTTGGGGATCACTGCTGGCGCTCACCGTCTTTGGGCTCACAGATCTTACAAGGCCAGACTCCCACTGAGAATTTTGCTCGCGTTCTTCAACCTCATCTCATTCCAGGTAAGACACATTCATTGCCCTACCATGTACTTTACCTTTTGTAGAATAGCACGATGCCAAAGAGGAAAGGCATTGCACACCATAAGTAGGTACCTGCAAATTTCAATTCAATACCTAAAGGGACTAGACAAAGTGTAAGATTAATCCAATTTTATGTTTGGTATTGTATAGGTACCTACTAAACCATACGTCGGAAGAGGTAAAATTGGAGGGTAAAATGGGATTCAAAATGATATGGTACAACATCAAGGCCATGTGTCAGAAATGAAAAGAAAATGCTAACACATTTCAATTGACCAACGTCCAATATCAATATCAGGCCCTGATATTGATTTCCTAAATTGCCTATATCATAAAAGATTAATTTTAACATAATTTATGTAATATTTTATTGTACATTGCACTTCATGTGTACCTACATTGTAACATTAATATTATGTTATACCTACTTAGGTGAAGAAAAAAAACGTCTGCCAAGTTGGGTGGGCAGTAAAGCTTCCTCACTTTTGTAACATGGACGTATAGAATCAGTTAGTGAACATTTTAACGAAATTTCTAAAAAAACTAATTTCAAAATTGCGCATGCGCAGTAGCTATTACTGAACCAATCGTGACGAAATTCATAGGTTATAGTCTAGGAGTCAGTCCAGAACTACCCTGCAAATTTGAGCGAAATAGGTCAATTAGGGACTGAGATACATGGGTTTCAGGGAATTCGCGTTTGCGCATGCGCTCACGCTACTTCAAATTCGGACCACATCTTCAAATAGTTTTGCCTGGGACAAGGAATTGACCACAGACCGACAGACAGACAGACAGACACGGAACCAAAATTGTTCAGAAAGCTCTGAAACGTAAAAAGCAAGTGGAAATTTTGATTTTGGAGGACAAAAATTTTTTTCGTTTCTTGCACGAATACATAGCTTCCTACCTTCGGTAGTGAGGAAGCAAAAATCTCGAAAATACTTGGACCGTTACCTATATTGTGGTTAGTGCGGTTCTTAGAAGTGAGGAATTAGGTACCTACCTGAAGGACATAATATTGACAGTTCACAGAAACCCGGTTGGAGAAGGCCTGCTTGGAAGCAAAAAACCTTAAGCTTGCCGTTTGCAAACCAAGGAAATTGTGTGGAGCGAACTCATTGTTAGTTGAATTGAAGAACTTCCGAGAACTGCAGGTTATTTGAGGAACCGGATTTGCTCTTTGCTTTGCTCGCCTGTCCTGATGAAAGGCAGTGGCAGACAGTGTTCAACTGTTGAACAATAGTTCGTTGAAAGAGAAGGCCCAAAAGCTCAAGCTTGTTAATTTTTCTCGTTAAGTAGAACCTACCCACAGAGACATCTTATACTGTAACTATAATACAAAACAACTTATACAATCTAACTATAATCTTCACTCCTATAGTAAAATTATGGGGGACTGTGAGTACATGACATTCTATAGTTCTTACACCATCGAATGTGAAATTAGAATAGAATAGAATAGAATAAAGTTTATTCACAAATGATTTTACAATGACACAAGACAAATGAGTAACAAATACAATGGTACTTAGGCGCTAAACATTTAATTGATTCTGCCTAACGATAGGCTATGCCCGTGTTGTTAGGCAATCAGTTGCCAATTGCTTAGTATTCTATCAATCATCGATAAAAGTTCAAAAATCAACCGTTCAATAAAAGCTTGAGCTACATGATCACAAAGTTACATGAAGTTACATGACCAACAGCATACACCTCAACACCTGCCATCATTTTTATATCACAGGTATATGCTGCCGATTAAGCTATCAATACCTCCCATTCCTCTCCTGACTATCCATGATAAAATTTCAGTTTTGTAATTAGATCTCGTGTAGTTCATAGGAGATTTCATGTTAGTGCTTAAACTCCTGTGGATTATGTATAGTACGTAAGATGCACTATGAGAGATCATGAAAGAGTTGTTTGTTGTGTGTGTAGATGGATGAGTTTGTTGAAAGAGATGCAAATTGGTTTGATGGTTTTTTTGAGACTCGATCGACGTTCAATAATTCAGGATGATTTACCTCACCAGTCGGTTTTTTATTTATTTTATTTATTTATTTAATAGAACGGGCGAAGCCCAATATACAGAGTTTATTATTATATAAATGAAGGAACAGTTGTCAGCAGGGATACATAATGTGGAGGTTAATCAATACTTAATATAAATAACTACATTATAAGGGCAGTAGGTAAGTGGTAGAGTTGAAATGGAAACAAAAGTGATTTTTGAATATACAGCGGTACGCT
Organism: Lygus lineolaris; assembly: GCA_030264115.1. Classification (NCBI taxonomy): domain Eukaryota; kingdom Metazoa; phylum Arthropoda; class Insecta; order Hemiptera; family Miridae; genus Lygus; species Lygus lineolaris. The sequence continues at coordinate 3,774,919 of JAEMON010000002.1, read as the reverse complement.
TCGAGATTGATAATGGAAATTACAAGAATGTAGATTTTAGGTGTCGCTTGATGGAAGGAAGAGAAATTTGAAGATGATAGAGAAATTTGAAGATGAAGAAGGTTTGATATCTTCGTTTAATCACCAATATTTCGATGCCTTTGATGGTCACCCTCTTCACACCACGTTTGCCCATGTGCAAGCTCCATTCTCTCTGCTGTTTCATCCAGTTTCATCCTTTAATCTATCGCCTTTTAAAAGGTCACATTCACACATAAACATCTCAACAACACTGCTACGTCTTCACTCAATCAACCAGACCATTGACTGAACATCTGGAAAACCATTACCAATGGAACTGTTTCATCCCTTATTGATCAGAGATACCCCTCGGGGATGAAAACACTATGGTTCTACACCAATGCCCCCACAGTGGATACACATAACCACAATATGCAAATACACATTCACTACTGATATCCATGCCTGAAGAGGGTCACAATGGCACCGCAATATTGCTGATTAAACGAAAATATCAAACCGACTGGTGAGGTCAATCACCTTTAATTATACGAAATGTATCGCAGTTTCATTGATTCTGCTTAAGTATGTTGAAGACACGTTTAAAAATACTCGGAACTCGTTTTTATTCCCTTATAGAACGACATTATGGAATGGGCGAGAGATCACAGAGTGCACCACAAATACTCCGAGACCGACGCTGACCCCCACAACGCCACGAGAGGCTTCTTCTTCTCCCACGTCGGCTGGCTCTTGTGCAGGAAACATCCCCTCATCAAAGAGAAGGGAAAGGGAATCGACATGTCAGACCTCGAAAAGGACACTGTAGTTGCATTCCAGAAGAAGTGAGTATTCACGAGTACAGCAAATTATTAGATTATAGTTTGGGTGTGGATATAATTACGGGTAATGGTCATTCCTTATGATGTTTTGTATATTTTATCAAATATGGTAAATATCTGAGGGTGCTTTTCAAAAAGTCAATTCACGAAAATGAAAAGTTTCATTGTGTTGATTTCAATCAACCATTAATGTTGAATGTTGATTAGTGTTAATGTTGCCTGGAAGGTTAAGAAAGAAAGATCAAAAACAGTACCTAGCTCATTCGATTAGTCTGAAACTGAAAGATACCTTCTTAAATCATGAAATGAGGATAACAACAAATGTGATCTTCGTTTCTTAATCTTTTGGCCGGCCGCGTTGATTTTTGCCGACCCGATTGATCAACTTTGAACTAAATCAAAAACTTTTACCTGCATGACCTTTTATATTTAGCGAATTTTGTATTGAAAATTAGCTACCTATTGCAACGAGTCCAATTTGCTGACTAAACTGTACAGAATTACGAGCTGGCGGTCAGCAGGCTAGCATTTCGAATTAGAAAAAAGTCCCATTAATGCAGCATGAGTTGATGAGTGACTTTTCAAAGAATCATTTTAACCGATTTGGTGGATGATTCTTATAGGTCGCGCTGATTCAGAATATACCATGTATAAATAATGTTCCTATGTTTAAGATAGTAATTTACACCAAAAACCTCACAAAACACGTTTTTTAGCGGTTTTTTACTCTAAATTTTCAAAATTTGAACCCTTGGAGTACTCAAAAATGCTGGCCAACGAACTCATCCTTTCTTTTGATATTATTGACATTTTGAAATTTTTTCGGGTTTTCAGCTCGATTCCTCAGCCAGATAACATCTGGAGTGAGACATAAATATAAATATATATATATATATATATACATATAAAAATTGTTAAATTTTAGGAAGGATTTCGTTTTAGGAAGGTCTGAAACGGATTTCCATGAAGAAAATTTTCAAAAATTTGCATTATTTGAATGTTGAAGCCGTTGCAATAGTTTCATTTTCTTCGAAAATTCACTAGAACTCTTAGACCCAGATTATACACATCTTGGTAGGGACTTTCTTTACCAAGTTATTATTTAATGACATAACACGAATCCACTGACATCCGGCGGTACAAAACTATAAAACACCTAATATGGCCATATATTTCAGGTGTTATGGGTAGTATGGTCGGCCGTGTGTTGTTTATTTAACGTATATAGTCGGGATGCGGCCCAGGAGGTAGAAATATGAGATCTATATCATGCTCAATGCTGTATTTTAACGTTTCGTACAACGCCTGTTTACATTTTCAAAAAACTTGGATTCAATCAAAAATAGAGCGATCATCCGAGCAAAACTCGAACACGTCAATGTGGTATTGTTTTTTGAAAATGTACACAGGCGTTGTGCGAAACGTTAAAATACAGCATTGAGCATGATATACATAGATCTCATATTTCTACCTCCTGGGCCGCATCCCGACTATATACGTTAAATAAACAACACCTAGGCACCAAGTTTGCTGGGGCTACATCCAGGATGGCGTAGAAAGCAAAGAATTATTTTAGCGAATGAAACTAAAAACGTGAACTATGGATAGTGGTTTCATATTGTAGTATCCCAGTCCATCCAAACATGGGAGCCTAACTTATTATTGGGCCAAGGGACCGTATAACTGGCCTCGTTGCCTAAAAAGGCTCATGTCCTGTTTCTACCTTGTACCTGTATAAAGATGGTATAATAGGTACCTAAGTGTTATTGTATTTATATTCTTATTCTTGTATATAAAGAAGGGAGGATTAATAATCCAGAGAGAAGTTCACCGATGAAATTTTGTGTTGGTCTTGCTCCAAGATGCAACTGGCTGTTCTTACACGACTATGTTTATTAAGTACCCAGCTACCTGACTATCCATACTTACGGATAATCGATTAGGAATCTTTCGCTCTTTAGATTGATTTATCCTTCTTGTAAGTTACTGTACAAATCCGTTTCGTTTTTCAGATACTACTTGACTTTGATGCCTCTGGCCTGTTTCGTTTTCCCAACGGCCGTCCCCATGTACTTTTGGGGCGAGAGCTTCGTCAACGCCTGGTTCGTGGCCACTATGTTCAGATACGCCTTCACCCTCAACATGACTTGGCTCGTAAATAGCGCTGCTCACATGTGGGGACAGAAACCCTACGACGCGTAAGTACCTACTTCATACTTTCATCAGGGAGGGGTGTGAGAACGTATGCAGCCACACACTCGAGCCTTTTGGAGGGGCATAAAATTGGCCAATTTTGGTGAAAAAGATAAAATGAATAAATATGGCAAATTTTCAGAAATTGATTTAAATGTGGGGTAGAACTATTAACTAGAAGGAACTTTGCCTCAAAACTATTACAGTTGAATTCAAGGTAAACCCGAAGATCTACCCCAATGAGTTCTGAAATACAGTAGACTGATGCCCCTGACCGAGGTCCAAGGTCAGTAGGTTGGTAGGACGGTGATTCCCGCATTAGAGAGTACCTACTAAGAGACCTACCTAGAGAGTACCTACTATTCTGAGAGTACCTACTTGCAATAGAAGTGTAAAAATCATTGTAACGTAACCCAGAAGTTTTCATTAATTTATTTAACATAATAGTGGTTCAGGGCACAAGAGAGATTATTGAACCTAGCAAGTCAATCAATAATAAATCAAATTGAGAGACATAAATTTAATGTTCTAAAAGGCGAAAAACGGTGTTTTTAGACTTTACATTTCAAAAACAGCCTTTCAATTTTATCAATTGAAAACGTAACCAGACCCCATAAAATGTGAGTTTTGCACACTTGCAATTTTCGCCTTAGGCCGTCCCTGACTTTCCTAAATAGCTTAATTTTCTTTGAAAATTCGCTAAAACAAACCAGGACTACCTCCCTAATTCCCGTTGGGTTTAGATAGAAAATGAGAGATCAAATCAATGTATACCTACATACGGCATTCTTAAGGCAATTTTGCCTTTTTTTCATAGAGGCAATTTTGCGCTGATCCATGTGGACACTGTTGTGGGTTCTTGGCTGCCTCTAGACTATTAGTGAGCGCAATGTCATGCGGGTCTGCCTACACATTATTGTACAGGGGGGAATCCGACGTCATCGAATAAATCAGTTACTTCTCAGCTCATCACCGTCTCGTCTACCTTATTAATTATCACCCCACTAAACAGACACCTTAGCATCCATGTACCTATAGCACTTTAAAATCCTCAATAGCATACTCCAAATGCGACCCCGAATGCGTGTTATCTGCGTGCTTATATTTAGATAAGTTTTGGTCCATCAGTTACTCAGATCGTCCCGTAATTTGATTTTCGGGTTCCAGTGATTCCACATACTTTTGTTGATACGTTAATTCCAAATAATAAACCAAAATAAGCGCCACTCTCTGTCTGTTCTATTCGTGTCACTACTGAAGATCACAACTGATTGCCGCCTGACACCCATAAGTTTATGAAAGGTATTTTCAGTTTCGCTCAAAGCTCGGATAATGTTTGAATTATACCTACCGGCCAAATGAAGGCTATTCTCTCCTGGATTACTTACCTTCAAGAGACCGTTTAAAACCTCAGACTTCGTGAAGATGAAAGATTACGCAAAGCTCGTCTCTTGGGAGGAGTCGTAATATCTACTCGATGGTGATCCGGAAGTGATGCAACGGACTGTAGTACTCCCGTACAACCGGTTCTTCCTGACCTACCAACCCAAAACACTGGTTCACTCGGCCCTTGAAGGTGGAACGTACGTGCGAGTTTGTCCGGAAACTAGAAAAACTAGGACAATGTCATGATTTTTATGGAGTTTTGCTTAAGACGCAATCCTTCTGAATGTGGCTGAACCTAGTAAGTATCTACCGTGTATTCATGGTAGGAAGTAATGAGAAATTTCTGGATATTGGATTGCATGGAAATAACCGAACTCGGTGAGGTTCTATTTGAGACTATAGATAGGTCTATGGATAGTGTTGAACGGACGGACGGACAGAGAAACAAAAAATAGTCGCTTCACGTGGGATGTTTACCGTATAGTTTCTGGTGGGGACTGTCGTGACAGTGTGTGGAGACTGTCGGCACCAAAACTCCGAATAGGTATCAATCATCACCTAAATATCATCACTGTCATGAAACACTCACGTTGGCCATGGTCATGTAGACGCACCAGTTATAATAATTATTTACCATGGTACCTACACTACCTGTAAGTATATCATATAATAAATCACCGTTATGTCTTTTCATAAGTATCTCAGCAATTCATCATATTTTACAAGCATATGATCATTGTTAATAACATTTAACATTGAGAGCTACATTTCTTGAGAAATCAGATTTTCTTGATATTTCGATTTTTCTTGATAAAACGAGAACTATTGGTCCTACATGGTTTCGGTTATGCTTAAATTGAAGCTAAATAATTGCCCTACAACTTAATCCCCCGTGACTTTCCTCGTGGGATGGATATTTTAGCCGATATTTCGTACGGAAGACAGGCAAAACCACGATTTCTAACTTTTGGGGAAAAATAGGAAATGTTTGAAGAGCTGTATCTCAGGACCTATTGGACCTAGAAAGTTACTGTTGCGCTCAAATCGTTGCAAATCTTGTCTACTTTAATTAGGTAAATAATGACGTTTTCGGTAGGACGCACATGTTTTGCGTTATAAGCCAAAAACTGAAAACATTCCGCTAATGTCGCGGTTTGTCGAGCACCACACATTTTGCACAAGTCTTTCGAAGCTGCAAACTCGGTCCTACACTACTGGAACCATCCAACATACCAAAAAATCAGAACGTGTCGATTTTTTCCGACCTAAGCCGTTTTTTGTGTATACGGTGACTGGCCTATAATTTTACGAGGAAGCGTTGAAATATGAAGATTGTAACCAATCAGATTTCTGGATATGGTAGACATGTTCCTATCAAATAAGTCGACGATGCTTCGATTAAAAGTTAATCTCGACTATTTTCGCCTTTAGTGAACCCAGGAATGTTTTCCACTACCTGAACCCTCTCTAGGTAAATTAATACCACCTTTGATTTGAGATGGTTGCAAGTAGCCTATCCGCAACAGTGTGTTCATTATGGGCGGAATTTATCTGTCGAAATTATATTTGCCCAGTATAGATAAGAGCTGCTCTCTCCCTCCAACCCGATAAAGTAGGTTTTTATGTGTTTTTTTTTCGAATAATGCAGATTCCTAGACCTTGATAAACTAATGACGGAATGTTACCCTGATTTTATCATCGGTGGTTTATATCAGCTGAAGAATGTTGGCTTCTCTGCAGTACTATCGTATTTTACATTGTCTTGCTTGATGTCTGGACCTTCGTGATAGGATCGAGTTCTTCATACACTCCCGAAATTCAATCAAGTATGAAACGTTCGACTCCTTCCATATCAAAATAACAACAACGTTAGGCTTTAAAAAATCCGATCACGTGAACCTTTAATGCCAGCCCCCCAGTCTCAAGGATCATGACGAAAATAGTCGGTAAGAAACATCGTACGATACGCGTTATTCTGGTGTCTTCATTTAAGCCTATTCATCCCCCTTCTGTTGGCCGGAGGTCAGAGTTAGATTTTTAGAGTAGCACTCATTCTGAATAGATTTTATTGGTTTGCAATGAACCCAGAGCCAGAACGTCCGGTTGGCATTCTAGCGTTTCATTTTGGCAAGCGCACCGGCGTGTCACGAACTCACGAGAAAACGTGATGTAGATACCTATGATCCATGTTTTACATGAATGAAATAGTATTATTATTATTTTATTATGGTGTCCATTGAAGTACTTTTTAGCGAATTTTAGCGAATTTTCGAGGAAAATGAAGCTATTGCAATGGCTCCATATTTTTGAAAATTTTCTTCATGGAAATCTGTTTCATAACATTCTAAAACGATTCCTGAAATTTAACCCTTTTTCATATGTATATATATGTATATTCATATGTGACATAAATATATATTATATTATGTCACTCCAGACGATATCTCACCGAGGAATCGAGATAAAAATCCAAAAAAAATTTAAAATATCAATATCAAAAGAAAGGATGAGTTCGTTGGCTAGAATTTTTGGAGTACTCCAAGGGATCAAATTTTGAAAATTTAGGGTCGAAAATCGCTTTAAAAAAACGTGTTTTTTTAGGTTTTTGGTGTGTAAATTACTATCTTAAGCATAAGAACATAATAATATGGTATGTTCGGAATTAGAGTTAAATTTCCTATGAGAATCACTCACCAAATCGGTTAAAATGATTCTTTGAAAATTCGCTCATCAACTCATGCTGCACGAATGGGACTTTTTGCATCACAAGATGATATTTCAAGAGCATGAAGAAGCTTTTAAAACTATACGCACAAGCAGGGGAATAATAATTAGTAATAGCTAGTAGTAGGTACCTACCTAGGTAATACATGACTGGTTGGTTGTTGTATTGGTAGGTGTCCCACTTAGCACTTTCCGAATCCTAGCATGCCCAATAACCGGCATCAACTAGGTACCCGTAGCTAGTATAATAGCTAGGTATGCTCCTAAATGAAACATTCCAAAGTATAAAATAGCTAACAATACCTAACCAAAAAAACCTAAACCTAAAAAATAGATAATGAAAGGTCCGACATCAGGAGGGTGGCAGAAGTCCACGACCTCATTGATACGAGCTAAGTTCTAAGTTGACAAACATGAACACGATCAACTTATTTTTCTCACAACTATGTTGACTTTTTCACGTTTTTCATACCTTGGCTACTGATAATCCGGGTGATGAAATTGATAGGGAATCACAAAGAGGCCACTCCCCAACTACCAGCAAATTGTCAGTGTAATCGGGCCGTTATATCTTGAGAAATATTGGTGTTGTAACCTGCAAAATCCCTGAAAATACCATCGAAAGGAGAATAAGATTGGAAGTTGGACACATATCACACGCAGACAGACAGAGACAGAACCAAATATGTTCGTAAATGAAACCCCAAAACCAAATGAAAATTATGATTTTGGAGGACCAACATTTTTTTGTTAGAGAGTTCCTTCCCTTCTGAACAGCAAAGACAGACGTACAGATGGAGAAACCTGCGAACAGTCGGAATTCACCATTTATTGCCTAGTTCTATAAACTGCAATATCCTTCGAGACCTTCTCAGGAAGTTGTTTCCTACCTATATGGAGAGAAGTAAATATTTTGATTTATCGAAAGCTGCCCAAAATTTTGTAATTTTTTTTTTTTACTTAAATGTAGGTATTTGGTGTTATTCCCTGAAAATGGGGTTTGATTGCGAATAAGTAGGTGTCAATGTAATAAGATATTTCGTACTAGATAGGTACTCACCTATCGTATTAATTTGATATTTTTTGTTACCTATTTCTCAGAAAATATTACTTTATAGTTTTCCGTTTCGCAATTCCTCAAATTAATATTTCATAGTTACAAATTTGACGTAACAACGGTAGAAAATTGTAGATACACCATCCACATCCAATTATTTTATGGAAATTGTTTATTACGGAAATTATGTCATGTAAATCATATGATGGGAATCTCGTCTAATTCACATGGAATTGTAATTATGTTGACTTATCTGGACGACAGCTTTAACACGATGCAACTTCAATCAGATATGTAGAGTCCCGAGTTGCTCTAATCCCATTTCCCACATCAATTTCCGTGTACGTACTTATTTAGCCAGAAGCAGGTATTCGAGTAGTCTATGGATAATTGTTGGTAATTTCATGTTACCGGCCATCAACTCCTCGTTCTTCCATTGAGCCTCCACCTTTCCAACTCATGGTGACTTCCAATGGAAATCAAGAGTCACTATTCATTAGCGCGCTAATAAGCTGGAAATGACAAAGCGGGGCTCAGTAAGCGTGTCAACCCTAACAATTAGGTGCCTAGGAAGAGCGCAGAAGCGAAATTGCGTTCAATTCACCTACGATGGTGGGAGGGGGGGGGGGGGGG
>JAEMON010000002.1:3701706-3762202 GCA_030264115.1 Lygus lineolaris | reverse complement strand
CCCCCCCCCCCCCCCCAGACCCGGATTTTCTCTCATGGCCCTGCACAGAATACCTAACTGGTGCCTTGTGACAACAAATGAGTTACGGCTGAGGGTTTTACGAGAATACCTTCTCTCCATAATATGTTGATATTATTTTCTAATTCTGTGGTACTTGGCCAGTTGTTATTGAATCGTGTACGTAGGTATTGAGGGTTTTCTCCCGCGCGGGCAGCATCTTTAGGGAATTCTCGCATGTAATGGGTCTGAAAAGTCGTGATTCTACTCCATCACTATGGTCAGTCTACCTTGAAAAAATGTGTACCAACTCACACATTTTCAGGTCGAAGATCCGTCAAGATTAACACTCATAGGTAATCATTAGCTTAACAAACGGATTTTTGCTCACAAACACTGTAAACATAGGCAAATTAGAAAACATTCACCGATTTCAAGATATGAAAATTATAAAATAAAATACAGAAAGTAAGTAGGTAGGTACCTACGTGATCTTAAAAAATGCAACAACAAACCTAGGATTAAAAAATTGATCGGATGTCGATTAGAACCATTCTGAGGTGGTTTTTCAGAAATTGGATTTTCTGTAGATTGCATACTTTCCTTTCACCTTTCTGGTGGGCTAAGGAAAGCATTTTCATTTAGTTTACTCTTTTTTAATTTTCTTGATTTAAATCGGTTCGGTTCCTAATTAATTTCAATATTTTTTTGAATATTTATTCAATTAATCTGAGTAATAAAAATAATGTTGTGTGTTGCACGTGATTACACGTATGAAAGGGTTGAGGGTGAATAATAATTAATGCTGGCTTCTTCAGAGGTTCCGTCCAACTAGTTTCGCCATTCATTCGGCCTCATCAGGGACATTAGTTTAGCGTAACACGGGGCCGAAGGGCAGCGGAAAAGAGATGTTCGTAGATTGGCTAAGTGCCTTGTTGAACATATTGTACGTTTTAGTAGGTACTATTTTTTCATTTCAAAACAGCGAATCGCACAGTGCATCAACATGGTACCTTGAAAAACTGAAATTTATGCTAGATGGTCGTTTTTATCATTTAATGATGATTAACAGGACGTTTCCATTTTTTCCCGACCGTCGCGTCACGATATAAATGGCGTAAAATTAATCGTTATCAAATGATTTGACTGTAGAACCGTAGGTCTACCGTACCGTTAGTTTTTTTATCTTAAAAAACGCCTAAAATATCACATAAGGGGTATTAAAAATGGGGGGATTCAATTAACTGTCATTCAAATGACAACAAGAGTGTTCATTGGTTTTTGTAAGAATTATTTGAATAAGTTCCTTCTCTTTGTCATCAGCGTATTGTTGTAGGATTCTTTCGTATTTGAGGAGCTGAGTTTCAAAACCAAGTTTCTCCATCGGTGCGAAATTAAAGGAAATTGAAAAACTCTTTTCGCCCTTTATTTTTACATAAAAGGCATCATTTGTTTTTTAATTTTGCAGTTTACCTCCCTTTTTTATGTGCCAAAAGGGTTCGAAAGAATTGCTCTTATTTAATTGAATAAAGCAAATATGTTTTGGAGAATCCTAGTTTTGAACCAATGGCTCCATTCACCCCTGAAAATTGTTGTAATAAATTCTTTATAATCAATTTTTGTCAAGTCCGAAATTGTGTATTTCGTCGTTTGAGTCATATTGCATAATAAAAATAGTAAAATTAGTCAAATACTGAATTGAACAAATTTTTAGTCATCTATAACTTTATTAGGTGAAAATATCTACACCACACTTCAATTTTCCATTTTACCTTCCTTCATCGTAACACTACCTCCGTCGTCCACATAGAAATCACTTATTTCGGCAAGCGTTTCTATTGAAAATAAACTCAAATTACTCGTAATTTTAAAACAGACTCGAATTGAAAAAGAAAAAGTTCCATTCATGCAGCATGAGTTGATGAGCGAATTTTCAAAGAATCATTGTAAACGTTTTTGTGACATGTTTTCGTAACGTTTTTGGATAGTTAGGTCGTGGCTAAAGCATGTTCCGCGCTAAAAGATCATTCGACAAGGGCTGGTGAGTAGCTTGGTAGATAGTTGACTTGAAAACCAAGTTCCAGCAGTCTGTGTTGCACTTTTATGCATAATGGCATAAGTTATAATGACAGGTAATGACAGCTCAAATTACATCATGGACATGCTGGCCAAGATTAGCGTTAAATTTTTTGTTACACGCCAAAATTGCCTACTTATACCGATTTTGAGTTCTTTACAAATTAATGTGTTTTTTGTTCCATTTTGCTTCCTCACCGAAGGTAGGAAGCTATGTATTCGTGCAAGAAACGAAAACAATTTTTGTCCTCCAAAATCAAAATTTCCACTTGCTTTTTACGTTTCAGAGCTTTCTGAACAATTTTGGTTTCGTGTCTGTCTGTCGGTCTGGCTGTCGGTCTGTCTGTCTGTGGTCAATTCCTTGTCCCAGGCAAAACTATATGAAGATGTGGTCCGAATTTGATGAAATTTTCAGGGATTGTGCGGGTCAGTCCCGTGACGGTCCCCTATCAATATAATCGCCATCGGACCACTAGTAGCGTGAGCGCATGCGCAAACGTGAATTTCCTGAAACTACGATTTCTTTGTTCCTAATGGACGGATTTCGTTCTAATTCGGAGGGCAGTTGGAGGTTGACAATTTCCTTCGAATTTCAACACGATTCTATCAGTAATACCTACTGCGCATGCGCAATTTTGAAATTAGTTTTTTTTTTTAGAAATTTCGTTAAAATGTTCACTAACTGATTCTATACGTTACAAAAGTGAGGAAGCTTTACTGCCCACCCAACTTGGCAGACGTTTTTACAAGTGTGAGATTAGTTGCAATAAAATTCACTGGGTTTGTTATTTCTGGAAACTGGTTTTATTCTAGCCCCTTAGTTTGAGCTTCTCGTGGTAGTGTTTAGTCAATTTGAGAATATTTTGACATTTTTATAACGGCTGCTGAACACCTTGAATTTGATTGGAAAAAACTAAATTTGGTTGAGAAAAAACTAAAAAAAGCTCCATTTTCGACTCAGCTGATCTGGGAGCTCCATTTTTGACTCAGCTAATCTGAGAGCTCCATTTTCGACTCAGCTGATCTGGACCTCTCGATTTGTCAAGAAGGTGTTCAGAAGTCCCTCAGGGGCCCACATACCATATCAGAACGACTCGGTTGTAAGCGGAAATGGTTAGAACTGGACGGTTGAAGTACAATGTCACGTTACGTGTCGTGACATGTCATAATTTTGGTTGTGTGCCACAGCAAAGACATGAAAATGTCAAAATACTGGTTTGGTGCTTAAAGAAAATTGGTATAGGTGCTTAGCTCAATCCAATGAATGGATGTCTCATTCCCTTTTGTTCGTTTGTTCAGGTCGTCGTGAAGAGGTGCCAGCGCACAGGAGACGGCACTCTTCACCACAGCCACGACGGCAAGGCACCCTGGGGATGGGGAGACAAAGACATCAGCCCCGAGGACGTCCAAGACACCACCTCCATCAACAAAAAAGACTAAAAAATACATCCCACCGACGTCATCCCCAAGGAGAATGTAACACCGAATATTTTTTAATTGGTTGGAAATGAAAAGAGTTCCGTACATTCTGTTATGAGTAGTAAAAAATGTAGCAATTATATGGATTAATTTTGACTACCTACTTAAAAAGGAAAAGATTTCGTTATAATCTTACGAGAGCGAGAGCGAATCCTAAAATTAATAATGACAAAAAAGTTCATTTTATCTCTTAGATCCGTGATCTTCCTGCAATTCGAATTAAATTACCGAAATCACGATATTTTTGTAATAAATGGGTCGTTTCCCCTATTAATGGAATTGTATACCCAACTAATTTATGTAGGTAGGTAGGTACCTAGAGCTTGGAGACATTCCAAGGTGATATAAAATCGCCCTAAGGAATTTATTTATCTCATTTATTGATCCCTATTTTAACCACAAAAAATATTTATAAATACCTACCCAAGGATCTGTTTTATGGTTCGTTTTGTTTTGTAATTTTTCACCGTTCTTGCTCTGTAATTTGAGAAGATTATTGAAAATAAAGTTGTTTGAAAAAATCTATTCCTCTGAGCCATTTTTTTTTTCTGCATAAGATCAGTGCGATTGATTTCATTTTGAAAAAATCCTAAGATAAGGTATTCAAAATTTTCGATCAATTGATTTCACACTTTCCGTTCACACTATTTATTTTTGTATGAGCTTGCCGTTTCAACGCTCATTTTATCTCGACAGCACATTATAAATAGGTAGCTTTTGGCCTTTTTGTTATTTGGCTACATGACTGATGAAATGTTATTACATGATGATGAAAAAAATCATGTTTAAAATTTCACTTCTATGCAAATCATGCTTTCTCGAACGGCTTTCTGTTCCAAATGTGTTTGACATTTTGTATAAGAGCAAACACATTTTGACTTCAGACTAGTTCGATTTTTTTTTTGGTTTATGTTTGTTGCACTACAGCTTTTGTTTCGTATTATGTGTGAAATACATAAATTCGTTTTGTGATATTAAAAGTAGAATTTTTAATTTTGATAGTTCGTCAAAATATGAGAATAAAATAGAAAAAGTTCGTACTACGAGGGTTTTTTGTATTAAGAATCGTTAAAAATGTTATTGTATTACTTTAATATCTGTGTAAAGGGAGGCGAGAGCTTTTTTTTTGTTTTATACAAATATAAACTATTTATAAAAAAAATCCTGGTGGTTCGTCATTCCTTCCATGATTCTGAAGCAATACAAACGTAAAGGGACATATTGTCGTGTTTTCAAAACCTCGATCCGTTTTCTGGGGGAGTAACGAGGTTCGGGGTCCTCAGATTGAAACGAATAGAGCTCCAACTGGCAAATTCGTAAAAGCCTTACATTTCACAGCGTAGGTACGAAAAACCAGTAGGTACGAACTAAATCATTCGCGATGACGTCGTGGAAACGCATTTTTTCAAATAAAGGATGAGGTAGTTAAGAGACAAGAGTGAAAACGTCAGTTAAGAATAAATGAAAGAGTGAGTTGATGAAAACGTTATCTATTTCCAGGGAAAAAAGAATTACAATGTAAAATCGTTTTCGACGACGGTTAGTTCTTCATGCTATTAATTCTTGTGATTGAGGTCATTGTATGTCATTTTCGTCCTTCATTTTTGTACCTGATTTGTGTCATGTAGGTATTCCACTAATTTCGCGATCTTGTGTTATTTTACAATTACGACATGTCCTTCTTTCTTCAAGTTTCAGCAATCCTGATAAGGCCTATTAAGTTTACTTACCTGTAAAACCTAGGAAAAATGTAGGAAGACTCGAAAATTACCGCTAACACGGAGAAAAATCTTGGCATGGATATGTCTATTTGATTTTCAATACATATTTCAAATGACTGATGAGAAATGAACCATGACAGGTGACAAAAATCCTAGGATGAACAGGAGAGAATTCAGCTTACTCGGCACATAAGGGATGCGCCAATCATTTCAATTGTCTCCTAATATCCCAGGGAGTCTCCCTATCAAATCTCAACTTTCTAGGATGAATCTGAGACAATTTAGGTCACTCAGCTGAGTAGGAACGTGCCAATCATTTCAATCGTCTCTTTAATTTCAGCTTCAGAGATTAAAACACGATAGAAATCATCAGTTATAGGAGCCCACCAGCGGATCAGAGGTCTATCCATCGCCTAGTAACTACTGCTTACAAGTCCCCACTACTCAATAGTATACCTACCATGTAACTTCTTATGGTTACTCAGCAATATTACTCGTAGTTCATAACTTAGCGTGATAAATCAGCTTTCCTTGACACTACCATTGCTACATGAGATGTGATAAAATGAGAGCATTCCAAAAATTGCCACTGTACAATAAACAGGTGGATATGGAGGTTTTTGAGGGGAAAAGTGAAACTGACTCTTCTCTACGTTATTGGTTGTTTTTTATACCAATCGTCGATCTTCCTAGCTTAGCGCTTTTGTCCATCAGAGCTTAAGAGGGTAACAGATTTTTTGTTCAAGACTAGTAGATATTCATGTTATTGGGTTATTTAAGAGTGGGCCCTGGAGTTGCTTAAATAGTATGAAACAAGTCTTGCCAAATAATCTGTGGCCCACCCAAGAAGTGCATACGTTGGAGCTCCCAACAGTAGATACATCTCCATAGAAGGTCATCACGTAGCAGCTGACAAGCTGAGTAAATGGAACCAAGAAGCCTACGCCTACCTGCCATAAAGGAACAAGAACCAGGAGAGTTCTCTACACAGAAAGGCAAGAGTGGTGGAATGGAAGGACAGGGGGGTGAGAGCAGGATGACACAACCTAAAGCATAGCTGAAGCTTTGATGAGGCCCTATAGAGGCGAAAGCTACTAGGATGAACGTTTGGTCAATTTAAAAAAAAATAATATTCTTATTGTAGTAGGTAACTGTCGGGTAGTGGTGGGTTAGTAAACGATAAAAGAACCAAATTCAATCGAGGCGTTTAGTATCAAAACCGGATAACTCCAAAATTTCGAAAATTCGTTTTTTCACATGTTTGACCAAAGAACTTTATTCTCCCAAAATATTGAGTTCGAAACTGGACTAAAACCATGAGAAACAGAGGGGCAAACTGTTGTGTTGGTTAATGAATTTAACGTGGCCCTAAATGAACTTTTGCCTCTCCTGTAAAATTTGGTTTTGTGGAGTTATCCGGTTTTGATACTAAACGCCTCAATTAATAAAACCAATAACATAGAGAAGAGCCAGTTTCACTTCTCCCCTCAAAAACCTCCATACCTACAAACAGAATGGGCAAACCCAACCACCATAAATAGGTGTTTTTCCATCAATTTCAAAATACAAATCACAATTTTTAGTGCCCAACGAGACCACATGGAGCACTGTAGGTCCAACCGTTCGCTCACTGTAAGGACTGAACGGAGAGGAGCAGAAACACGAGTGTGAATCTCCAATCTTTCTGAGTAGGACAAGATCGAAGATCAACTTTACTGATCTAATCTGATTACTATTTTGTTTTCTTTCAATCGAGTTTCATGTCCAACTCTGTATTCTTAATAACTTCATTAATGATTAATCAAGCGAGAGGTTCCCAATACCTATCTCTTAGATTGTATATACAGAAATATAATAAACCGTTGTGTAATAACTCGCAGGATTTGTAAAAAGGTAGGTATGCCTAGTTTAGGAATAACCCGGGTGGTTCCATTGAAGTGGAATCGTGGCCCGGTGGAAACTGATTTGGTATCCGACCGATAAGGCGCTATAATTATAGGTTATTATATTTATTAGGTATAATAATTATAGGTATCTTCGTGCGCGCTGAGCATAAAGTTTTACTCAGGATTTTGTACCTTTACTAATGGATTTATTGGGGTACGTTTGCCTTTCTAGTAAATGAGAGCGTAGCGAGCATCCTCAGGGTTGCTACGAAACCATAATCCGAAAATTCCCTGACCTTTCCAGACGGCAAAAGTGATTTTTCCCTGACCTTTTCCTATGCGTTTCAAAAGCCTAAACCCCCAAAAATAGTGAGCCAGGAAAATCCTTGAAAATGTCACCGAAATAAGTGGAGTAGATCTAGAGTATGGCTATGAAAACACTAAGTTTGCGCATGCACAGTAGCTATTACGAATCCAGTCGTGACAAAATTAATAGGTAATTGTATTGGAGTCAGCCCCCAACTACACTCCGAATTTCAGCGAAATCAGCCCATTAGGAACTGAGGAATTGTAGTTTCTGGAATTTCACGTTTGCGCATGCGTACACGCTAGTAGTGGTCTGACGACGATGAAATCAATAGAAAAGTAAAAAAGTTCCATTCGTGCAGCATGAGTTGAGCGAATTTTCAAAGAGTTATTTTAACCCTCAATAACACGTTTTTTGACCCTTAATTTCCACAAATTCAAACCCTTGGAGTGCTCCAAAAATGCTGGCCAACGAACTCATCCTTTCTCTAGTTATTATTGACATTTTAGATTTTTTATAATTTTTTAGATAGATTCCAGGGTCAGGTATCGTTTGTAGTTTACATTACAGAAATAATGCAGATGATCAATTCTGTAGCGTAGTTAAAAGAACGAAAAATGTTGAAACTCATTTATTACCAACATTGTATTCGAAGCATTAGTCTCATCAAAAACTAAGAAATACTTGTAGGCTATATTTTGCGTGAAATTCAAGAAGTTTTTCAATTTTTCCCTGACTTTTCCAGGTTTTCCTTGACCACTATCTTTTTCCCTGACTTTTCCAGGTTTTCAAGGTATTCCAGACCCTTAGCAACCCTGATGCTGTCTCTCGAAGGCCGAGCCACCTAGTGTCTGATCGTGATCATCGAGCGCTCATTTCGGGGCCTGTAGACCCCCCTTCTCCTATTTTCCTTAGAAAATAAATTGTTAACAGGTTGTAAGCGAATTTCACGTGTTTTATTTTGTGGGCCGATTTGTTTGGTTCCTAGAGCCCGTTACATACCTACATTACAATGGGCCTTTATGCTACGAACTTTGTTCGCTAATGAAGGAAGGACGCCCAAGTACGAAAAAGTCCCATTCATGCAGCATGAGTTAATGAGCGAATTTTCAAAGAATAATTTTAACCGATTTTGTAGGTGATTCTTATAGGAAATTTCACGCTGATTGCGAATATACCATAATATGTTCCTATGTTTAGGATCTTAATTCACACCAAAAATGTCAAAAAACACGGGTTTTTTAAAGTGATTTTTGACTCTTGAATTTTCAAAATTTGACCCCTTGGAGTACTCCAAAAATTCTGGCCAACGAACTTATCCTTACTTTTGATATTATTGACATTTTAAATTTTTTTTTGGATTTTTAATCACACACACACACACACACACATATAATATATGAAAAAGTGTCAAATTTCAGGAATCGTTTTAGAATGGTCTGAAACGGATTTCCAAGAAGAAAATTGTCAAAAATTTGCATTACAAAAATTTTGAAGCCATTGCAATAGCTTCATTTTCTTCGAAAATTCGCTAAAAATGGTAATTACACAAAACTTCAAAAAAGCATTTTTTTATAGCGATTTATGATTTGCAAAATTTGAACCCTTGGAGTACTCCAAAAATTCTGGCCAACGAACTTAACCTTTCTTTTGATATTATTGACATTTTGCAATTTTTTCAGATTCTTAGCTCGATTCCTCGGTCAGATGTCGTCTGGAATGACACATAATATATAGATATAAGTGTTACATTTCAGGAATCGTTTTAGAATGGTCTGAAACGAATTTCCATGAATTTCAAAAATTTGCATTATTTAAATTTTGAAGCCATTGCAACAGCTTCATTTTCTTCGACAATTCGCTAAAATACTGCTTCCATTTCAACCCAACCAATTCGAAACCTTATTGCATCCGAAAACTTACTATTGAACATTATCATACAAATATCGTTCTTCATCATCGTGATGGAAGGTCTTCACTTCAGAAGTTTTCAGTACCTTCCTGTCAATGATCCGTTCCAACTACACCTAAGATATTAGGATCTACTAGAGCTTTTTAGTTCGTCAGTTATGTTTATAAATAAGTGTGCAGATAAGAAATTCTAGTATTTAAAAAATAATAACGAACAAGCCTAGAAAAATAAGTTCAAGTTGCCACACTAAATGAATTTTAAACACCAATGAGAATAAAAAATATTGAAAATTCAATATCGTAACAGGATTGATTCAGTGTGTCAAAGTCAACGTATTTCAATTGAGTGTGAACCAATATATGAAATTAACAGTTAGATATGTCACCCTACCGCCCACACCATTCAAAAGAAAGAACAGAAACTAAAAATGGTGAATACCTAATAAAGAATTTTTATCAAGAACTTCTGTTTTATTTATTTTTATTCCATCAAAAACGGCATTTTCAAAATAAAGGAAAGAACACTAATCAGTTTCAGCAGTTTACATCAAATCGAAATAATCATAATAATTTCAACGTCCTACATATGACCAAAAATCATTTTTCATGAAGAAACTTACGAAAGAAATACCACTAAATTAGACAAATATATTATTGCAAAGTAAAAACATCCAGTTTTCATTTTAAAAAACCTCGCTTGAAGAGCAGAAATTACAATCATTTATAATGGGGGAAAACATTCTTACTGTAGTATTTAAAAAAATTAAAGGCAAGTATCAACTATTTTTTAGTAAGGGAACATAATTATGCCTCCATTGCCTGTTAAAATCAAAGAGATAAGATGAATAAGGTTCCAAGTTCATTCATTCAAATAAAAAGTCCACAGCTTAATTTCTAGAAAAATGTCATATTTTTTTGTTTATTTTTTTTTTCTCTTCATTTTATCCACTTTTAAAAAATGAGTTTTCTTTGCCAAAGCACAATAATAGGAATATAAATCGAAAATTGGAAAGACAAATGTTAGCATTACATCTATGACTAAGGCAACATCTATCTGTCTGGTGGGGACATGAGGGGACATTTTTTTTTTTCTCAACAGAATATTAAAATAGTTCAGTTCATAACTCAATAATTATTATATTAAAAAATATTACATGCAATAAAAATTAATATATTTGAAAATTAAAAGGCCGAATAATGTAAGTGAGCATTTTTGCCGAGTGCGAAAGAATTCATCAATTGCCAGAAACGGAAATTTCGGAAAAATGTCAACGAAAAGCGGTAAAATTCAAGCTGTCAGGCTGATTCCACCATGAGAATAGCTGTGTGTGTGGTTGTAATAGGCTAAGAACTATTTCGAGTGTGTGTAGGTACCTATTTCAATTCTAAGTGCAAGTTTTGTGGGCTTTTTTCAAGGTCTCCCCCCTAAAAATATGATTCGAATACCATACCAAGGCAACCAATGAAATACTCTCACAGACAAAAATCACTTCAAAAACATAATTGGAACTTTTCAATTTTCAAAAAATTTAAATGCAGAAATAGATTCCAAATAAGGATAGCGATTAATATACGTAATATATGAAGTACTAACTCCTATTTTTTTTTTCTTTTCATCAAAAATCATTTTTCAACTATTAAAAAAAGATTAATCCGAATATCACACCATTAAGAGTTTCTCTCATAAGAGTTCTTAATTGACATAAATATAAAACAGTCGAATGAGAAGGGACATCTCAGATACTTCCTAATCTGATAGAAACGCGAACCAACCTGCAAGCCAAATCTTATCAAACAGGATTATCTCGTGACAACAAAACGATCTGGATATTGGACAGAGAGTCTTCAAGCATTTCTTTCATTAATATTTTTATTTCTTAGAGAAAAGTATTGCATTTACAATAATGTTGAGATTATCTGTCCCAACGCCCAGACAAAAAAAAATGGAAAAAATTTTCGTATTTTTTTTTTATTCGCTTAGTAAAAAAATGGAACATCGATAGAATGGCTCACGAGTCAGTTGCACATCCCCGGGAATAGTGAATTAAGGAATACCTGAATTATCTCCGCCCATTCGCTCGTAACGACATAACTTCGAAAATTCAGGAGCAATTGAGCAATCATTAATATCTTCTAAGTAAAATGTTGTAGTTCCACGCCGAAAAGGTTGTTTCATTAATTTCCCTTTTTTAATTAAAAATTCTTAACCGAATAATAAGAAATGGTAACGAGTTTATAAAATATGGTCACATACAACTGTTTATTGAGACAAGGGTTGTTCATTACAAATTGGCTTTTACGAGAACAAAAATTAAATTGATAATAAAGTGAATGTGCCATTCGGAGCTCAAAAACAAAGATGTTGATCAATTTTTAATTTTTTTTTTTATAATTTTTGTTTTCACACTAAACTGTTTCACACTAAATAATGAATACTTAAATTTTAAAAGCGGGAAAATTAAGAAGCAAAAGCGAAAAAATCTACTGTTCACTAAGTGTATGACGCAAGACAAATAGAAGTTGAGTGTTTTTTTTTTCTCGCCATTTCCAACAATCAAGTGGGTTTATAATATGTTTTGTTTAACAAAAAAACCAATTATTAGTAACGTATAAACCATAACAAACCTAGGGTTAAACATTGTCCAAAAAACCAAAAATTATCCTGATTACACAACTATATTTTTTTGTATTTTTTTCTCCATAATTTACCCCATAACACATTGAGAATTTTCACATTTCACATTTAAACAATCTGTAAAAACTTCAAATTTTATAGCATAATTTGTTATGCTCACAAAAAAACTGTGATAAAAATGGACAGATAACATCAACATTAACAAGTTAACAGTTAACTTCTTGCGTCAGCCAACTTAAATCATAAACAAAACAGAAAATTAATAGTTTCATTGTGCTTAGAAGATATAAATTAATCTACAACTGCATTCTACCAAAATGAAAAAAATTGTAAACAAAATTAATAAAAAATTGGCTTACGTCCCAAACGTTTAACGAGGAACTTCAATAGAGCCAATAACCATTGTTTTAAACAAAATAATATTCCATAACGAATAACAGCTGTATTAGTTAGAGAAGGGCACTGAATTCTTCGAATTTTTTTTTTTCTTCTTTCCAAATAAACAAATAAAAACGTCCAATCAAAAATTTCCTCTTTTTTTCACATTTTTTTTTCTCTTTTTTTGTTATTTCATAACTCCCCCTAACGATGTAAATCTCCAGAACTAGGGGGTGTATTTGTAGGGGGGAATGTTCGCAAATACATGTAGCTCTCTAATCACAATAAATATAGCAATATTTTTTTTAATAACAATACTATTTTCAATGTACCAAGTAGAATATAATTTTGTACATCTACGAATAAAGATTTAATCACTTTTTTTCTTTTTATTTCGAGAAGAATTATAATGTTTTAAGATAAATTACATATCAGAAGCCAAACGTTTGGTCAACAGGATCATATTTCATGCAATAAACTATATAAATAATGATCAATAATTTACAAAAATTTTATTCCAAAAAGAGCATCGATACCAATGTTTACTTCTTTATAAACGATCAAAATAGCGAAAAGATAATAGTTTTCGGATCAGAAAATAGTTTATTTTTTTCTACCTTTTTTTAAAGATTTTTTTTCATTGTTTTTCTCAATGACAAAGAAGTAATCACAATTCAATTCACGAAATACTGACAGAAATTCCGAACAAATAAATTCATTTGAGAAAGAGTAAACGATTTGACAAGGGAAATTCGCTTTTACCGAACTATAAATCAAGGAAAACATTCACAAAAGGCGTTCTAAAAAATTAATGGCTCAGCACGTCTCGACTGAGATTTCTTTCTTTCTTCATTTTGTTTTTTAAAATATTTCTTTTCTGTTGCCTTGGGCAAGCGGAGACTTGGTGGATGTTTCCGTAAAAAATCCATCAGGCGATTTGTGTCCGTTGAAGTTCTACCAACCGCCTCCTCCATATGAGTCCTGGTACCACTGGGGTTCCCCGAAGCCCCCGTTCATTCCGTTACCTAGTGGCTGTTGTGCAAGAGGCTCTGATCCCCAGCCGCTGCTCTGATAGCGACGTTTAGTTTCCCCCTGGTTCTGGTTGCCCCCATCCAATTTACGTTTACCTGCTGGGATGGACACACCGAGAAGAAAATAACTGTTACTATCGTCGTTCGTAACTTTTCAAAACAACGGGAGTTTAAAAATAAGGTGGGAAAACCAGTCTGTAAAGCGTTCCTAGGAGAACTGATACGATGAAATGGGTTCTAGGGCAAACCCGGATAGCGTAGAAGCTACTACTGCAGTACTAAAGCATCGTATCTATGGCTGAAGATATATGTGCCAAATGGGGTATTCCAGTCAATTTTGTTTAATTTAAAAAATAAAAAAAATAGACCTAACGATGGTAAAAGTGTAAGACCTCGTAAGTACAAAATTTCAAATTTCACAGGAGGCGAAAAAAGCCTTCTAATACAAAATGCAATTATGTTATGGTTTCATCGACTTGTGTCCCCCAGGCTGTTATCTGGTAACCTGTCATTAAGAAATAACAGTAACAGGATAACCTGTTACTAAAAAATAACCGTTTAGCCCATCCCTTCTTACAAGGTCCTGCTAAACCCCTGGCAGGTTTCGACTAACAAGGTTTCTGAAGGTTTCTACACACGGCTACAGAGAAGAGATGGGACAAAGGCGGGAAAAACGGCTTCGCCTGAAGGATCAAGTCCTAGAAAACTACCTATTCCACCGAAAATCAGAAAATCGCCAATATCTGAGTTTTGAGGTCTTACACTTTTACTATCGCTATATTCTTAGGGGTGGGTTAAAAAAATCTGTTCGTTGAGAAAAGGTTAACATACAATTGGGGAAGCAAAAAAATAGAAACTTGGAAATTGAGAATAGGCGGGACTTGTTATAACAGTAGTAAGTATTCATACTGAAGCTGATTGCAGAGAGAAGTTAATAAAATGACGGACTCCAATTTATTTGTCCACAAAGAAGTTACTCAAGTATCTAAGTTACCCATCAGATATAAGTTATCACTCTTATTAGTGACGTCTGACTGAAAGAACGGAAACATGATCTCCGCTCTTCTACCCACGCAAACGTGCTACGATCTTTTCACTGTTGAACCGCTGGAATACCCCATTCTACACAAAAGCAGTTGCATCATCCAACGTGATACGTGATCTCCTAGGAACTCTTTACTAAGTAACAGGAAGGAAAGCATGCATCATGCTTCGGTCTATCGACTTAAACCACCACCATCATATCTTAACCGTAACTAATCATAGGTGTATTAACAATGTGCAACAAATCGAACAAAACATTGACCACCGCCCCCCGGGGACCAATACACTCAACCCAATGCCATAACCGAAAGGAGATGAAACAGTGAAAAAAACAGTTCATACCTCCAACACCGAATAGTTGAAAATCTAGGCCCCAGGTCTAACATGAGATACATTTTTTCAGATTCAAGATGAATCACTCCACTCAAATCACATAAGTAGCCTGGTACCTTGCTCAGACATATAAATCAGGACTCCAGTCTAGCAAGTTAAACTATTTCACACCGCCCTCTTGAAGTCTGTTGGGAAGGGTCTTTGTAGTTTTCGGTAATAGAATTCGCCCCTGTCCCAGACTCAACAGCATGCTTGTAGCTCAAGAATACAGGATGGTGGAATAAACAAATATATGAGTGGAAACGGAAAGTGCAATAAATCTGTAGATAAAAACCAACTAAAAACTACATCTGTTGAACAACACCACCTATAGCATTCAACAATGTTGAATTCAGATTATTAGGGAATGGGAGTGGAACCAACCCGACTGACAGGTGGCAGGGACTAGCTAAACCCACATCTCTGACCTACAAAACTGGTTAGTAAAATCCAGGGGTGTTCAATATACTCGAACACAGCTCTCCACTTTCCCAATTCATTAAATGTCTTCACAGCCAAGATTCTTTGGAAAAAAGGCTGGTGCTGACACAATTGGAGGAGCAAAGACTTCCGGTCAATAGAACATTTGGAATGTACAACTCGTACAGAACAAGCATATTCTACAATTCTCACTATAAACCAGAATACAACCATGACAAATTCGACCAGTTGAAACAGTTGCAATCACGAGTTGAAAATGTTTGGAATGGAGTTATTCTGTTTAAAAAAAATCAAGAGAGAAACCAATGACGAAATGAGTTTTTGTTCTAAATGTAGCATATTATAGCATATATCTTGAATTATAGTATTTCTACAGAATCTACTCAACATCATGCACTGTTCAAAATGGAGCGGACAGTTCGGAATAAATAGAACTTTAAACCAGATATCTACTAGGTACCTAACTACAAGACAGGGTAGAAGAGGATAAACCGAATGGAAGGGTGGTGTGAAGAGAGTGATCCCAATCACATAATATAAGTTTATGCAGGAGTGTAGTTAGTTGACAATGGATTAGAGATGTACTGTGTCCATGCAATTTCAAATTTAAATTCGGAGATGAAAAAGAAGCTGGGATCCGTAGTGGTAATGTCCAGATGATTCACATCACAATATTGAGAGGGGTTCATATCATAACGCAACTGCGCGTCGTTAACCACTTTATTTAATGACAACCGAGAGCCAAATCATGGCATCCGAGGGAATTGTGAAGAATGAAGGAGTTCAGGAGAGAAGGGAATTCAAATTCCATTCTTAATAACACAATTATAACATTCGAACATAGAATTGAGTAGAGAAGCAAATTTTATGCACTTTTAAACCCAAAATTATACGGGCGATTCTTGTCAAACTGAATTTGAACTTGAATTATTATGTTTCATAAAACACCAGATGACTAATTTGTGATTTTTTAAATAGTCCTCAACACACATTGGTGGTGTATGAAACGCTATTAATTTTAAAAAATCCTCTACTATGTGAGATAGCAGTCAACTTCTCCACATTTTAGGTTACAGTGAATCTCACTGGAGGAGATGAAGAAAAGGTTCATGCAAATTTACAAAATAATTCATTGACTTTTCCCCCGACAATAATCTATTGCAAGCAAAGAGAATACAACCCGCTATGACTGTTATATCACGATAATCGCCATACATTTTTCTTATACATCACTTGACGAGAAGAAAGAGATGGGAACGTGGTCTGGAACGACAGCCGGTCTGGTTATGGCAGGCATGATTCATTCCAACTTTTCAACCAGGTGATTTTCCAGGCATTTCCCGATTTTTCATGGGAAAATTGGAGCTAATACCAAGGACATGAATCAGGTTATAATGCAAGTTTGGTACACCTATGGATTACTATCAATCCATATCTGAGAATGACAGTATGCGATGATGTATGCGTTTATTTGCTCACCCACCAACTCCCTCTCTACGCCCAAACCTGAGCTCGCATCATTTTAAGGGTTCAGTCCTTAAATTTGCTTCAGTCGGTTTAGACTCCAGAATTCTGAAGGAAGTTGGGGATTAACCTCTGGACGATCCCTTACGAATTCCACGAGTTACCAGCCGTGGAAATATCTCGCCCGTTTAAAAAGAAGAACGATGCTGCTTCTACTCATCTCTATGTTCACTAATAAATAATTTATTAATTAACGTTAGTCTTATAATTATTATAAGACTAACGTAGGGATTTGGAATTGGATTGGGTGGTTGTATTTACCAAAAAAGAATAATCATCTTCTCAATTACCCATCGAGAATAATTGTCTAATAATTGAATAATTAATGGAAAAGAAGAACTAGTTTCAAGATCAAATGGCAACATTGAATACTATGCATATGGTCTGGGTAGGTAATGCATGCAAAGCTTCCAAACAATATAACCGAATACACTTCTAAAAAGAAAGAAAATGAAGATGCAGGGAAAGATTTTGGTAAGCAACGAAGAAAAAAAATATTTTGATAAAATTTGGAAAGGAAAAATTTTGATCCACTGACCTGGTAAACTTTGCCTGGCGCGTTGAGAGCCACGGGCGGGTTGGGGGAGGCCACGTTGAGCGGAGGCGGGACCCCTGCTGGGGCCCCCCAGAAGAGGGCCCCCCTGCAGCGCTCCCCTGGGGGGCTGAGGCCCCCCCGCCCCCGCTACCCCACGACCCCCACCTGTTCGCCCACGACCCGCCGCTCCACGCCCACGCCCACCCTACAAAAACAGACGCAAATGTCAGGAAAATTTGAAGAAACAAAACACACATTTTTTTTTTTTAGAACAAAATCTTGACGATTTTCGTTCAACATGACAGCGAGCAACAAAACATCACATTCGAGCCGAAATTATTCAACTTTTATGCCAACTCATACGATATAATTTGTTCAAAAAAGTCATGACAAACGACCAAAAATAGAAATTTGACAGGGCCGGGAGAAGAAAAAATGATATTTGAAACGTTGAGCACGAGAACACGCAGCTGCGTTACATACTCGTAGGTTTTGCAGTGAGTACAGGTAGTCAGGTAATTAGTGTTTTAATTATGAAGGTGTAGGTACCGAAACGTCAGATATTGCAAAACACAAGAAAATTGAGTTGGTAGAATGCGTACTCAGAAGCACGCACTCCAAAGGGCTTGGAATGGGGAGTAGAGGTCACCTGAGGCTCTGCTCAACGATTAAAAACACCTTTCTGAGAAGGAATCGCAAGGTATCCGAAAAAGGAAGTCAACAGGGAAGACTGCACATCAATATTATTATAGTGTTATGTACGCAAGTATTTGAGGCGTTCCAAGGTATAATCCACAGTAAAATGATGTTGAATCTATTAGAACTAGTATTTTTTGAAAATATAATTCACGGAGAAAACCCTGAAGGCATGGATGCTGCAACCAATGCCAAATGTTCTCATTTGGCTCGCATCACCAGAGATACAAACCAAAGGATGTTTGAAGGTTAAGATTTCATCCTTGTTGGCCTGCCATAATTATAGCGAGAAGGTGCAAGGAGTCATGGTTGTTGTCTCTAATGTTATTGGTAGAGTTTTAATGGCATAAACAGTTTGCAGTAAAGGATTGATTTTATTTTTGAGAGGCTCAACAGTTTGATGTAATAGTTAGCAGTACGTAATTAGTTGGGTTTGATCAGACCGTATCATTTCAGAGTAGAGGGGAAGCCGGCCTCTAGTCACCAACACCAGCTATGACTTCTCTATCCCACTCATCATTCGTGCCATGGTTTTTTTCCAGCATGGACACCAGACCAGGGCAACTCAACTTAGGGTAATTTAAACCTCACTCTCCTGCAACGGTCGCTTGGTGCACTGAAGTCGCCTCTCGACGATGAGTACCTCTGGAAAATAGGGTATCCACCCTTGGATCCAGCTCAATATTTTTTGCAAAAACTTTAGGTCATGAGGACTTGGGGCCATCTTAGAAATAGAGCACCCAGATAACACTAGCACCAAATAGTATACAAATGTAGTGGAACTAGTGACAGTTGCGTTATGTCAACAACAAGGCTCACTTTAATGTACCTTGCTGTCCTTTACCTTAAATTGGCCTTCAGTACACAGTACAGGTATTTTGTTAACTAGACTACCCACAACTCCGAATGTCCCTCCTCTTAAAATGATTGAGTTTCCAGAATTTATTGATTCCAGTTGATTAAGCAAGCTGCCTCAGGCTAGACCGTCTATTATCAATTCCCTTCCACTTAACTCTGATTGCTTCTAGAGCACCGCCAATTAAGACCGTCAGAGAATGCAGATGGTCTTCGGCAGTTCACAAATTTATTCATCAACAGCCTCAAGCTTGACTGACCAGACACAACTTTACTTGTTGTCATTTTAGTGGTTAGGTAAGCAGGAACACACAATGAGAAGATGATGATACTGATGTTACCATGCATGATGTAATGGATGAATAAAGCGTTGACAAATTGAATTTGAAAACAACAATCATGGGCAATGCTACTGTCGAAAACCAAGCATCAATGTTCTCCAACAGTTAGTCATTCTTTACTTTTGCAGAGTAGAAGAGTTATGAAGTCTTAAGACTGAACGACCTTTAGTAGCCGAACAACCGAGAACTCGTGGTGTCAGAGTGACCATGGGTATCGTATGGCCAGCCTTGCCGTCTGGGACAGCGACTGGGGTCATGGGTTCGAGGACCAACGCCTCTCGACCCTACCCAGGGTAGTGAATTAGTGAGGCAATGGGAAGCTATGAGCGAAATGATCGGAACAAACTCTGTCCTCTTGAGAGGACAGCCAATCACGTTAGCGACGTTTGGCATTTCACTAGAGGCTGTAAAAGCCCTAACCTGAAATGGTTGCTTCGAAATCGTAGGTACTTGATTATTGCCACTGGATTCTGGGTCACTACGATTCATTCTGGCAATATTGTGTCCATAACATTCTACCCATTTCAATGTTGTTATGTCCAAAGTGAAATCCTAGTCGTCCTGTTTGAAGAACACAGTTTGTAAATCAGGAAGGTTCGGAACCGCCAGGGTCTTCCCCTCGAAACATCGCAGGCCACTCGACCTCACCTTCACTTGCGAAGACTAGCAAAAATTTACGCTCTCAAAACTATCTCAGTTCTATCTCCTACAAATGTTGCAAGGAGAAGAAGCCCTTCAAATGAACTTTAAGCAGCAGTACTTGACAAAGCTTGCTATCAAAAACCAGCTAGCTATCATGAAAAATAACACATGAACACCAACTTCCACAACGAAAGCTAGCAGAACTCTGTATGTCACTGAACCAATTCACTAAACACCTAATGGAGAATTGGGTAAATTGAAACATTGCCTCCAATTAATAGTCATTCCCCCGAATGCGATAACCAATATCTAGCCCTGCCGTGAACTGTTTCTGATAATAGTGATCTTCTATACACCCCATGGAACTTATCCCTAAGACCCCCAACAATAGAATAAGTGCAACGGAACCTATCAACAGGGAACATTACAATATTATCATGTAAACTACCACACTCTTAAAAGTGAGGACTACGTGAAAGCACGTAACAACATGGCTTTTATCAATTGAAAACTGCCGAAACCCTCAGCAAATTTCGATTTTGAACGGAAATTTTCAGGCTCAAAATAGAAGCCCCAGACAGAACCAATTTTTGAACCACAAGAGTTGACTTACAAGTTGAATAATTTAGAACATACAATTTCGGAACATAGGTAATAAAACAAACAAAACTAAATAAATAAACAATTTTGAGTTGGCGCTGAAAATAAAATTGAAAATTAAAAACCGAAACAAAATTTTGAATCAGGTGCTTCAATTTTGAAGAACCCATTCTGAAATAATTGATCAAAAGTCAGTTGCTATTTGCCGATAAAACCAGAAACAAAAAAAGGGAATCCGTACAAGAACATGTAGGTAACAATATCGTAAAATGTGAATAGACAAACCTGGGTCCCAGAATTCAGGCCCGTACTGGCTGGTCCTCTCTCCATACCGGCTTCCATGATACCCTACATGAGTTGAAATTATGTCCATAGAAATTACAGGTGCTCAACAGATCAGAAACAAATCAAGCAGACACAAATACCAACAACACAAATAGCAACGTGACTGGCCGAAAATACAGCTGCCAACTCAAAAGTGTTTTTGAAGAAATTTATCCAAGCCGAAACGGAAATTTGGTGTAATTTCGATATGTTCCGAATGAGGAGGGTCATCAGACACAATTTTGATCCGAACTTCACATTTTTTTCGTTGAACACTTTTCTTGTTTATAAATTTAGAATTTAGACATTGTGTTCTTCAACAAAATTAATACAAGATAAGTACATGATGAATAACTGGAATAGCTACATAACCAATAAAAAGCAAATATAGCAGGGTTATCCAAAATAATAAGCAAAGGTGAGGTTTTTGAAGCTGACAAAGGGTTTTAAGCCCCCCAAAAAAAGCATTCTACAAAATAGCTTTGCAATTGTTTAAAAAGCGTTAATAAAGCTGATCACTACTAGCGCAAATAAGCTGGTAAAAATAAAGCAAAGAATAAAGATAAGCAAAAACGAGGTAAGCCACTCAAAATAAAACAAATGAGATTAGTGTTTTCACATTTTGAACAAACATAAAATTAAGGTACTTAGACATAACGGCACTACATATTCAGAAAATATGTAGTAGCTTCATCCAAAAACATACGTTGCTCCTCGCAGTGCTCAAAGAAAGAAAAATTATGAGGCATAAATCAAACATACAAACATTGTAAATAGCAAATCAAATGGTATGTTAAAAAACAAAAAACGCAGGATTTTTTGTACTGAAACAAGGAGGGAGGTAAATAATTTCAACGTTTTGATAGGGGATCAAATAAAAATTAAAAAAACTTGAAAAAATGTAGTTAGTAAGAAACAAAAGACGGTTATGCTGCTAGTGCAATGGTTAAGTTAGTGATAGTTGCAGTGGTTTTGGAGGCGTGGTTGTGGTGAATGCTGACTCCCCTAATAAATTGGATAACCCTGCAACTAGATTGATGAGCGGAGCAAACAAATTATTGATCGTTTTTAATTTTTCTTTTTAAAGTAAAATATTTTTAAAAATTAATGCGAAGGGGGGAGAAAACACATATTACACAAGGCATCATATCTGAGCCAGCCGCAAAACGGGTACAGGAAGGTTATTGATGGGCATTTAGTGCAACAAATGAAACATTTAAATGATGAAACCCACAACCAAAAAACCAAACGGCACAACAATCAAATATACATTTTTTTTATTTAGCCGACTCTAAGAGAAACAAAAAGAGCGTATTGATGGCAGGAATAGGTGCTGTAGCAGATTTGAGTTTCAGGAAGTTGAATAATAAAATGGAAGCCATTTTCCTTAATCGAAAAGTGGAAATCAGTAGAAATGCTATCCTGAGGGGGCAGTAATAAAATCGGTTTTATGTGGAAAGTTAGGACTGTACTCAGCAATTAGAAGAAATTTGGACAGGTTAGAAGCTAAGTGTTGTTTGGGGTTCAGTATCGCCCTTTGTTTGGCAAACGCCATTTTGCAATTACTTTTGTTTTTGGTTGTAAATCAGGCTCTAACCACTCAATTCCCATGTTAGGCCATACCGTTGGAACCGCCTGAGTCTCTAAAATACGATATATCCAACTGGAATAATTACTACACTCCAATTATGCAATGACACCTTTTTAATTACAATTGTAATGTAAAGTGCAATTATTGACTCCAAATACATGTTTAATTGATATATTGTATTTTAGATTCTTGGGCGGTTCCAACGGTATGGTTTAATAAAGGAATAGAGTTGTTTAAGCCTGATTTACAACGATAAACAAAAGTAGTTGCAAAATGGCGTTAGCCCAACACTGATATGGCCCAAGGGCAGTTAGAGCATCGCGTTTTGCTTTAGAAAGTTTTGTGCAAAATAGAAGCTCTGTTGTTGAGGCCCAGCAAGAGTTCAGGAAGCAGTTCAATATCAGGCATTGTCGCAATATGCCATTTTATACTGCCATCCCATGTCTTTTAAGGTCACTACAACAGATTCCAACATTTGAATTTGATAAGCGAAACACGAAACTCTTATCTGCCACTGATCCATAGTAGGTAAACACTAAATAACGCACAGTTGCCAGTTCTCTGCCCTCTTTCCTTGCTGAGTACAGTCTATAATAAAAACGTTCAGGTTTCCATGGACCAACTATAGATGCCCACCAACACTAGAACCCACAAGGGGAAAAAATACCTACAGCATTATTCAATACTAAGTGATGGAAGAATCCAGTAGGTACTTTTCAAAATACTGTTCCAAATATGAAAATAATTAGAATTTTCAAGATTAGTCAAACCAAAGAAAATGCAAAAGAATGGCTTACATTATGGGAGATGGCAATTCATTAAAACTCCAAAATGCTCGAACCAAACTCATCAACAAGACTTCACGTTCTCTTAAGGTCTCAAAATAACATGAAGGCAGTCAAATGATAAAATCAAATTAGGTATACTGTTTTGCCAAAAAATAGAAGGTAAGTTTCAAATAGCTTTTCCCGGCCTTTGATGTGATGATTTTGCCCCTTAAAATCAAAATCGCGTCTTCAAAATGGACTCAGATATGATGCAAATAAATTGGATTGGTGAGAGGCACAGTGTTAATGAAATAGGAAACGTTTGGTAAATTTTTGTTCAACCCTCCAGTACCAAACAGCGACCGACCGTAACGACCAGCTTCATGAAAATGACAACAAATTTATTCAAAGGACATTTTCTTTATATTCACAATTCAAGCTTTGCCGTTATTCAACAAAGTTTTACCGGAATGAATAATATTTGACTTGTGGAGAAGGAATTCAAAATACAGTCCGGCATATACTGCTGTCTTAACACAATCAGTAGAACATCAATAAAATTGTATTATGCGGGATCTGTTTAGAATAACTTGGATTGAGTGGACAGCAGGAATTTTCCTGTACGGTTCACTGGATAGATAAATCCGATACATCATTTACAAAAATTTCTCGTACAACTGCTTCGAGTCGAAAAATGCAAATAACTGCAAGAACAAATTTCAGCAAGGAATTAAAATTGATGAAACAGTAGTTACAGATCACGCGATACTGGAGGGTCAAAATTAGCCCGCCGTGCCACAAACCAAACAAGGAAAAAATTATCACTATGTAAAAATAAACTATTGTTTTGTATATTTGATTTTTTGGGACCCACCGTCGGTGGTTGCCTTGATCGTCCGCGGGCTGGAAGAGGCTGAGGGTAATCGTAATAGTAATCCTCATAACGATAGAAATCGTCAAAATAGGGATCACTGTAACCGCCTCTGTAATCTCCATAGCCGTAATATTCGAAATCATAATCTAAAAACACAACATTGACACAACAATGCCTAAGGAAAATTAAAACCACCGCTGATCAACCATTATTATAAATAAATATTAGTGAAATTATCGATTTTAAATACAATAACAACAATATATTTTTGTGATAGAGCAAAGTAATACTACGATCGTTTCAGAATGACAACATTCTACAAGTTCTACTGTTTTCAACTAAGAGCATGCCGGGAAAAGTAATTTGTATAATCGAATTTTGAGTTTGTAAGATTCATTTTAATATCTCGTTTTGGATATATTTAATTGATGGATATTGTACAAGAACACCAGAAAGGACGAAGGAGTGGGAGGGATTGTTAGATGCAATGGATATTATGACTGGCCATTCTCAACGAATTGGTTCATCTTGGGGATGTCGACATTTCGTAAGTTTTCTGATTCCTCCCAAAGCTGTCGGATGGCAAGGCAGGAGCATCATGAATAATAACTATTATTAGTGAAGCACTGGACGGGTTATTTATATTCATGGCACCTAACTTGCACTGCGAAAGTAGATTTCAATTTTAGTTTTTCCGAATGAAATTTAGTTTTCCCCAACAAAATTCCGCTTTTTCGTCTTAACAATTTTACTTTCCAATCAAATGGGGTATTCAAGGGTGGATGACGTATGCTTAGCTCTCTTCGACCCATTTTTGCCCACACTCGACCTACGGATACCGATCTATTGCACCTTTCTGAGAAGCTCTCACTGACATCTTTGTGCCAGAATCATTTGAAAAAAATCAAGTGGATACCCCCATTTGAGTGAAAAGAAAAAACTCAATTTGGATGGGGACAAACTTAATTTTGTTAAGAAAAAACGAAATTTGACGGGAAATGCTATATAATAATGTTGATTGAATGGCATTCATGCAAGGAAATCTATGGTCATTATCATTATTGCACTGACATTAATAATTATGGTACACATGATCCAATTAAATTATGGTACCATGATCCAATCTAATCAACGGTCATTGAATGATTCTACTACGGAGGATGCCCAAGCACGAAAGTAATTGTTGCTGTATTGCCATAGCTCAAGACCCATTGCTAGAAGTTTATAAATATTCCTGACAAGGACAATTCGATCATGCACTGTCTCGCACGTGAGCAATTAAAGAAGCTCTAGTGACTTCATTTTGAATTTTAAATCCATGCCTGACCAAACAATGAGAAACTTGCATGGGTAGGAAGGAATTCCCCGTGTTCATCACAAAATCTTGTTTTGCACCCTTGAAACTCTTAATTTATACTTTCGACAGTAAATTCCAACCACTATTTATGATCTCTAAATTCCAAAATCACAATTTCAAGAACAAGCAGGTGTGGCTTAAGAGCTCTAGCAACAGAGTTTATGAAATGGAGATACTTTTCCCCCCAATCAGATGACCCGTTGCGAATGACCAGATACAGAGACATGAAAAGGCTGGCCCACCACAAGTCAAAAATAATTGTTGTATTGTCGTTGACATGTGAATTTCATTATTGCAGACGTAAGTACTTACCTCGGACTTCAAACACATTCGCTGCTTTGAAAAAAATTACCCAACCACAAAAAGATTTCTATCTATTCCATTTTGAGGTGATAATTTATATATTAGTACACGGAGCAAAACTCTGAAGAGGCGTTATGCTCCAAGTGTAGTAGGAAATAATGAAAATTGCTTTTTTTCACAGAGGAACAGCACAAAACATCACAGTTTGTCAGCCGAAAGTTTGAAATTCCATTTAATGTATATTTGCTTGTGACTACATGCTGTGAAAAGGAAAATATGAGACGCAATGAGGAATTTTGAGATTAATGCAGATACTTGCACGTGCAGTTACCTTTTGACAGCAAATAGTAAGTGAACAAAAATTCCTTACACCATTATTCAAATGAACCAACAGAATTACTATTACTCGACTACTGCGACCCCCTAACACCTCGCTTGGGAATGCGTTTAAACACCTACAATTACTAAGGATACCGCTATACAGTTTTATTAGAAGCATGCATATTCAAAACTGGTTCCACAAATGGAACCAGAGCAAAACCTCCGCACTCTTGTTGCAGATGACATAACAAGAAAAGATCCTTCAAGGTCTGGAAGAGATTCAGTTATCGCTGTAATAGTTTCATCTGCGTTTGTGGTGAACAACTCAATCTTGGTGCAGTTGCGCATCATGAGCCCACCGTTTTTTAGTTGGAACTCATTCATTTTCGTTTTGTTAGAGAGGACAAGCTAAGCAGATGAAAGAAGTACAACATGCCGTAGTGATTCCATCGGGTAACTTGGATTATAGAAAGAAAGACAACCGGACTTACCATAGTCGCCGCGGCCCATTGATCGCATGGTGCTGGACGAACCTCTAGGCATTGGTCCACCTCTGGGCATGGGACCTCCACCCATCATGCTGGGATGTTGTGGTGAAAAACTGCTGCAAAAGGGGAATAATACCCATTAGAACATCAGACCCACCGTGTGCACTTTGGTAAAGTTTGAAAAATGGGATGATCGATGCATGACTTTCATGATTCGAAATGCATAATAATATCATACTCGTATCATTCCAGAACCCCTACTACCTAGAGTTGTTCTGTTTGAGCCCTTAGATTATACCAAACATGCCAAAGTGGTTCAGTTAGGCACAGTGTGGCCGCCCAATTTGGGGTTGTTGCTTCATACCGATTCCAACCAGCAATAAGTTGGTAGTGGTCAATAAAAGGCAAACTTCATCAATCATGCCGTATGGATGCAGCGATGGTGTGTCTCCGGACAAATCCCCATTTGGCACCAATATAATATAATGTTGTTCTCTCAAGTTAGGTATTGTGTTTAATTTCAGTCAAGATGCTCTCAGGGAGTTCGGAGGCAACGGTGAGCAACACTGATGAACCTAACAAATTCTTCTATAATCATGAGAGTTCTTGCATGAACGCCACAAAAACATGAACTTCCCGAATCATATTTCAAAGCTCGTGTCATAATTTGTCCGCAGCGACATCTAACAACATGGAGTACGTAAGTTTCGAGATTTCAACTTACCCGCCTCCTCTCAGCTGCATCATCTGCATCATCCGACGTTCCCTCGCTCGCAGGATCTCTTCTTTCTTCTTTTTGTCCGATGGTGGCTTGGCGAGAGAAACTTCGATGTTGGAGCCGCCCATATCCTTCCCGTTGAGGCCATTCATAGCCTAGAATACAGATATAGGTACCTATGGTTGAATAACGTAGGTTAGCAACTCTCAGGTTTGATGTAGTGGTGGACACCAGAAAGGCACTCAGTTTACCAGTCTTTTGAGAGATTGGGGAATGTGTCCACCACAGATGTCTCCCCTTCAAGCGCACAATACAAAATCTCTATTATATTCACAAATTATGTATATAGGAAGCTAGATTAAACTACTAAATCCTGCAACTGCAGCCTAGCAGATGTATACTTACGTTGACGGCGTGGTCCCGTTCTTCAAAATGGATAAAAGCGTAGTCTTTGATTTTCTTGACTCGATCCACTTTTCCGTAGGCTTCGAAGGCTTCTTTCAGCTTTTCCTCAGAGCAGTCCTGCGTGAGATTCCTGACGTAGAGCACCTTGACCTGCAAGAACACCATGTACCTCATTAAATATACGACTTTTAAGCCAATCGCTTTGATGGCTTATAGATTTACAATAGGTTACTCATTAAAAATACAACGATTAAATTTACTGTCATGTGGCCGAAGTCAACCAGCCACTACATTCCTTTGATTATGCCCCGATACCAATTAGCATGATAGTATGAACACGATACATACATCCTATGCTCTCAGAATATCCCCTCCCTTGCTCAATCCACAAAATTTCGATTTTTGATTCAACATCATATTTTTCCTTATTTACACAAGTTGGCCAAACTACTTAACCGGAAACCTTTCAATGTCGTAGGAATATTCATTCAAGCTGATAGATCGTTGACATGTTCACAGATCACATCAATGACATCGTTAACGAGCCCACAGCATATTAAGGATATGCCCACAAAAGAACATACATAAGAAGATACCGGTACAGTGGAACTGATGCTAGAGCATTTACCAAAAGGATTTTTATGAATGGATAGGAGTCTCAACAATATAAACCCAAACTATATAAACCTTGATCGATTCCAGACAGACAACAAACTATAGATGGTTCCACGAAAGATGGAACGTCAAACTAATTCAGAATCTTCGCACAATTTCTAAATCATAATTTTTTCCGGTAAAGTGTTTGAATCTATGAAAAAATACCAACTCCGAGGTACGATTCCATAGAGTAGCTTTCCGAAGCTGCTTGCCTTCCCAGGGCAGGGAATAAGAACAGACCTCAACACAGTATAGCAAGGTTTCCCATTACCATCGTGTTGTCCTAGTAGCTGAGAGGAAATCGCAACTGTCGTACGAATAGATTTTATTTGGTTGATTTGAACTTACTTTAGACATGGTTTCAGAGTCAGGTTCCTCTTGCGGGTCTGCCCAGTCCACGATGATGTCACAGCCCCAGACCTTTATCCGCCCCGTGCCGAGACGTCTCTTAGCGAGTGAAGCAGCCTTGTGGGACTCGTACTCCAGAAAGCAGAACCCCCTGTTCTTCTTTTTGTCGTCAGGCGAACTGTAGATGATGACTTCCGTCAGCCCAGCTAATCAAGAAAAACAATTTTAGCGCACACTGAATCTTTCACGATCTTCTGGAGCGTGCATCGTACTGAATACTTCACCATCTTTACCAATGTTGCGTATCGGTTAAATTTTGATAATGACTTCAGGCAAGGAAGGCGAATCATCAAGCCCTCCCACCCCTTGGACACAACCGCCTACTTGTTTAATGCCTAAAGGAACCAATTAGTATCGAAATTTCAAGCAATCACACTATTAAACATGCTCGTAAATTCATTCAAAAAATTGCGTGATTAGAATACCTACGGCCTGACCCAAAACTCGTGAGTTGGAACGATGACATTCCAAAAGCCAATATTCGCCCATTCTAATACGATTTTGTTTTAAATTTAATCATTCAAGAGTTAGAAAAATGAATTTGAACTAAAAAATTCAAGTATTAGTTTCGTAATTTATTATTTTTTTAAAAACATAAGGGGGAAACATTGAAACTGAACACAACGTTCAACATGCTATAAACAGTAAGACATTAAAAAATTAAAAAGGAACCACCCCACATGCGCTTTTGGATGAGATATAAAGGGATAAAACAAAGCATAATTATGAGGAGGAACCTCGAGTGACATTTTTAGGAGTTTTTTTTAGACAAAATGTTGTAGGGGGAATAACATTCCAACTTACGTGCATGTTTTGCAAATTCCTCAAAAAGATCATCCCTGTCACGGTTCTTTGGTATATTCCCCACAAATAAGCGGTGATTGTTATAAGAAACTGTTACGCCGATCTTTTTGCCTTTTCGAATTTCGTAATCATTGAGCTGCAATAGAATGACGAACGGAATGGCAAATTAAACGGGAAGGGAAGAGGGTGTATGCCTCTTGCCGGAGTGAGAAAAAAAATCGGGTGGAGGGGGTGGGAAGCTAACGAAAGAATGGAAATTTAAAATAATGAAAAAATGAATCGAAGGAACTGCCGAGAAACAGAAAAAACTCAGCAAGGATGGTCATCGCAACGAACCAGTGCCATCATTGCTGCATTGGTTATGTGTACTCAATTCTCATCAACAACTTTACCTGTTAATTTACCAAATTCATCCAGGATCTCCTCTTTGCCTTTCGACTTTGGTATGTTTCCAACAAAAAGTCGCAGATTTGGAACGCTAATGTTAACTTTCAGGTGCTTGCCGGGTTTGATTTCATGATTATCGAGCTGTGGATTTAGAAAAAAAACATGCCAAAATGTGAACATAAAAAAACGACTAATTTCTTTCCTTAGAAAAGAAACAATGTTAGGGAAGAATTTTGTGACTAAATAATAATTGAAAAATGATTTTTTGGGGGTTTTGTTCATAATTATGACAAATAAAGGTGGTTTTCGAGCATGCTGTTTTGAAAAAAATTCCAACTTCAGCAATAATTTATTAAAATTTCGGAAACGATCAAACCTCTCCAAGTAATCCCGGTCCTCTCACGGTTAGAAGCATAAAATTGAATAATTTCTTGACTACAAGCGACTTTAAGACATTCATAATTGATATCGATTTGTTTTCATCAAAAAAGTGAAGAAAAAAACTCCCAAAGTTACAATAAATTTATCAACAACTAAAAATCAAGCCGAAAAAATAAAGCCGCAGCAAAACTGCTCCTAGGAGCAAAGAGGAGGTCTTTAGGGCCCCCAGTATCGTTAAGTTAACAGAGTCGAAAGCATGAGGGAAAGGTGTTAGTGTAAATCATTTAGTAGAGAACATAATAAATTATGAATGATTCAATTAAAAAAACTAAACTACTGATAAAGCGAAAAGTAGGTTACATGGCAGACAACACAGTGAAATGAACCAACCAAAATTCGGGAGAAAGATTACAATAGTCAGATGTATGGAGGTAAGAGTAAGATCCCCTCCTTCACGTTCTGATCCAACATATATTCAGGAAAAGATGAAAGTACAATTTTTTGTATAATCCAGTAAAAGGAAGCTGATAGACATTTAAAGTTGGACTTTTCACGAGAAAATAACTAATAACCTCAACTATCAAAGAGAATATCGGAATGGAACAAAGAATAGCTGAAGGTCATGAAATAGCTTCTGTTTCGTGATAAGTACTATTTCATGTGAATGAGAAATTTACGCAGGAATCTTCATTGATAATGAAAATTAATCTAGGTAAAAACAAACAAGGAATCAGGAGCGAGCGGTTAATATAAACGCCTTCACAACATTTGACCAATCTAAATTCAAATTTCAAGAAGAACGTGTTTCGTGTTCATTCAATAACGCGTTGCTGTTTTTCTACAGCTTTGTCAGGTCTGCTGAATAACTGAAGCGGTCGGTAGTGTAATGTCTACATAGTTAGCCTTCACCATACCTTTTTGCTATGATTAATGACAACTCCACCAAGAGGAAGTAATGAATGAAGGAGCAAGGAAACAGAAAACAACGCAAACGAGATGAACGAGAGAAACTATAGATGGCCTCCACAAAATGAGATCAGCATGCAGTTGTTGAACACTGAATGGCTATTCTAAAAGTTGGATTTTCGCTAACGTCCAGAAAAGCCATTCTTGTATTTTTGCTTCATGGGTACACATACCAATGGTCTGTCGAATAGGAAATTACTCACAAAATAAAAAGAGGCTCTAAGCAAACAGCAGTGCAGGAGGGCATACACAGTAACAGTAATACAGTATAGTAGATAAGTCAAATTGTACTAGAGAAAAAATCACTATAAAAAAAGAAGAAGACAATAACATCAGTTTTACTCTTTTGGATAATCCCACATAAGTAGTCAAGTGGAATGAACACGATGATGTTCACAAAAGTAAAGTTACAATATACAAGTTTACACAAAATAATATCAGAGGTTCTAAAAGGTAATGAAATTTCAACGGTGCTTACATCTCTAGTTGCTTGTTGGGCTTCATCCTTAGTTGTGTAAGTTATAAAAGCATACCCTCTATTTGTACCAGTCATGGGATCCATCATCAACCTCAAATCCCAGATTTTGCCGCTTTTTTCGAATAATAAAATTAATTCGTCCTCAAACATATCCTTAGGAATTTTACCACAAAAAACCTGTTGGGGCACACGAGAAACATTACAATGAAAAGTTAACTATGGAATGATCATGTTTGAATGGATAAGAATCTTGTATTCGGTCTGTAATTCAAAGATAATTATATTATTCTAAGATGTAGAAACTTCAAAAATGTTACTTCACAGCCAGGGCCAGGAGGGGGGCCATCCCAGTTGGGTGGTGGACCTCCATATTTCCTTTGTCCGGTAGTAACATCCAAAGTGTAGCCAGTTCGTTCCAAAATTGCCTGAAACATGAAGTAAAGTATGCAGATTCTCTACTTAGGGGCGTTCATTGACAGATAAGAAAGTCAAGACCCGACTGAACTACTAGCTACCAGCAGCTTTTTACTTGAGGCCCCATAGGGGGGTTAACAGAGGCACAAGCGAAAGACTAACTACTTTCTTCCAAAACTGTGGTCTCAGTAGTTTGAAACAATGAGATCAGCTTGAACAATCCGCATTCTAATTTGGCCAGAGAACAGATTATTTATGGTTCCAGCCTCACAGGGCTTACCTTGATCTTATCCTCGTCCGGTCCTTTGGCAGGAACCGTGGCAGAGGTGGTGCTACCCCCGGATCCTGGACCAGCACCCCCGCCACGGCTCTTCTGCCGGTAAGTCTTCATTACGCCGCATAGGTAAGCCGATTTGTTTGACACGTGCTCTAAATTGGACTCTAAAAACTGGGTAAGGACGTTGACAGCACCTTCGACCGGGAATTCTTTCAAAGCGTCCAGAGCACGGTCGTCTAAATCGGCATGGGCAAGTTTTCCTGGAACAAAATAATAATGTCTTTCGTTAAGTTAGGTCGTTAGGACTTCGACTCGGAATTTTAACCATTCAAAATTTGATGGTCTACAAACCTAGAAGGTGGTCGGCACGTAAATCCAAAAAATGGAGTAGTAAAAACCCCTGGTCAAGTCGTCCCCAAGGGATGGAAACAAGGGGGTTGAAATATAGTTATTTACAATTTTTCGGATCGAATCCAATGAGTCCACCCGTGGTTTCATAACCAGATTGGATTACAAACGTTTAAAACAAACGTAGAAGATTGCATAGGAAATCTGCATCTTTATTCGTACGACCGACCCACCTGTTACGAACTGACACCTTATTGTCTAAAAGTAGGCGTTAACAATAAAACAAAAGCCCATAAACATTTAACGCTGGAAAACTAGGGTTAATGAGGTGTGCCTTATCATGTTCACAGAGCGTGACATTGGCGCAGTCAAGCGCTAGGGACCAATTCCTAACATATAGCAATAGCTCCCCGCCTTATGACATCGTAGGATGTCAGAAGTAGCACTCCTTCAAACATTATTTTTACATTCACAAATTGCGTTTGAACAGTTCGCTATTCTGCTAGCCAAATAAGCTCAAGTTTTCTTGAGGGTTTGAATCCAATGAGAAGGAGATTCTGAGGCTGTTGCAATAATGTTAATTTTGGATCCTAAGTTCATTCCAGAATCGAGCCAGGATTGCTTCAGAATGTAGGTCGCTGAGTAATGGCTGAAGAAATAAGTTGCGCAGTATGGCTCAAGACAAACCCAGGGTCTCACATTAATTTAGATCAACCACAATCAGAACATTTGACGATAGTTTATGATTAGGTAGGGGGTTTTGGTACCTGAGAGATTATTTAGGTACTTGAAGAGAGACAAAACCCAGC
The DNA here is from genome assembly GCA_030264115.1 of Lygus lineolaris. Taxonomy (NCBI): domain Eukaryota; kingdom Metazoa; phylum Arthropoda; class Insecta; order Hemiptera; family Miridae; genus Lygus; species Lygus lineolaris. The sequence goes on along the minus strand of JAEMON010000002.1, from coordinate 3,728,654 downwards.
AAACCTAATTCAAGAAATACTGGCCTTCTACTAATAAGAATATCATCAAGGAGAACTAGCCAAGCAAATTACTTTGATGGATACGGTGAAACACACACTCGAACGAGATATATATTATATTCAAGAGGGAATTCCGATTAGTCACCCGAAAGAGGTTACCCAGTTCATCTACAATCTGATTATGGGGGTACTTTTTCATTCAAGAAGGACCATATTATTATAATTATTCAGCCCAGTTCATTATTGGTAAGGAAACGATGAACACGAATATTTCAGGTTCATTTAATTCAACAAAATTACTTTGTTCGCCTACTTTCCAGCATATTATATTATTGTTTGATGTATTTAGGAAGGCAGTTCAGCTGCCACTTCAATATTAACCATATCTATATTACTAACTACCCAGCATGTGATAATTATTGGACAATTCTCTGATTATCGTTGAGTCATTAACTAGGTATACGCAGACTGATTGGAAGAGAAGCATCGTGTGTCATAATAGCTAACCTATCTACCATACGTTCGTAAATAACATTCAACGTTTTGTAAAGATTTTGCTAGACTGGGAAGATCAATCCAGCTCTACCGGAAGCTTGGATCATCATAAGCAGTCTCACAAGTCCCCGGATATAACATGAGGAAACGCGAAAACATTTTTACGTCGACAGCACAATAATTATCACTATGCCAATAGAGTTTCTAAGCATTAATGTATTAACAAAATTGGTCGGTTTCAATTTGGCTCACGAAGTACAAAAAGGTTATTGAATATAAGTAACCAATTAATTCAACTTAGAATTATTAGGTAATTCATTTTAATTTTACTTATTTTGGCTCAAAGTACAAAAAGATTATCAAGGAAGAAATGGTTATTGAATTATGAGTAACCGAAAAATTTTCAGAAATTCGCCTCAAAAATTTTCTTATTAACCCTCGTGTGGACCCCATTCTTTTTCAGAAACATCGATAGGGCTTCAACTCACTCAACCACTTTAAAAAAAAAAATCGTTTTTTTTTTTCAATCGATTAATCCCACTTGTTGATTTTGTATGATCACGTAATTATTTGTATGTTTGTGAAGATGAACAGCCTCAACTTGCATTGAGTCCTCAAACCTTTCTTTAATGACGGTCGGAATTACCCCCCCATTTCCCAACATAATTTTGAAATTTTGACTTCACCAGCGAAAAGTGCAGTTCAGGGTGTACGTAACAATCCAAATTTCGTCAAAATCGGACTCGGGTTTTACTCAACACGGCAGATCAACATAACGCTCGACTCTCCAATTAAATGCGTCGATGTCCATTATCAATAAATTCATAGTTCATTTTGGTATTACGCGCCGTAGGTTCTTTCGAATCGGAGGACAGGACTTCAGACACATCAATTGGAACGGATAGCTAATCCAACCAAATTTGAAAGTGTTTCGGTTCAGGTATAACGTACCTAATGCTTAAATGAGCAAATTAATTACAATTGAACCCTCGACTATTGAAACATCGCCTACTAGGCACTGGCATCGTTCCTCAATAAAAAGAACTCATACTGCACTTTTTCACTACTCGCCTCAAGACCGACGACGGTCGGCTCCAAGGACAAATAGCAGTTAAACACAGAATAATATTTTATGGACCGTAATTCTTCGAGCTGACGATAAAAATTAGCTGGCAGATCCAAGATCCACGGGGAGAGTAATTGTTGAACCCATCGCGGTTTCATATTATTTTTTCTATTTTTTGTTTTTTTGTTTTTTTAATACACAACTTATCCACATCGGCTACGTGATAGGTAGTTGCAAAATCTTCAATGCCAGGTTTCACCATCCCATGATAAAAACAGTTGCACATTGTTACACAACGGTTAAAACCCCAGCAGCAAAATGATGAATGCTATTACACGAATCACTGTCCTCTTTTCTCACGTTTTACCACGGATTTCAGGATTTCGGATGAAATGCATAGATCTTGAGTCAGCCCTCAACTACCCTTCGAGTTTGAGCGGAATCGATCCATTAGGAACTGAGATATCGTAGTTTCAGGAAATTCATGTTTGCGCATGCGCACACGCTACTAGTCGTCCGATTGCTATGAAATTATTAGGGGACTGTCTGGGGGCTACCCCGTACAATCTCTGAAAATTTCACCGAACTTGGTGAGTAGTTCCGGAGCTACGGCTATGACAACAAATTATTTCAAGTTTGCGCTTGCGCAGTAGCTATTACTGATCCAATCGTGAAGAAATTCATAGGTGATAGTCTCGGAGTCAGCCCCCAATTACCCTCCAAATTTGAGTGAAGTACGTCAATTAGGAACTGAGATACCGAGGTTTCAGGAAATTCGCGTTTGCGCATGCGCTCACGCTCTAATAGTCCGATGGCGATGAAATTCATAGGGGACCGTCACGGGGCTAACCCGCAAAATCCCTGAAAATTTCATCAAATTCGGACAATAACTTCAAATAGTTTTGCCTGGGACAAAACTACCTTCGGTAGTGAGTAAGAAAACGAAATCTATCAAAATTCGTCAGAAAGACAGTACTCTTCTATTGAAAAACAGCCCCTCTCTCTTTCAATCATTTCAACCCAACATGGTGAGAAAATTGGGCCGTCGCGTCATGGAAGAATAGATACCGAAAGAAACATTTGGGAGGAATATGAATTATTCGTTTTTCAGGTTCCACGTACCTCCTAATGAAAACCCAACAAATTTTGAGCGTGGGGAAGCGAGAGAAGGGGAAATATCGGGAGGGTTTATTATCGAACTAATGAGATTTACATTTCCTGATTTATAACTTTCATTGTGGATAGACCAGACGCAATGGAGACGCAAACAGGAACGGAATACACAGGAAGGAATAAACGTGGGAAGGTGCCACCAGGTTGCACGTCCGATAGGTTAATTAAATATTAATCATTGTATTTCCCAGGCAAACACCGCTAATTGACTTCATTTGGATATAAATTTGGTAAATGAAACAATATTTGGGAACGATTCTACTGGAAAATGTGACAAACAAATACGAGTAGAATTTGAACTTTGGAAGTTAGGACTGTCTAGTAGTAATCTGTGTTAAATGGTTACATTAGTATAAAATATAATAATCCGAGATATGACTTGAAAGAAAAAAGTGTGTAAAAAGTAAAATATTTTCTACTAGCATCAAGGCAGAAGCAGCTAAGTACCCTACAAAGTCACTAGAAATACCCTACTAAGGTTACCTAGTAGTGGTTCAGATGCAAGAACACGAAAAAGAGATTTTCGCTAGAATCGGATCAGCACATTGAAAAAAGCGAAAAATGTAACTAAGTAGAAATAAAATTACCTGATTGATAAATTTCATCCAATTTAGAAGCTACTTTGTCGTCTAATCCATAGGCTATCAGTTTAGGGTAATCTTCAGTTCTCACAACATTGTCATCATCAGTAGCCGAAACATCATTTTTGAGAGTCACTTCCCCGTTACCTTCTGCCATGGCTGAAAAATTCAATACAAATTAGTCATGTTGTGACAACAAAAAAAGAAGAATAATCAATACAAAAACTAAAATAGGTGACACTCAACATAAATTAAAAGATAAAGGGTGTTGCAAAAACAGTTCCTCTCCATGATGATACTGAGAAGTATTAAAGTGCATTATAATAAGCAAAAGCAAATTATATACTCGTAGATTCCAATAATCGGAAGAGTTACATTGGAATTCTACTGCAAATTACTACTTGGATACTAGAAAAATACTGAGCGTATGAAGTAAAGAGATGCTTGCATATAAATAACAATAATTGGTGAACCTGCACATTGATGGATAAGAAATCGCAATAATTACACTTTTCATATCCCTCTCTATCTTCATCACTATTCATTTCACTTTGTTCTGTTTTTCAAACCTCTGTTTTTTGTTTCAAGGCTCGGCCGTCAGAGAGTCGGCCGAAGCCATAAATGCTTTCGTTTGCACACTTCATATTAGACAAACTTCACTTTATTATAGATAATAATGTAAAAACGACTGATTTCCTCATTTTCGACCATCCTAAAAACGAATCCGTCAAAAAAAGTAATCCTTCGGATACTTAAGTAGGTTCGTGTTGCGTGTGTGCGTATGACAATATATTGTATGCATCTCTGCGAAACGCCATTACTAAATAAACCAATGATCCAAAAAACCTGAAATTTAGGCGGTAATTCGGGGTTCCATATGAATGTCGTAGCATCCGGATCAGGATTAGCGACTGCGTGGAAAACATGAAATAGGTAAGTACGTCGAAGCAAGTAATTCAAGGACTATTCTGAGCAGGATGTTTCGTTTCAATTACTTCGGTTTTTCATGAATAATTATAATTGGTGACATATTAGTGGGTATCAACCCAAGTAAGCCTCCGACGTAAATTTCCACGCGTAGAGGTCATATTTATGAGCTGTGGACCCTATATAATTTTGCATGAATTATTAACAAGACGTTGGTACTAATCTGAGTATGTGTGGCCGCCAACGCTATGAAACAGCTCAAACATTTTTCAACATCCTGGAGGGGGATTTTGCTCTCCGAAGATTACAAAAAAAAAACACTACCTATCAAGCAGGTATAGTAATTTTATCATAACCACGAATCATTTGTTAGCAACTGCTGACACACCAGACCAGAATTAAATTATTGTGAGCGAATTTATTAAAATATACACTACGATATACCGAAATGAATGTTCTTTTTCCTCATCCCAAGTGTGTCCTTCTCCTTGCAAATTCTCTATAAAAAGTGGTTTGAACCAAATTATTCTTGACACCTAATAATTCACAGGTAGTACCTATTCGACCCCTGAAACTGATAAACGTTTCTGTGCACTGAATTCGCCTATTCCTTATAATATTACATATTATCACTATTTAGGTTCGATCTAAATTTAGTAGACAGTTTCTAAGGTCAGACGATATCACCCAAAGTGACACAGATTATTCAAATTGAGACTTGACCTTCAGGGTTCCTCGCAGAACATTTTCAATGAAAATTCGCCTTTCCAATAATTTTGGACCCATTGAAACTACTTTTTTCAAATTTGCAAACTGCATAAAAACTTGAAAATGTTGGTTGTTGAAAAATAGGTAACTACCTAGTGGAAAACTTATTGTTCAATTTGGTAAAAAAATGTATATCTAATAAGTATGATGTTCGAGCATTAAAATTACATTAATTAATCAATTAACTTAATTGATCATTAATTACATTATCATTACATTAGGTAAGTAGTTTGTTAACCTTCGGGAGGTTGAAAGAAGAGGGTGTGCCGAAACCGCTAGTTCCAGCAACTTGTTGAATAGGTTTTTTTGAAACTAAAAGCTAAAAGGGTCAACGTGAAATCGTTATCACGGATAAAATTGTTTTCTCACGATAGAAACACGCTCTCTCTACCAATCCTCAGAATACCTAGCAAGTTGGTTTTGTATGGTGAGGTTGTTGGTAGGTTCTCCACTATCGCTCGCTCTTGTTTGACATGACTAATGACTACCCAGGAAATTACTTCGCTTTACTTACTGAAAACAACAAATAAAATATAAATCGGAAAACCATGAATAATCCTACAGAAATTGAGGAGGTAGATGCAACCCAACAGGCAGAAATTCGCACACTTCCATCGCGAAAAGATTAGTTTTGCAAGGGTGGCATTGAACAATCGCTGGCCGCAGAACATAAAATAGATTCGACGGTATCTAAAACTAGACCAACTTTCACGCTCAATCTAGGGCGTTTAAAACGAGTATAGTGCCTAATTTGAATAACAAAGCACACCAAAAAAGTTCCGGCCCAATAACAAACAAATTATGTAAACGAATCGTTTAACGAAAACAGGTTTTGGGGGCTTGAAGCACGGACCGTGAAGGTGTGAATGTGACAAAAAAAAGGATAGGAAAAACTCAAGCTCGCGGATATAGGATGGTTATTTGAAGAATTAGATTATGATTGTAATTAAGGATAGCAACCTTCTAAATGTTCAGAAGTCGACAGCAAATAAGAGGAATCCACATCCATTTTGGCGATCGGCATTTCAACAGACTTCAAGGTAGGTATTCACGCATCAAAGAATGGGATAGGTTAGGAACATCACTGGTTGCATCAAGCTTGAACTATGACACGAACGCGAAATGAACGGTGAATTTGCCGGTGAATTACCTCGAAATAGGGGCTTTTTTTCTAATAACACGCGATGATGAAGCTAGAAAAACATGGATTTGAGGGAGAAATCATGGAAACCGGCCGGCTAGACTCATGGCATAAAATTTGTGACTGGGGCAACCCACCATTGCTGTGAAAGGTGTCTTGGACAGAAATAGAGGCGGCAGCTTATGGAATGAGTATTGGGAAATATAGACCAGCAAAAATTGTACTTACGTGCGGAATTTTAGGCCATAAAATTCTGTGGATGATGTGGGGAATGAAGGGTAAAGATTTTCGACGGTAATTTAAAACTAAAATGAATTACGAAGGAGGTGAAATGGCGGATCAACGTGATCGCATATTTCCTTAGTGACCGACGCGCAAAAATATCTCGAACCCAAAGGGTTAGCGGCCATTTGCCAGACTGCCAACACCGGCCAAGTGCAATAACCCCTTCGCAACCAACTGTTATCGAAGTTGTGGTGGGAAGGTGCCACAACGATATCTAGGGAGCGCTCATGGCAGCTAACTTCGATTTCTCTCTCTCAGACCGATTTAATTTCAACTTTTAATTTTAATCTTAGTGTTAACTGTTTGCTCATCTAATTTTCTTGATTAATAATTTTCACAGTACGTTTAGAAGTTGAAAAAATGAATTTTCCAACTCTACTTTCACAACAATAATATGCTCCATCAGGTAGTTTTCCTTAATCTCTTGGTTGGAATTTCAAAAAGGCGCGCCAACAAAGTTTCAAACAAAACCGCCTTGAACGCTTTCCGATAATATTATGTCTTGTAAATTGATACCATTTTTGAAATAGGTTTTTTCACGTAACGGCACCTTTACTTTTTTCCTCATATCAGCAATTAAAAATGGGCCAAGAAAACAAAATCCGACATTGAAAATTCAAAATGAAAATAGAATGGCGCCTTCCAACGGTTCCAATGGCAACTTTTCGCGCTTATCACTTTCATGATAGTGCAAAAAAGGGGTCTTTTACTGTTACAGAAGTAACTGTCAGAAGTGCATACTGCATTTTTGCAAAAAGGCAAAAAAAGGAAAAAATATAGGTGGCAGAGCTGCTTTACCCCCACCCCATTCTCATGATGTTAGTGTTTGCGTTTGCTGCATCCGCATCGAGGATGGAACTTCAAAATTGCGAGACATGGCTGAACATTGGATATGAAAAAGCTAGAAATATACTAGAAAATCCGCTAAAGCACTGAGATTTGGGATTGAGCAAAATGTTGTGCTGTGGACAGCTGTTCATTGTTCCTCCCCTGCCAGGACCAGCGCAATGAGTTTCGAGTTCAGCCTGTTTTGAATAAAATCAATGGTTTCATGAGTTTGTGGCTTCTAAATTTTCCCAATTGAATGAACCAATTTGTTAATGAAATTTCTAAACTGCAAGTAGGCAGTTTTTTTATATAGCAACGCTGAAAGCTGAAAATACTTCTGCTTCCGGTTTTGAGTTGAGCTGCCAATCCGGAACCGGAAACAACAATCACATACAATATTTTTCGAGATCTTCGATGTTCTATTAAGTTCTGATAAGATTTGTCACATTGAAAAAATTTAAATATTGCTCCGAAACGATTCGTTGAATGTTTTTAGGTCCCTGAAACTACCGGCCTTTGATTTCATCATTATTATGAAATGTCATGTTGGTAGACCTGAACAACTTGTTTGCATCTCTGTCTCTGCTTTAGTAGGCGTGTCAAGTTCAATACATTCCGTTGTTGTTAGTAATATCATGTTAATTTTATAGGGTCCTTTTGAAACTTTTTGTGTGAAAAAATTTACTCATGTGTCTGTGCTTAACTTATGTGTAGTGTGAATCTCCAGGTAAAATGATCAAGTTGTTGTTTTGTATTTGGGTGACGTACATCATCGGGGCGTTGTGTCAGTACGAGTGGCAGCCCAAAGACGCCTTCGACGAAATTCGTAAAAAATATGACAAAGTCAATAAAGATAACTGTGAAGTGCAGAACCTCTACGATCTATTCCTACCGGAAGACTCAATCTCTCATTTACCGGATTTGAAGGAAATCAATATTAATCCGATTTTCCCTAATCGAACCGCTCTCCTTCATCTCCAGAACATGGCGCTGAGCAGGGCGTTTTTCTACAGTTACATCCTCCAAGCTCGATTCATCAGACCGGCTATAAACGATACTTATGACCCCGGCATGATGTATTACATTTTATCAACTGTCGCTGATGTTGCTTCCAACCCACACATCAACGCTAGTGCGATTTACTTCGCACCAAATTCCTCGTACTCCCCTTCGTATCGAGGGTTCTTCAACAAAACTATGCCAAGATTCGCTCCCAGAACATTCAGGTACAGATTAGGTACTTTGGAATTGTGAATTAGGTACTATAATCCTCTATTGCAGGTGCAATTACATATTTTCTATTTTTGTCAAAAATCCTTGGATCCACTTTGATGTACTTCAATGACTTCATTCGTCACCTAGGTGAAAGGTTGCTTCTATGCTGGTTTGCTCAAGAATGAGCTCGAGAGGGGTCAATGCCCTCGGATAATGGCAAAGACTCAGTAAAAGGAAGAGTTTGAAGTTTGAAAAAATGTTAAGAAAAATGGATTGTTCGCCGCCCCAAAGAACTCCTTCATAGTGGTTGCTCCTTGCTCCTGTTATTTCAAGTTTTGCACATTTGTATTCCTACAATTTGTACTGCATAATATTCTTCTCTTCCTTCAGAGCTGACGATTTCAACGACCCGATTCATTTGGAGAGGATATCGACGATGAATACCTTCACTGTAAAGGATTTGGGAGCGTTTTCGAACGATAGTCAAAGCAACGATTACACCTCTGGGTTCTATAGAATCAATGAATGGTATGGCCAAATCATGAATAACGAGTCACTTGAGTTCGTACATATTGTATCTATGTTTTGTATTCGTAAGAGACAAATAATATATCAGTTGTGTTTGTCAGTTCTAGGGATACATTTTCTAGATTAATAAATGGTTTGTTCCAAGCAAAGAGTTTGGGTTGAGAAAATCATTGTTTGGGTTAAGGTCATATCAGGTTTGTTCCAACTGAAATCTGCAATTCAAATAATATTCGAATAGTCTGAAAGTAGTTTTCAAGGTGAAATTTGAGTGCTACCGCGAAAACCTTCCCGTTATTCGAGAATGAGCGAGTGAAAGGGGTTGCAAAAGGTTTGCCTGTGGATCGAATCAACCCACCACGAGGTTGAAAAATTTCATGACCTCTAGACCTCAACCTGGTGCTTGGAACAGGATTCCAGTTCTTATAATTGAAGGAACTTTACCCCACCCCACTTTTTTGACCTGATAGTGCTCAGTAGGGTCTGTAAAGATGAAATACAAAGCCTAACAAGCACCCACCGCTGCTTGTAACAAACCTGTATTCAAAACATGCTAACAGCAAACGCATATGAATCACGAATTTACTTAGTAATTTTCCAAATAACTAGAATAACGGGGTATGGTTTGGCTGAATATGCGGATGGTGTAGAGGTGAATGGTATGAAATTCGGGAGCTAGAATAAATTATTCCTCTGCTAGGAATTATGTTTCGGGTACAGTTTACAATAATAATCTGTCCAGAAACAGGAAAGGTCAGATGGCTACGGCATCTCCAATCCAGCACACAGCAAGGAAGCAAACAGCTTAGTATCTAGCAGATCACATTATTCTTTCTCCCGAATTTAATAGGTTAGGTATTATAGTAGCAAGCTGAGGAAAAGCTGATCTACGAAGCAGTGAACGTTCTGTGCGCCAAATAAAATACAATAAGCGTTCTTTGTTTTGTTCAAAGGTACACTAAATGGCTACCAGACAACGTTGTTGGGCGTCATGATACAAAAACTACATACCAAGTCGAAATCCGTTATGCAAACAATACTAATGAGACATTCACTTTCCACGGGCCGCCAGGTAACATCCACTTCTTTTTCTTACTGTAATAAATCAATCGGTAGAACAACTCATGAGACTTCAGGGTATTGGCGTGACTTTCATTCACAAGTACTTTGATTTTTGCAGGTTCTGACGAACATCCCGGACCGGTGAAATTCACAAGGCCCTATTTCGATTGTAACAGGGTCAACAAATGGTTAGTGAGTGCGGTGGTTCCAATAGCAGACATTTACCCCAGGCATACGCAGTTTAGACACATAGAATACCCCACGTGAGTTATTTTCAACGTAATTTTTAATCGAGTAAGTACGTCTAGTGAAGGTATTGTAGAGTCACCGGTCACCGACGTAGATCGCAAGAACAAATATGAACAAAATTTTTTATTCAACTCTTAAATTTCACCTGAAATCACCCAAAGACCATCTTCAACTGTGTAACAATAAATTTCTTCTTCAAGTAGTATTGGGAGTCAAAGTGAATCATTTGATCAGTTTGATCATTTGATTTGTTCTGTGAATCAAGTGATAATTTGATGAACACCCCATGAATTATTCGTAAATATGAATAGTAGTTTGGAGGTAGTCTGTTATACGTTGCACGCAGTGATCATGAATGTAAATATTATTCAAGCTATGCTGTACTGACATAGCCAATATTAAGTTTTTCCGACTACTTTATGGCAATAAGGTTAATTCTATTTCAATTAATGTTATTCAAAGAATAATGGAATTGAGTTGGAGAGGGGCAGTCTCGAGTGTTCGTAAAATGCATGTTTGTTCCATCGCAAAAGATTACTTGCCTATCACGAATAGTTGTTCACATTCACAAAAAGCTGGTTCATTTTCGATAAAATCCTTCGTACATGCACTAACAATGATGAAAACGTCAACGTGATAAAAACAAAAATGTTGCGTTCCAAGAAAACCAAGAAATTTCAAGAAAAGCCACTTCTTGCTAGTTTGAACTAACGTCAAATTGATGTTGTAAAGTGGAATTCTAAAATTGTGATCAGGTACACGGCAGTAGCAGTTCTCGAGATGGATTACGAGAGAATAGACATAAATCAATGTCCGCCAGGTCAAGGTAATAGCGGACCGAATCATTTTGCAGACACGGCGCGATGTAAAAAAGAAACAACAGAAGTAAGTAAAGTCCTATTACTTCAAAGTGAAAGTATGAAATGATTCTTGAATGATAAAGTATAAAAAACGATGAAGCTACATAATGAAGGAATATTGTGGTCAATGTTTACAGGATGGTTTTACATAAATATTTAGGTACTAGTCTGCTAAGCATCAAGATGGGAAAAAACATTCGTACCCTGATTTCTACGTTTCTAGTTTGACTACAATGGCCTTTCCCTAACAAAGATGAAAAGTTCAATCTAGTTTATCGTCGTAATTTTTACCTACAAACAGTAACTATAAAAAAACAAAATAGATTATTATGTGTTGCGGCAAATGAAACTGAAATTTGAGATTTTTATGTCATTTCCACGTAAATTCAACAACTCTAGATGATGACTTTTTATAACTAAAGTTCTATATTTATAGTTCATTTTTATATTCAAACTATCAGGATTTTGTATAGGAAGAAGATATCACTGTAGTTCCACTTAGTAGGATTTCGGTCGTATTTTTAAATTTCTTGGTAAATTTGTCAACATTTTTTCCTTCTCTCCTTCATCATACCAACTATACCCTGATCATGATTAATGGTCAATCTAGTGATAAGAATTTTTAGGTACCTACTGATTGCAGTATTTCGATGTTGTAAGGAATAATGATAATTTTCTACTCATCAGTGCGAGCCATTACATGGTTGGGGATTCCGGCGAGGTGGATATCAGTGTCGATGCAAACCGGGGTTCAGACTGCCCCAGGTGACTAGAAGGCCGTTTTTAGGAGAGATCCTAGAGCGCGCCACATCCGAACAGTTCATCGATGGTTTCGATTGCCTCAAAATCGGATGTAAGTCGATACTTTTCCGCAGGTGCTTTGAACGGTTTAAAATCTCATCTTTTTACTGAGGAGGAAAATATTGGTCAACTATTTACCTTGAATAATTCAATAATAAATTATTATTGATTTTTTTCCACTTTATTTGTAGGGAAACACAAATTGCCCATCTTATGGGAAAAGGCCCCCCCATTCATCAGGGCCAAATATCTGGACAGATACACTGAGTACTTCAATTTGACGAATGAATGGAAACGTAAGAATCCGGAAGCCAACAAAACCAATCCTTTCATAAATCGATTCATCAACGTTCATCAAGCGATCGATTTTCTCAATGACGTCAAACCGTCCAATTGCCACAAGTAAGATTATGATGGCCTTATTGGAAGTGCAAAATATTGAGAATCTCAATTTCATATTGTCTGTTCAACATGCCTACCTCGAAGTTCATCAAGATTTTCTTGATACTCGGATCTAATTGTCACAATGTTACTAGCATGAGAAAGTTACATTTTTCCTGTGATTTTGTAATATTTTTACCGCGTTGAGATTCCCGAAACGTCCTAAACTGTTCTGTATCAAAATGTACGTACCTCCTAGTTTTCGAAAAGTCAACTTCGTCCAAAGGTCGTATTGTTTCATTTTGAAATATTACCATATTTTGGATGATTTCAATAGGTTGTAAATTATTTATTTTCCAGGTTTAAAAAGCAGGAATTGACTTTACACGGGGACGTAGGATATGGAGCAGAAGAATTTTTCAAAAATGAGGCTCAAATGGCGGTTAGGTTAGCCAACTTCATCAGCGGCTTCCTACAGGTTTGTTTTGAAATCAAATATCGTACTTTTTCTTAGGATTTTGTATCGGCGTTGTTTTGAATCGAGTTTTACTTGTTACAGATCGTCGACCCTAAAGAAGTATATTCTGGTAAGAGAGTAGCTGACAAGCATCTTTCCGAAGATCAGATGATGGGTGAAACGATCGCTCTTGTAATGGGTGACAGTAAAATCTGGTCAGCCGCTACCTACTGGGGACGCAACAAGTTTCCCAATCGAACTCTATTCGCCCCTTACGCTTACAAAACGAATCTCAACACCCGGAAATTCAAAATGGAGGATCTGGCTCGTCTGAACAAAACTTGTAGGTTTTTCATTGAGCAATTTCTAGATTTCGTTTACGATTTTATGTCAAATTCAGACTTTTTGATAAATCAGTCAATAAGAATATGGTAAAATAATGATCGTGAAGTTGTTCATAACTACATCATTTTGCTTACAAATTGATAAACGCCGAGGTATCAAATTTAATTGTATATTATTTTAAGGTAATACTTGGGGGAGGTGATATTTTGATTTTTCTCACTGCGACTAAGCGAAAATTCTGGAATTGCATATAATTGCGTGGAATGCAAATAATTTTGTGGTTGATGCTACCTCCTAAGTAAACGTTGCGAATTTTATGTTCTTGGTTATTTTAGCTGAAGTTTACACCAACAAGCAGTGGTTCCAATTTCTCAAAGAAAGATGGTCCACTAACACGGACAATTTGGAGAAATTCTATATGAAAATTAAAATCCGATTCAACGAAACTGGAGAACACCAGAAAAAATACGAACACTACCCTATTCATTACCGGTAAACGCAGTTTTTCTTCTTGCCTTTTGTCGCAGTTAATAAATATAGTTTTGTTATTTTATTCTCCTATTATTTCATTTCTAGAGCTGCGAATCGAGATCACGGTTTCTGGTCAAATCCATATTTCGACTGCGATGGGAAAGTTAAAAAATGGTTGATAACTTACGCCGCGCCGTTTTTCGGGTGGGACAGTCTTAAAGTCAAACTCGAGTTCAAGTGAGTTTTTTCAATGATTTATTTCTTTGTCGTGTTATTTGTTTGTAGTTTGATGGAATGGGGAGAGGATGATGAAAATATTGCTGTTGTTTACTTCGAATTGTGTATTTTTTGTTTTGTAGTACCTATAAATTTCCTAATTTTCGTTCGAATTTTCGTGATTTTTAGGGGTGTGGTTGCGGTATCGATGGATCTAATGCAACTTGATATCAATCAGTGCCCTGACAAGTATTACGTGCCCAATGTCTTCAAGGGAACCCACAAATGCGACAAATCTACTTCATACGTAAGTGGGGACTCACCGTAATTTGAAATTGTAGATAGCAAAATATCCTCCTGTAGTCACTTGTATTTTGTTTCCTTTCGAACGGGGAGCCAAAATTTTCACTGAATCACTGTGTTTGAGTTGAGCACTAACGTCCATCACATTTCACTGTTTGGCGGTGTTGTCTATAGGGTGTCATGACACCCATCTATCCCGTGTAAACGCCCCAGTACCCAGTTGTTGTTGTTGCCACTCACGGTGAGAAACTCCTGAACTGATTGAAAGTTGATGAGAACTGTTGTTCTAGTGCGTACCGATACTGGGGAGAGGCTTCGAATCCGGGGGCTACAAGTGCGAGTGTCTTCAGGGATACGAATACCCCTTCGAGGATCTCATCACGTACTACGATGGCCAGTTGGTCGAGGCGGAGTTTCTCAATCTGGTCGTGGACAATGCCACTAGGTGAGTGATCATACTGGTTTTCCATTCCCATAGCTATCCCCTCCTCTGCCCCCACCCCTTTTTTTGAGCCCTTCTGAGCCCTCAGGGGTGTCCGCTTTACCCCTACCAGCCCTTACAACAGGTTTTCAACTGACTCCCTTCCCACAACTCCCCTCCCTATACTGCCCTTAACTTGCAAAACAAATTCCAACAGGAAACTGTTAACTTGCACCCTTGGATCTTCTTCTTTAGCCTAGTTCCTTTCCTCTTTTTTTCAACACTTTTACCACCCCTTCTATCAACACTGTTCCTCGGACATTTAACTCGATTCATAATTTCCCCCCTTTAAGTTTTTACTCTTTTTCTTCCACATGTCTCCTCCCTCTTTCATTACGCTAATTGGATTATTGACCTCTCAAACAATGCAAGTAGTAATTAGGATCGCAGAATTGAACTGATGAGAGAAGAACCTAAAAGAGAGAACCTAAAGGAATAAGAACCTTTAAGAACCTTTTTAATGTTTCACGACCTATCAATATTGTCATTCATTCACATTTCCAGCAGCGTTTTCAGTGAATTCGGTAATGTAGGTACTTAAAACTATTTTCCGAACCGTTTTCTAGAACCTGTTTTCCGTTTGTACCTCGACATACCTTTCAGAGAATTCACGATGAAACCCTGAAATTGTGGGTTACTTTGATCGCTATACTGTATCCACCGGTATCATCAATCTGACAAAAACCGTGAAAAATTCAAATTCACGCCGAAATGTCGATTTATTTAGCAATTGTGAGTTTAAACGTCAACAATTTTGGTGCATTCTTAGGAACCACATTTGAATTTTCAATGGTACAAAATAAATAGAGGTTATTGAGGAATGGACGTCCTATAAAATCTTCCCTCTACGAATTAAATCACTCGCGACGAAGTTGTGGAAACCCATTTCAATAAAAAGAAACCGGAGTTGATGAAAAAACGTTGTGTTTTTCCACGAAAATAACTCATTATTTTCGTGGAAATAGACAACGTTTTTTCATTAACGCCGGTTCCTTTTTATCCTCCATCTGTATAAATAGCCTTCGGAGGTATAGGAACGTGTGGTATAATTGATTATTCGGAATCACCTCTAAATTTCCTCAAGAGGCCCTCAAAAAATTCTTATCAAAGTTTTATTGGTAGTAGCATTGTACTTAAAACCCTGCTAATTATTACACATCATGATGATATTATACTATGGTATACTCAACCCAATGCGCTGTCATTGCGTATTAAAACGCCAAGACTTGGGGAAAGCAAATGAGACGTTTATAAAAATGGGAAAACCGGCGAAAAGTGAGATGAAATCTGTAGCTTCAAAGGTAGGAAATCATCGTTGCTGGACATATTTTAAACGAATCGTTCGCCAGCTTGGGCTTCAAGACACTAATCACGGAAAATGACGTGATTTGATGCTCTTACCCACTATGAGAATTCGTCTTGAACCAGTGTGGAACTCCCATCAGAACTAGTTCAATAATATGAAACACTAGATCTGAGGAATGGACATCGGTCGGAATTTGTTATCTTTGACCTCAGAATCGGATTAAGCACCCTCGAAAACCCCTATCCCGATTTCCAGCCCCAAAACTCGACTAGTTTGGCTGGAATGAGCTTAAGGGGCCAAGGACCCATGTAATTCAGTTTTTTCCATTTTTCTCAGCCAATTTTTGTCCGATTTTGATGCGATTTGTGGCATTCTTTTTGTAATTCCATTCTCTATCCATGTATAATAAGTTCGTAATTTTGAATTTTTCACCTCCTTTTTTAAAAGTCAAATTGGCATAATGGCAAAACGTCTCCGCAGAGAATAAAAAAAAGAAGAATGTCGCCAACCGCATCAAAATCCGTTGGAAATAAGTCGAGAAAAATAGAAAAGCCTGTGCCACGCTAAAATGGTTAGGGGAGGAGGTAGGGGGGAGGTTATCCGTATTTTAAACTTATTGGCCCTAAGTAGTTATAATGTTATAGTAAATGGGGCAGGTATACTAAATTTCATTGATTTTGAACCACGGTAACTAAGCAAAGTGCCGCGTACGGTGAACGGACGGATATTTTTTTTAATTCGTGTTTTGGATTCTACTTATCCTACTTGAAACCTAAAACATCAAATTTTGAGGGGGGTTACAAAAAATTTGTTCGTTCTCCATTCCAAAGTTTCATTATTGAAAATAATAAACCAAAAGAGGGGTCACAAAACACTAACAAATGTGTAGAGTTGTGAAAAACCAGGGCACTTTACTTTCAGGGAACTGTGCAGGGTAAATACCCAAATTAGGGGTTCGAACCGGTATTCATTCTTCAAAGTCACAGGTTCCAAAGAAAAATACATTGCCAAGGACATGGCACAGAAGCTTCCTCGTGGCTTACACAGTATGTCACCATTAAATTTTCAGAAAACTAGAATGACCGTTTCGCCATGCTCATGTCGATAGAATGCAGGGCAACCAAAAATAAAAATATATTTATTTTTGGACAATATACAAAGCACGGGCCAAAAAAGATTTAAACCCGCCATTTAACCTCACGCAACGGCAAAAATTCGCCGGAAAAATGCGGACGGACAGACAGACACGAAACCAAATTTGTTCAGGAGTTCCTGAAATGCAAAATCCGAGTGGAAATTTTGATTTTGGAGCACAAACATTTTTTTTTTTCATTTCGAAAGTGGAAACAAAGCTTCCGCTGCCTTGCAGACTCTGAAGCAATAATATTCTAGTACATACTCACCTCGTGAGAACCACCCCCTCAGGCCGCTTTGATGGTTTCCCATTCAAAATTCCCACAAAATGAATGAAATTTCATGAAATGGGTACCTTGTATAATATGAATTTGATGATGATTGTCCTTCCCACAACTCTAAACCTGACTTCTCTTTTGAACGTCAAATGTTCAACACAATCAAATTAATCCTTTATACGTTCAAAAACCCCTAAAATATAAACTCTTATATCATATTAATTTCTTCCTTCACGACCCGTTGGACCACATTTTTTATTTCGAGTATTTCACTATGATATAATAGCCAAGTGTGTTTCTGTATGTTTGTGACTCAACTCCTCCCGAACGGCTACTCCGATGTTGATGGGGTTTGTCGCAAAATGACGGGCAAGTTCACGGCAAAGTTATAGGCTGTAGTTCAAGTCGTACAACTTCTTCCTTCATCATGAACGCGGTCATCCTTAGTGACGTTGATTGAATAAACACGTTCGTAAATAGGGAATTTTTCACCACTGTTTACATTGAATTGGCAAGAGAAAGCGCTGAAAAGGGCTTTTTGTTACGATTTCAATGATACTATAACCATTTCTGTGAGTTAAGCCGTTCAGATTTAATTATCGTAGGGTAGAATCAACAACGGAGGTACAGCAGTAATACACGGTAATTTGGAGAAGATTGGTACGGTAATTGACAGCCGTCATTTGGCAACCCTACTGGTCATTATGATATGAAGGAGGCCCTCAAAACGTTGCCGAAATAAAAATAAGCCACCTTGCGCTTTCACTGCCTACAATGCCCGTGTAAGTTAATTTTACTCAGGATGTAGATTTTTAGCATTCGCCGTATATAAACCACTTTCGAAAGCTTCAACTAGACGATCCATTAGTTAGTCTTCAACTTCAACGTCCACGTTGTAACCCGTAAAGTAGGCTGGATAGAACATTACAATTTACTGTCGAAGAGAGATTTATAGTATATTTTGAGCAAAGGATGTATTTTATGTTCGTGAACGTTTTCTGAGCCTATTCGATTCCTCTTTCGCTTCCATGTCTGTGTTCCATCTTCCAGTGACCCACCAAGGTATCGGTGTCACTTGTTAAATGGGCTGGCTCCCAACAATCAGCTGAAAAGGGACAGTCCATAATTATCTTGTAGCCATGGCCTTCGTCGTAGTCCGTAATCATCAGTTGCGATCAGTCCGTAATCACTGCACGCCTTCCTGACCCTATCTGGCAGAGCTTGAAGTTCACTAAGAGAGTGGGCAAGAAGGCAAGTGGGCAGATTCGTGGTAGGCGCCCCAATTACTTATATTCCAATGTCCAAGAGACTGACTGAAGTTCATCAATAATAAACTATTCTCTGCCTTGTGATGGTTCCATTCGTTTAGATGGACGAAGTCAGTCAGTAGATGTGTTGTTGTTAGTGTATTCGACTTGCAACGTTTTCAAATTCAAATAATCCTTTTTGTATTGGCACCATACGTAATATATGTATAACAATCGTCAATTAGCATACAAATAGTAAAATAAGTAAGTCAAACAATAAAACAAATAGTAAAAAGACAATGTTATTGATCAGCACGCTTGGTGACATGCTCTGCTATTTATTAACTTCTGTGTATGAAGCCGTTGGGTAGTTCATTAGAAATTCGGAGGTTTGGAGATGCTTTTATGTCCAAAATATGCACTAAAAGCTCCTATTTGGGCCACATTGTGAGAAGAATTCAATCTGCATTCCAGTGGTATCCTCAATCTTTATTTTAATCCTTATGTTACTCTCATTTTAGTGATATAAGGTCGGGAACGTGGAGAAATCTTTGAAGTGAATCTTGGCTACTCCCAAAACCAAATTTGAATGATGCCTGAATTTTACAGACAAGGATTTGGTTTGATTAGTAACAACAATAATGTGGCGATTTGCAAGTATGTGAGATTATTATTGTCTCATTTTGTGTCCCAAAACCGCCGCAATGACTCTCAAGAAATAGATGAATTTGTTATCTATGTCAAATGTAGTACGTGAAATTCATACACAATAGTCAAGAGATGCTTCTAACTGTACCTATCAGTTTAAGCACATCAATTATCAACTAATCTTGTTTTTACTCGTAGTTGAAGAATGTGTTTAGTGCACATAGGCTCGTCTACCCTCGTTGCATTCTCATTTGTCCTGTTGGTTTTACTAGAAATTCGTCCCTGGTAATTATGATCCCTCAATGTAGGTAAACTTTGAGCCATTTAAAAACCTTCATCCAGCTCCGAATAAAAGCTGTTGCCCCGAAAACCCTTTGTGCTGAAAGAATGAACACAAGATTCTCTTCCCCCTTAGGTTGATGTATCCTATTACTTCACCTGTCTCTCATAAAACTAGTCAAGATGAGTTTTTTTTCGTGCAGCCCACAGCTCAGCTAAGAGACGGCTGGTAGGGTTAGTTGACAATGAACTTGGAGGGCCAACACGCACACACTAAACTATTGTGCTTTTTTTCACGCACGCGGCCTTGTCTGCAGCCACATTCGCGTACCTACTTGGTAAAGATCCATCTGTTGTGGAGTAATTTTAAACTGTAAATACCTCCCAGTTTTGGGAAAATACCGTTCTGCAAATACCTTTACATGGCTAGTCGTGTATAATAGGCACCTGCAAGCTTTCAAAGTTTCCTTCTCCGTGCTATGATATAATTGGATCCTTCTCTGGATCCTAGTTGCGATAGAATCGCACTCAGAATCTATGGGTAGCCGCCAAATTAAGGATTTGGAAATTTTCTGTTCTCTGGAACATGTGCTTGACTCTTCATAAAAAGCCGTCAAGTGAGTGGGGGTGTAGGTTACACACATTTTTATTACATCGGCACAACCACAACAACTACTGTTCTCTGTTCGTATGGGAGGTAGGATCTCATAAATTACGAGTAGGTATCTATCACGTTTTATCGAAATCTTCATTTTTTTGTTGGTTTTTGAACGCTAACATGATAAGTGTTTTCCACTTCAAACGTGGTATTTCGTTTCTCACGCACGAACTCAAACATTGGCAAAGACGATGATCTTACGTTAGTCTCATTCTGGGAGACCTGTGACTGTAGATCTTGTCTGAATGACAATGTACATTTGTTACACAAACCCGATTGGCTCTCTCAATAATTCTCATCTATTCTTGATCATTGGCCCATTAGGTATTGGGTGAATGAAATATGAATATTCATCGAAGTATATATTAGGTAGGTTATTGGGTACGTAAGTGAAAAACCACACCTAGTAGTTCCTCTAACTTTCCTATTACTGTGTAAACTGCCACTTTACTTTCCTAATGATCAACCGCCGTCATGATCCTTCGGATCCGTTGAAAAAGATTCAAGATTCAAAATTCCCTGACGTTTCCCGGTTTTCCCGACGTATTTCGACATTTTCCATTAACGATCCCTGCCACACCCCTAGCCCTCACGTTCAAAGAGATACTCGTAATAAACCAGAATCTTGATTGACAGAATTGAAAACTGGTGGGTCTACCATTTTTGTATTACAATTATTTTATTACAAGACCTTCAATTATTTTATTATCAAGACCCTCTTCATGGTTGCCAATCTTAAGGGGCCAAGAAACTGATGTAATTCGTTTTCCCCATTTTTCTCAGCCATAGTTTTGGCCGATTTTGATGCGATATTCAATTCTCCTGGCTGTGGGGAATCAGCTATGTAGTTATAATTTTAATTTCGTATATTCTTGAATTTTTCACGCCTTTCTTTTAAATTCATATTTGCACAAAGGCACCTCATCTCCCTAAATAATCATAATATCAAAATGCCGCCATCCACATCAAAATCCGTTGAAAATTGACTTCTAACCGTACTTGAAGGAACATACATATTGAGAGTGTGAAAAGATGTGGATGAAGCTCCTATTTATCATATTATATGCCCCTAAAAGACTACCAATTGATCGACTTTGGAAAAATTGGTCGATTTTGAATTCAGTATTTTTTGATGCTCTACAACTTTGATGCACAAAACATTTTGATTGGAGAGTTCTTAGCGCAGCTAGAGATGTTTAAAAACGGCTGTTACAGCTTTTTTGTTGCAAAAATTAGGTGTTTTTCGACCGGCGGTTGCGCGCAAACGGCTGAACCAATTTTGATGATTTGGTACCTAGTATATTTGACGCAAAATTGATGCCTCCTAAATTTTCTGTAGATGCTTAGTTTTGCGAGATATATGCCAAAAACTGAAAAAAGTACCAAAAAATGGTTTTTTTTGCTGCCAAAAGCACAGCTCCTGAGGTGCTGCTAACTCACATTTCATGTATTTGGGGCCTAATGACGATATTGAAATTATATCCTACTTTGTCCGAATTTCGCCGAGCAACCCCTCTTTTTGGACCGTATTTAACTGGGCTATGAGAAAAACTGTGCAACGCTGAAATGGTTAGGGGAGGAGGAGGTCGTCCGTTTTTTAAACTTATTGGTCCTAGGAAGTAACAATGTTATAGCAAGAGTTCCTATAAACTCTTCTGTAGCCGATATTTAGGCATGTTTGAGGAAATTTTGGGCTCACCTTGTCCTCGTAACTCAAATGGACTAAATGATGGATTGAAATTTGGTTTTTGATATACCGGCCACATTTGGAGTCTAGTTGTGTCCCGAAGCTTGGTTACCGTCAGAAACTAGGGAATGGAATTTTCAAAACGCTCTAGCTCGAAAACTTTTAGGAAGGTATAGTTTTTCCATCCATTTGAAATAGAACACAATAATTTTTGTTGTCGAACAAGACCTTGCGGAGCATTGTAGGACCTACCTGTTCGCTCCCTGTAAGGACTTGAGGGTGGAACAAAAACAGGAGCGGAAACAACAAAAAATCAAAAAATTGTTGTTTGAAAATCAAAAAAAGGGTTGTCCTCCAAAATTGAAATTTCCACTCGCGTTTTACGTTTCAGAGCTTCCTGAACAAATTTGGCCCTTGTCTGTCGGTCTGTCCGCATTTCCTTGTTACAGCCATATCTTCCAGAGTTTACATCCGACTTTGTTCAAATTTCCAGGGACCATGCGGGTAGGGCCCCTTGAGCGCCCATGTGAATTTCATCATAGTTGAATAAACGGTACGCTCTACGCATGCGCTAACGTAAATTTCGTTCCCGAAAATTTTGACATTTTGTCTAAATTGACAAACATCAACACGATCAAGGGTTTTGACGTACACAATAAATTATTTTTTGTTTCAAAAATGTTCTTTGACGCGCTATGTGCCATTTTTACTTGACAGAGTATTTATAGGTATTTCGGATCTTTCGCAATAATCCATAATTCTACTCACCCCTCAAATTGTGAGTCTACAAAATACAAAAAAACGGTTGAGTACTGCATCAGGCCAACCAAGTCTACGTGCTTCCTATCCTTCTCGTTTCTATCAACTGGAATCAACTATAGCACAATCATGTTAGGACAGGTCTCCCCCCCCCACCGTTCAGATATTTTTCTTGCTGAATCACTGGGTGAGTTCACTGTACTTCGACACTGGTGGATTCCTGTACCGCAAAAAATCTGCTCTTTTTCGAGATAGCGTGGTTAGCTCGGCAGCTTGCGCCAAAATGGCCTCATAAGTAGACGTAAAACGTCATTATCATTTCCTAACAAAAACGTCGTTTTCCAATTTGTTGTCATGCACCTATTGATAGCTTCGATTATGACTTGTTGCATACTAACTAGGTATTTTGGTACAGTTGTTGTTTGTGTTATTGGAGTTGATTGTCAGAACAAATAGCATACTCGAGCTTTGATTGAACCTATTTTGATGCTGTTTGATGCCATCAGGAACAGTGATGTGTAAAAGGATGCCTGTTACATCATCCGTTAGTACAAGAATGGTACCTACCAGTCATACAGTCAATCTGCCGAGACGTCCATGCCCAGACCTTACCAGATGGTTCATCACATCTTCTAATTTCTTTTTGGCTTTGTCATCAGAAATCACGATCGCCGTAAGAACAATATCGAAAAATCGCAATCTATACCTAACCTGTGGCGGTCTTCATGAACAGAGAGTCTTGACAGTCAGAGGGTGCCGCACCACGAGCTCTCTTTCCTCTCCGCTGTTCGTGTGGTGCACCCGTTCAAAAGCACCGTCCAAAATAAACATAATGGGGTGAATAACAAAGAGCCTCCTCATAAGAAAAAATAAGAATGACCCTTTGTCTACCTTGTAGGTACTAGCACAGCTGACGGAAAGTCAGCAGCCCTTATTATGATGATTGGTAATAAACACTCAGATATTTCCCAGAAGACTTGAAATACGGTATATGTACTTGCTGGATAATGCAAGCGCGTTTCACACAAAACTGAACACATACAGAGTCAGGGTCCATCAGAGAAACCAAACATTTTTGGAATGGCTGAAAATTACGCTATAGGAAAGAAGGAAGTGTCGTTATGTTCCCAACATTGAGAATTTACAACATTCACTTAGGTTCCCTGAGAACAAGGCTCAGAATTCTGTTAGTCATAACTCGCATCATAACAATGAGAACATAAAGCCTGGAAGATCCATTTTTGCAAACGCCGATATTCAGAAGATCTCCTGATTAGTATGCCTACAAATATTATTTGAATGTTGGGGTAAAATAGTTCATGAGTATAGCACCAAAGACCATCAATGAAAGACATGTGTTGTTGTACATGTTTCAATGCAAATTCAAACCTCAATTAAGTACATACGGTTGATTACTAAAATTGTGCCGAGAGTTTTTATTAGTTATCTTCATTTTTTTTAATGTACGGCTACCTAGCTATCCCTATATTCCAATACCGTGATGGAGAAATAACGCTGTTCACCTAAGGGCTCCTTTTCACGGGCAGTTTTCACCCGAATGAATGACTAGTGATTAGCTGCTATGATTATCACAAGGTTTGCTCTGATCAATCCATTCCTACAATTTTAGAAAAAGGTTCCTTAAATATTTTCCGGTACATTAGGGACTAAGAAACCGGAGTTTCACGCGTTCACGTTGGCGCCTGCGAACACGCTAATAGTGGTCCAGCGATGATAGAACTAATGGAGAACCGTCCTGGGTTACAATCCCTAAAAATTTCATCAAATTCGGACTGTAGGTTCGTATAGTTTTGCCCGGAACACGGAATCCGT
Organism: Lygus lineolaris; assembly: GCA_030264115.1. Lineage (NCBI taxonomy): Eukaryota > Metazoa > Arthropoda > Insecta > Hemiptera > Miridae > Lygus > Lygus lineolaris. The sequence continues at coordinate 3,704,195 of JAEMON010000002.1, read as the reverse complement.
CAGACTCTTAACAACAACAAAATTTTTCAGAAAGCTTTGAAACGCAAAAAGCTAGTGGAAATTTTGATTTTGGAGGACAAAAAACTTAGTGAGGAAGGAAAGGTCAAACCTTAAGTTAAGTAGGTACAGTGGAAATCGGTTATGGTGAACACCGTTTATGGTCGAATATCGTGTATAGTATACAAAAACTCCAGTCCCTTCGAATGTTTAGAGAATAATACGTAGAAAATCTGCTATAGTGGAAGTAAACGTTACAGCTGATCGCTTATAGTGGACTTTCCTCTATAAGCGATAGATCGGCTGTAGTGGACATCGTTTATAGTGGACAAAAAGAGCGATGATTGTCCACTAGGTATACAACCGATTTCCACTGTAGCATGTTAATTACCTGTTTCGCCTCGTTCGGCTGTTTCCCCTTCCAGTTCTCACTGCCGCTTGCCTGTGGGCACACTATTCCCGCTATTCTGCGAATGTTCTGCGAAAAAGTCCAGCGCTTGAATCCTGAATCCGTCGATTTTCTCCCCTGTCGTCTTATTCAAGCATTCCAAGTCTCTAAAACAATAAATTAAACAATAATGTTATTGTTTACCATTTGCCAAGTTCCGTTTACTTGAAAATCAATCAGCGATCTATTTCAAATCTACTCGCCGTATTTACCAATCTGTTGACAACAATAAATTATATCCGTTGACCTTTTCTGTATCTGATATTATAAGCCATCTTTATGTGGCCATCTTTAGGCATATTGATATAATGGGGCAGTTTTTACTGATCCTCATCGGCACCTGAATAGTTTTGTGGTTATCTATGCTGCAAGCTCGGATTATCCACTTTCCATCAAATATGGGTATATAATAAGCTTATCATACACTAGGTATCTTTCTTACACTAGGTATGTATAATAGCTCTCATAATATAAACTATCCTATTTGTTTAATTTATCCTTCAATAATATCCTATTTTGGTAGGTATTATTAAAAACAGAATTTTTTATGTTTGCCAACTACACAGCTCTCCGCATGTTTTCCCCAATACTCGAGAAATATCGCCAAATCCCCTGTCCCTCATGTATAAATAAGTATAAAATGTAACAGACGAATAGTCATTGCTTTCTATTTTTCAAATTTAATGTTCGATTCATTTTCTCCGACGCCAAAATATTAAACAATGTTTTTTTTAAATGTGTAGTCATTATTGGTGTGCGAATTTTCAAAGATCTTCAAAAAATGACCAATTCTTGATTCACTTTTCACCTGTGAAAAAAATGGTCGGTATTTCATGGGCTATTCCTATATATAGAAGAGGTTGACTAGTCCAGAATAACATGTTCCCAATGCCTAAAATGTCTTCGTCTTAGGTAAGTTTTCCCTAAAACTTCAAAAATAATCGATTTTTAGTTACCTACTGCAAATCGGTCAGAAATCCACCGAGTTTCATGGTTGGGTACTGTGGAAGTTCTATTGTATAATAAAAAACGTATTTCGCTGTTGCTGAGAATATGGGATTGAATACCCTATGTACTGGCCACGACACAGCGTTCAACACAAATCTGCCATAATGTGCCACACCTACGAAAGAAAGGACCAGACCGGCTAAAGAGGGTTATGAAACTGAACGGGAATTTCAGAGCGAGCTGTCAAAAATGAAAAGGAAAGAGGGTGATGAATGGAACAAGATGATGGTACCAGATCCCAGTGACAGCCGTGGACAATCGACAGTTGGTTATCATAACCGAAGGAGTGTTGAACCTCCCCTTCTCCATCCATACTGAAGAGATAGGGTGACCAAAGATGAGCATAGCTAAGAGATGCGAGAGAAGCGAGGGCGGTACAATGGCCGCTACGCTTTTTTCACACCCGATCCTCTTCTTCTGGTGGCAGCCAACATTAATTTAATTAAATGACCTCAGCCGTGTGAAAACTTCTAGTGGTTCCGTCATAATTTCGGTCAGGGCGTTTCCCCCTATCCAGACGAGTGAAAGGGTTGGGATGTTGAGGGCAGGTCCGAATAATAATCAAACATCACCTGTTCCCCTCATCCCTTCCGTTTTACCCGGATGATGGAGGCCACATTTCAAACAAAAGGACGTGAATAATGATTATTGACAGTGGGAAACGGCCGAATACCCGCTTGTCCTAAGAAAATGGTCCTGCCAAGATGAGCCAAACTGTAAATAAATTAATGTTACTCGCAAGGATGTGGCTTCTGAAGTGCCACATCGGTAGGTATACAATATCGTTACTACAATAGTATAAATTTTAATGAGGCATACTACCTACCCACGAACCAACGTTGGTATTTCAAACAGTATCCCACCTATTCCTCGCATGTTGTGTGATGTACATATATACTACCTGAAATCTAATACTATGCTTGACGTACCGACCTAATAAGCTCTTTACCTATAATCTTTGTCTAACTATCTATGTCTGACGCATTCATTCCTGTAAGGTCAACGAATACAGATTTTTTTAATTATACAGGGTGTA
>JAEMON010000002.1:3655442-3673848 GCA_030264115.1 Lygus lineolaris | reverse complement strand
TGGCGTTACCGTCAGTCTTCTATAAGGGGTAGAAAATAGGGGGTGAAATTTTCAACACGCCATAGCTCGAAAATTTCAAATAGGAAGGCATATTTTTTCCATCGATTTAAAATAGAACACAATTTTTAGCGTCGAATGAGACCTTGCGGAGCGTTTTAGGACCAACCGTTCGCTCCCTGTAAGGACTTAAGGGTTGAACGGAAAAAAAGAGCAGAAACACGAGTGCGAACCGCAATAAATTCTTCCCGAGTAGGCAAAATCCCCGTTCAAATATCAGCTGTTCAAATGCAAATTTCGTTCGATTCCACCGAACCATGTTTGTTGTTTACTCTCAGAAGCTTCCTTAGTTACTGAATTTCATTAAGAATTAATGATACAACTCTCCGATAATAATAATTACAAGTAGGTACCGACTCATTGTCGCCAAAAGATGATTGTGAACCTCGCGGTAGGTGGGTATTTTACGTCAATAGGATCTTTGTAGATGGGCGATCTATACAAAAAATAATAAATTGCAGCGTTGTGTAATAATTTGCAGCGTTTTAGGTATTCTTTCGCCTTATAAATTATTTTCAGGGTATAGTGAGTGAGAGATTTAAAATGTCTTAAGGTCAAAAAATTAACGCTGGCAGAGGTACCAAATAGTATCTTGAACTTTTCAACCTCCATCTCGTTCGAAAAGAAAATTTTGCATAAAATTGGCTACCACCAACGTACGATTTGTTGACCTTGGAAAACAATTGTTTGTGAAATTACTAAAGTCATGCATCAAAAGAACACCTAGCAGTTGATCACACCTGACTCATAGTTCTATTTCGTACCTACAACGTTTATTTCTTAGCTTTTTGGCGATGAATTCATGAAGAAACAGTCAAAAAGACCCTCAATATATGTGGTTTATTCGTGATCAGCGTGAAATTTCCTATACTTAAGCATCCGCCAATAACATAGACTTTTTCCCACCTCAACCCTACTAATGCCTCGGGGTTTTTAAGCAACGAATCGTTTCCTTGTATTTTCCAGTTTTCTTATTATATTCCGAAAATATGTCAACGATTCTATCTTTCCGGAAATTGTAGAACTCAACGGTGGACTGAAGACGCACTCACTTGACAATTTCGATAAGAGAACTTTTTGCTATTGTTTATAAGTCTAGCTAGCAGTGGTCTTTTGGCTAACATTACCACGGAAGCCACGTGGAACGGCCGGTACAGCTTTGCGCGGGAGGGCCTCCGCTCTAGTAATGGTACCAAGAGTGGATAAACACCCCCAACTACCACCACTGACGAGGGGGAGGAAACTCCAACTACAGTCCCTGGGCCAGACCTCTGTGAGAAACCTTCGGACAAAAGACTTGGGCCTCCTATACAACTTGCATACATAATGAGGTCCCACGCTTCGGATCGAGGGACCCCCAGGAAGTCAGATGGCGATGTCGCAATCCTCAATCTCAGTCGTGTCCCCACTTCTACTCCCGCACCCCTTTATCTTAGACAATGGGCAGATTTAAACTTGCCAACTCTCCTTTTTCTCTTCTTCAGGTTGAAGGAAGGGGATGGAAACGTTGGGGTCCATCGCGGTCCTCCGCATTTCTTTGGTAGTGAATCTTCTTTCCTGTTTCAGTTTTATCGAAAACTATCCTGCCCAAAATTCAAAATACAAAAATTCAACTTATTTTCTATTCGACGATTCTTATTTTCCTTACTTGACCCAGTTGGTCAGGGTTTATTCCAATCGGCCTGCTAAACTTTTCTATAACTCAGCAAAGATGTAGATTCGTACCAATTCGTACTAATCTGGAACCATCTCTTTACGTTTCAGACTCATGTATTTATACGGAAATGTCCACATTTCGGATCAGTGTGGATAGCTCTGGTACGAATTGTTGATATCTGCATAGATGTAGATGTGACCAAGTATTCTTTATTTTGTAGTAGGTACCTATCTATATTCCAAGCCCGAACACAAGAAACAATATTTGATTATTTTCCTGGGACTCCTTGATTTGGTAATAAAATCAGATCTAGATCACACTTGTTTGTTACCTATGTTTTTGATTAAGATAATTATCAAGAGAACATAATATACATGGTATATCACAATAATATTATTATTAACGGTATTTGAAATCAGCGCAATTTTTTTTTTTTTTTTGGTCAACCAAAAATTAAAAATGTCCGTAGGTACCTTCAAAAATCGAAATTATTGGAAAAAAATTAAATAAATAAATTGGAAAATTAAAGTGGAATTATTAAATAGTAAATTGGAATTATCTTTTGCAAATTCGTTCATTTACTCATTATATTACCCTTTTGTCGGAAAAAATAGCCATTTTCGAGTTCTTGGGAAGGGAAGTACCCTCCGCACACCAGAGAAAGAGAGACTGACTCAATTTTTGATAGTTTCACGGGACGAATCGACTTGAATATTATAATATAAGAAATTGTGGTAGGCAGGTACCTTCGTTCCATTCCGAGGAGGGAGGAACACGCGGAAAAAAACTATTATAGAATAGAAGCGTGTCTATGAGTCGTTTCCAAACTCGTTTTCTTCAATCGTCTACTCCTCCCGTGGCCCACTCTCCCCTAAAATAATGTTTGTGGGTCCACTAACTTGTCTTCTCCTCGTTGCCGTATTAACATTTCAACTATGCTGTTGAAGAGGCCCCTGGAAGTAGGTACCTATCTTTCACAGCCGAAAAGCCCTTGTTTGCTAGGCTCGTAGACGAAAAAAATCTCCCATAGAACAACCCTCAACTACCGTTTTCATAATTAATTGATGGCTGTCAAATCCCCTCTACCTCTTTGTTTGGCTCCACGTCTAATGTTGATGGATTTGAGTAGGTTAAACATTTCAGGCCAGAGAAAAGGGTTGAAATTTCCTGATCTTTTATTAGTATACGCACTCTCAGTACAGCTTTTTTATTAGGTAGTGCTTACATAATAAATTTCAGGGTGATTTTGAAAGCTATCCTTTTCAAGACACTCATTTCATCAACATCAAATAACAACGCCAGTCTTGGGTAATGCATATTATCCATCCTCCTCTGTCTTATTGAAATTTGAGCACTGATGTTTGGGGGTGGCCTTAAAAACATAGATTTCTCAATCAGGGTTTCTTGTTGGTTCAACAAATTTATTCGTTTCGAGACTGAAAAAAAATCGAAAGTGGGTTAAGAAATAATATGTTATTCACGACAAGGTAGCACCTAGGTTTCTACTTTGCATTCGAGTCTCAGAAATCTTCAAGATTAGGCTCGTAACTCATCTCCTTCAGGTCATTTCCCACTGTACGTTGGTTGTACATTCACCACAAGATCTTGCCCTCCTGCCATAAACATACATCATATATATATAGGTACTGAATTACTTATCTACTCAATAACATGGTTTAAAAATTAACTACTTAAATTAATCATTTTATACCTATATGTACTAGCATTAGGTTCTATAGCACGTGGAGACGTTTGTTTGGTCTAAAAACAAGGTATAAGGAAAGTAGGAGTTGTATCCTAAACGATCGTAGAATGCCTTTCTAGGTAGGTATGAAAAAATAATTTTACTTTTACCTAGGATTTCCTTTAGGTCCTCCTCTTCAGTCAGTCCCGTCCACCACAATGCAGTCATGAAAATAACAAAGGACAAAGTAAATTGTCAGGTACACTAAAGTGAAGAAAAACAGGTAAATGAACATAGCTGTCGAAAACTGGAACATGTTGAGAATAGGTGTCGGTCCAGTTTTATTTACAAGGATTTAGCAAGTTGCTTGTGAAGAATTACATAATAACAACGATGAGTGATTTTTTGTTCAGAAACAACATTCCACTTGATCATAATCATAGTTTGTTTCCATTATTTCTGCTCCTAAGAAACACCCTTAAATCTACTCAAAGATACTAGTAATATTGTGCTGCCGTTGGTAAGTATATGAATATACATTTTCAATATGAAGTAGATAAAAAGTCCTATCTGTGAACGTTAAATACACCTGAAGTAGGTACGTATAGGAACCTACCTTGAAAACTGTGTTGAAACATTTTGCAATGTGTACGTTGAGAGGAAGGTAGGTACCAAGGTAATGTTTTTGAAACTTATTAATCTGGTACTTATTAACAACATGGTATCTCGAAATCCCCCGATAAGTATGAGCTCAAACGGATACCTAATGAAGAATTAATGGGAATTTCGTCATGTTTTTCAAAGCAACCTTTACCTACCCACGTTTTTACTCTCCTGAACCCATCTGAAGGGCTAAAAGGAATCTATTGAAATTGCCCGAAACCCGATTTTCTTAAACAACGCTTTAGGGTAGTTCTGATCAACATTTGTTCGATTTTCAATGTTTTGGAGAGTGAGGGTTTCGACATTTATAGTTACGACTGCGGTACCTAACAATTTAGGACCAGAAAGCCTTCGATGAAGTTTTCTGCTGTGACAAGTTGGTATTTTAAGTTATCAAGATATTCGATAAATTCGAATAGAGTGATTGAATAGATTGTGTAGGTACATACTACCTAAACTTATAAAAATCAGGAACATCGAATACCCAAAAGAAGAAAGAAGTCGAAGAAAGGCGAAAATTCCTGCAGTAATAAGTAAAATGGCCGAAGAAGGTCGCATTCTTATTTCCAGCAATTTTCTGCGATTTTTAACAATTTTAAGCCATTACCAACATCCGAAGACTCACATTTTACACATGCACAAAAATGGTTGGCAAACTATTCTTTTTAAATATTGATATTCGGTGCAAAATAGTTGCCCATCTAAATCGAAATTTCTAGCCGAATTATCCGTTTTGATTCTTCTGAACGAATTTGGCGTTCTTTAAGAACAAAAAAATCCTCACTTTAACTCGATGAGAGACCTGGCTTGAGTTGGCACAGTGACAGACTTGATAATACCTAATTCCACCATAAAATATAATTCTATGAGTGATCCAATGATGATAATTTATTTGTTACTTAGCTCTTTACCTCATAATCACAAAAATCTAGGATGAACCCGGTTAACATGATGATTGATTCTGGTACGCAACTACTACCCACCTATCTAAACACAAGAGTTGTTAAGCAATCATTACCTTGAGTAATCATTACTTTTCTAATTACTTTTCTCTAATGCAAGTATATTGAGAGTGCTTGAGTTGTTAGTCACGAAATTCCATTCCTCATTCCCAAGACTTTTGCAGAGAAGTAATGGCAATTACCTATTCCGATTCCTGTAATTTATAGTAATCTTAATTTTTGATTACCATTACAGGAATTGGAATGAGTAATGGGAATTGAATTACTGGAAAGTAATAGAATTACTGGGAAGTAATCAAATTACTCATAAGTAATTGAATTACACGAGAGTAATCTAATTACTCAAAAGTAATAATCTAATTGCTCAAAAGTAATCTAATTACTCAAAAGTAATAATCTAATTGCTCAAAAGTAATCTAATTACTAAAAAGTAATCTTATTACTAAAAAGTAATCTAATTACTCAAAAGTAATAGAATGACTTAGAAGTAATCTAATTACTCTGAAGTAATTAGATTACTATTACTTTTCAATGCCCCCATCGGGGAATTTTAGTGGTTCGGAATTTGGCATTGACGAACTCAAATACGGATTCAGCGCCTCTGAAAACGCCCGACTACCACCAATTTTCAGCTCGAAATTCCGTGTACCTAGTCTCGACACAAAACTAGCCAAAAGTTTTCGCGAAAGTAATCGAGTAATTCGATTAATTTCGAGTAATTCTATTACTTTCGAGTAATTCGATTAATTTCGAGTAATTCTATACTTTCGAGTAGCTCGATTATTTTCGAGTAATTCGATTACTTTCGAGTAATTCAATTACTTTCGAGTAATTCGGTTACTTTTGACTAATTTGATTACTTTCTAGTAATTTAATTCAAATTCCTGTAATGGTAACCGAAAATTAAGATTACTTTTTCCGACAACAAGTAAGGGTAACGGGTTCTTCAATTCTCGCAGCCAGTTTGTGGACGTACTCGCTCTAAGGTATGGACAGGAGGTAAGAGGCCTGCCATCGTACTGTGAGGGCTGTAGGGAGGCAATGGACGCTACGCATGCTCTAAACTGCAGAAGAGGAGGACTGGTGATTCAAGGGCACAATGTAGTCAGAAACGAATGCGCTAGACTGGCAAGTTTAGCATGGAGCAGGGTTGGAATTGAACCAATCATGCGTGAGGCAGAAAACGGGACACCCGCCCTAATAGCTGACATCGCGATCTCAGGCCTGTGGGAGAGAGAACGAGTGGCGTACTTGGACAATCGCATCACAAATGCAGACGCCACTTCGTATGCCTCCCAGGACTAGACTGCTGTCTCCAGAGATGCTGCACGAGCCAAACACCGAAAATACGACCAAGCAGCCGAAGACCTACGTGGTTCCTTCACCCCTTTGATCTGCTTATGTGAGGGAGTTCTGCATAAAGAATTCGGAGCATTCGAAAAAAGACTAACCCACACATTGGCGGAAAAATGGGATAAGCCAACATCAGTGGTAGCCGGATGGGTAAAGGCAAAAATTCAATTCTCGGTGATACGAGCAGTATCCCTATGTCTCTGGGGCTCCAGAGGTGTCTGGGTCTCGAAGACGGAGCTCCACTTCCCCTTTTGAGAGACTAGGAGACGAGACAGCGCCAAAAAAGGAAGTCCGACAAGAAAAAGAAAATGTTGGATCCTATGGCAGAACTTTTCTTCCAAAGTAATTGGAATTTGTAATGTGTAATGAGATTCCTTTTTCAACAGCTCTGCTAAACAGAATAACATTTACATTTATATTTACATTAACATATTATGTTAAATATATAATTATTATATTTCTATAGTATATTTATAAAATGTATATATTATTGAGATTATTTAACAATCTCAAATTAGGTAATCTGAAATTCAGTACGTTACGCCTGATGAACACGTGTTTTTCTCATATAAAGCGTTAGATTCTACGACATATTTAGGTTGATGGGGTTCGAAAACCCCTGCTTGAATTTTGGAGTCCGGTTTGAGAATATTTCCCCGGCGGGACGGATTTTCTCAGAGATCCAGTTTCCGTCTTTTGAAGGTTTTCTGAAGACTGTCACGCCCTCCCTTCCGGGTTCTCTTTCCATTATCATTTATTTTTTCAACCCCCAAACAATTTTTTCGTGATTGTCTCAAGAATTCTATTGTGCCGCTCGTCTTGTACTCTGTAAGACGGTCCACTTATCCTTTGTTTTCCCACACATCGCCCTCTCACTATTGTCCCCAGAATTAAAAGTTCTTCAGGGACTTAACCCTCATCCGCTCCGGTTCGAAGTTGGAAACCAGTTTTGTATGACAGCAGAGAACTCTTCAAAACTTTTTTTCTCTTAACAAAAAAGTATCTTTAAATGTGTCTATAAGTACGTAGGTACCAAAATTCCGCTTTCGTCTACCTTCAAAAATCAAGATGAATGGAGATTTACAAAGAACAATTACAGTCAGTCGCTTAAAAATATATAGATTATAAATACAGATATCTCTATAATATACAATATTATTCTGAACCTACTAGCTAGACAACTACGGTAGGGCAATTGTTGCCAAGGGATATGGTTGTGTCACCTAATTAGGAGGAATCCCGTGGTCCCTGTCGTTGCCCCTCCGCCTCTGACTCAAACATTGACAATAATGTGACCTACCATCCTAAATTATCTATTTGAAGGACATTTCTGCAGTTCGTTCGGATTGAATGAACGATTAGAAAGATAGTGCTGAAAAACCCAGATTTATCCCAATAACTCCCTCCAAAATTCTTTTTTCCTCTTAAATTTGAAACATTTCAATGGTCTGCCGTACACGTTCTTCAAATAATATTATATAATTATATTAACTATATAATATTATTATTATATAATAATAATAATATTATATAAATATATTGGAGAATATAATTCTCCAAGTCGCACACTGAAATGAACGAAGAAAACTGGAATGAAGCATGATTCATATTGTAAGGGAGGTGGAATTTTACTGGTAACTGTGGTCCGTGTCCGAAGCCATTTCTCTGCTTATGTTCTTGCTCTGCCTACCTGCTTAAATACTCTGCTTTTGCGTGCCCCCATTTATATACTGCTGTATGATTTTCAGCATACCTTTGCAAAGATTTGGCGACGTAGGCCCTTCTTCCAGGCACCCATTCATAAGACGTTATTGAGTCAATCAGTCAGCCTAGATCCACTCGAAATACTCTATCCTTGCTTACCTTCAGGGAGGAACGGAATCATCTTGCCATCTGGTCCAAGAGATTTTATTCCTATCCTTGATTCATTCAAAAATATGTGGCTGCGGGCCACCTTGCACATATTATACCATATGGCACAAGACACCTAGGTATACCTGCATTTGCAAAAAACTTATCTCAGATTAAGTGCCTATATATTATGTTCAGTGTTGATTATTTTACGGTAATAGATATGTTTGTGCACAGTAATAACGATATATTTCGTATATTTCGTGTAATTAAGACATTCCTGTTGTACGAGCAGCCTAGTACGTCGACACATATCTAATTCTTGAAACTTTTATAGTGCGATGTCAGGCCATAAGTTCTCAGAGCTTTACTGAATGTTTCTTATTTTAATGGAAATACAGCGTCCTAGAACCTGGAACTGGGTCGAAGACATGTTAACTTGAAGCCATTTGACGCCAAACATTTCTGAAGCAGCCTAGTATATATACTACTTATACTATAATATATATTATATAAGTATATACAAGTATATAATATAAGTATAATAATATATATTATAAGTATTTTTATGAGAAAACGGACTTCTATTGGTGTGAGTTTTAGGAATTTTATTCTGGATTTAGCTTTTCAAGTAAACAACTTGATTATCTGGCATTACCAATTAAGGGCAGGTGTGTGTGTATCTGTACAAAAACTTAGTGTTGAATAAACTTAGTTTTGTATACAAAATTTAGTTTTGGACGCTCACCATGCGGATACCATCCATAAGGGCCAGTCAAAGCAATTTATAATGACGGACAGTAGTGAGTGACACCAGAGACTGATACAATGTGTTCGCCCAATACGAAATATTGAACCTAACATAGAAGAACCGCCCCCAAATGTTCCCCGTAAACCGTTCAAGAACTGGGTGGATCATTCTTACTTTTTTGAAAAATACTAGACGGTCTACTGGCGGTGTTGGACGTTATAGATGTAGACGTTACTACCTCATTTGCATTCGCAGAAAATTGTCTTAGGTGATTAAGGTGCAAAAAAAGAGGGAAGATGTTTTGTATGAATTATTTGATTGTATTGGGGGAGGGGAGGTCCCTTGTGGTCTGGTGTGTGAACTAGAAACCGGACCCCCCCTGGTCAGGTAACGTCGCGAAGGACCCCTCACCCTCGTCCTTTGGATTCTTCCGGACAATAGGATGAGACGGGGTGCGTGGGACAGCACGAAAATCATCCCACGGTGGGCTGGTTGACCTACCAGATCCGGGCCTATTCCTTCCTCCTTCATAGTCGGACGTTACAAACGATTCCACCTACCCCTTCTTTTCCGGATTTTTTTTTTCTTCTTATGGTGTACAACTGGATTTCCTGCTTTGATTTTGAAGGCCCTCGCCCCCCCTCGGCAGGTCACTACTTAACGGAAATGGAGGGGGACAGAATCTTCTTCCCTTCGATCGTATCGTCCAATTTATCTCTGTTAATGCCGACCTACCAGAGATATTCCGTTACAGAGATACCAGGGACCTGAAAAATTTATATTTCCTGCCATCATCCATCGCAGCTTCACCACAACACTCCATTTTGGGCGCGTCACAACCTATATTATTGTAATGGACTATAAATATAGCTTTCATCACCCCAGAATTGAACAAACGACATTTTTGATAAAGTTCTAACTACACCATGAAATGTAAATTCCGTCAGAACCGCTGGAGTACCACTCATAACTCACGAGTTATGTACCACTCAGTTTTCTCCCTCTACTACGTAAGCTAAAAAAACGGAAAAACCGGTATCCTTTATAATTTTTCACGAGGAATCCAACCAACACGCATTTTCGCGCGCTTGGCGCACTAACTTTGTTGTTACAGATGGAAACGCCCATTTTTTATTGCTTACTCGGATTCAACGCACTGTTTCATGAATTTTTGACCCCACACTCGGGAAATTTTACCATTGGGCTAAAAATTGTTTGGGCTAAAAAAGAAATTTTACCATTTTACCACATGGGCTAAAAAGTTGAACAGAAAAAAGAACGAAAATAATATGTTTCGGAATCGCAAATTTATTTCGACTAACGGAATTAGGTAGTGTAATACAGCGAATAGTAATACTAAACTCGAATCAACGCTGTATCACTAGAATATGAAAATATCAAGAATATTATAACTTCGACTTGATTAAGTGTGTGCTTCAAAGGCATAAATTTGGCATTCCAAACGAAGCCGCAGATTATGCGACGTTATGAGTCTTCAACGGGTAGCAAGCCACACATACAGAGTGCCCTCGCTATCATCTATTACACAACGGTTTATTATTCTCTCTATAGATCACCCATCCGTAAGGATCCTATTTGTATAGTAAGTACCAACCGTAATTATAACGCGAGGTTCACTATTCGACGAGAAGGGACAATGACTACTACATGCCTGTAGTTATTAAGTATTAAGTTGTTAAGTTATTATATATTAATTAGGTATTATGTTATTAACTAACTAAGGAAGCTAATAAAAGTAAACGAGAAACTCTATCCGGTTAAAATAAAAACGCAATTTATGAGGTGACCTTTGAACGGGAGTTTGGCCCACTCAACAAATTTTTTCGTGCTCGATTCCAAAGGTTCATTATTGAAAAATAATAAACCAAATAGCCCTGATGAAATTTCCCAGCGAAGAGACACAAATAATTAATTATTGAGTATGAAATAGTTAAATCCGTGTGTGGTTTTTCGGTATAATCCACCCGCTCTCTTTCTCTCTCAATGAGTTTCATGGGGATTATTTTGTTAGGGTTTTTGAGGGCCCTCCAAGTCTAATTGCACCTCAATCATAGTTTTATAATAATCTCAAACTTATCATGAATACCTCACCAAAACCCCAAATTTCCTAAATACTTCAGACTCCCCTTCAGACTCCCTTTCAGAGAACCCTTGGACAACTGGATATATGCAGGAATCTCCGTAATATTGGAGCTGATAGTGAGACAATTTGAGATCTCAGCCAAGTGGCATTCCACCATAACTCAATATGAGGGAGGAGCCTTAAACGTATAACTACCTTACACCTTCGAAGAAGTAAAGGTCTGACTAGTCCTTATGCCAAGGTCGCGGTCAAGCACAACTCCTGAGGAAGACCACACAACCCCTATTCGCTGCACCTAAATATGTCATAACCTTTGTGACCCCCCTCCTAGCGTATTGTGAAAACGCTTTGCGACTAGACGAATAGAAAATAAACCAAGAACTAAAAAACATATTTGTGGCAACAACAAAATTATGGCGACGTAGTGCACAACTAGACAGATTTCTAAGTCGAAAAAAAACAACATATAAGTACCTACAAATTGGTTGAGAATTGAGAACTGAACAGGACGCACAAGATTTTATCACACATAGATATACAGACTTGCCTGAATATAGCTCTTTCTTCTCTCAGCTGAGTTTCGTCCTTTTTTTTGACCTGGATCGAAAACATAACGACTTCTCGCTACTGAGGCCTAACATAACGCTTCTTTCTTTTGTACTAAATAAATACATACTCATTCAGTACTATACTAAATTCAATACTAAATAAATACTCATTCAGTAAGTAGTAATGAATGAAGACGAAAACATCGGGATACAAAATAGCCACCCATATCCATCTTGGCGGACTACGAGGGGCTTCCGACTCCTCCTAGTTTGTTTGACATGCCAAGGTCGGGGTCAAGCACAACTCCATGACCAAACAACACAAGACCATATTCGAAGACCACACAACCCCTATTCGCTGTACCTAGATATGTCATAAACTTCATCACCCCTCTTCCTAGGTGTTATATACTAACTTAGAACCACCCTCTCTGCGTCGACTACGATTAGTATAAATTACGACAAACATCAACCCCCTACCACCTAGGCTAGTTTTTTCAGGTCTGCTCATAGTTCGGGTCACTAATCAGAAGTCAAAACTACGGGAGGGCTACACCACCCTTTTTAGTTTCATGAGGGCCTAGCAGATACTCTCATCGACGTGACGATGACCACCCTACTTGGACTCTCCCTCTTTATTTTGGTTGAGTATTGTAATTACTATGATAGGTAATGAGGACAAACTTGTCCCCTACCTAGCAAGTTTCGAAGGCATAAGCAGCCTATTTTAATATCCACCTCATTTTCAAATTAAATCCAGGTATGTAGGTCCTGCTATGGCTTATATCATGATCATTCGGGAAAGAAAACACTCAGTGAGAAACAACGGTGGAACTTAGTTTTTCCGAATTTTGCAAGTTTAATTCTTGAGCTGTAATTTATTGAAGACACTAGAATAATAATTAGGTATTCCACGTTCTATTCCCACTAGCGGCGGTGCTGGTGCAATTCGAATATCTTAGCTGCCCAAAATCTTCTGCGCACAATCTTGTGTAAAATATTCAACTATTTGCTGTCTGTTCCTATTTTATTGTGGGCAGCTTCACCTTACCTTACCTTCACCTCACCATACCTTACTTATAAGAACTGGAATCCTGTTTCAACTGCCAGGACAAGTTGCACTCAACTTGAATATTCTCGCAGCTCCGCGGAGGGATGAGTTGAATACAAGGATATATTCTGCTATCCCTCCGATTTATTGTACAAGCCGGAGATGCACTCAACTTTGACCTTGGATACGACTTTCAGACTATTTGGATATTATTGGAGACTGTAACGGTAAAAGATACATAGCTACCTTACCAATAATAATGGGCAAGTTCCTGGCCGGGTATTATAGGCTATAATTATTATAGTAGATGTCGCACCTACATCTTACTCCTTCAACATGAAATTTCCTTAGTGACGTTGATTGAATAGGCACCGTTAATTCATTATTTAATTGATTATTTTTGTAAGGTAACGACAACTTTTTGTATTACGTGTCAGTCGCTGTGTCTAGCTGTCAGTAGATATAATGTGTCACGTCCAGTATGGCGGTGAGGTTTGATAGCTTATTATTATCAGTGATAGTTCATGTTTGTAAGTACTCTTGCTCTGTAAAATGTGAAGATCAGTTGATTCCCCTAGAAAACTGTTATGGCCAAGTCCCTTAAGTTCTATAATCGCTTAATCAACACAATACTTATTGGTGTGCGTCTTACATGGACAAGAATACCTCACCTTTTTGTAATAATTTGCAGTACCTACATGGTATGGAGGTACAGGTCTGCTCCTACTCATAACGCTTATCAAATTTTAAAAAATCGTAGGTACGTACGATCGTAAATCGTAGGTACCGAGCTACGGTTACAGCCAACAATTTCGAACGAACGACGTGACGGCGCAAAGGTTTTCCCCTCCTTCAAGACCGCTCAGTGTTGCGGGTTTTTGCATACTTTCGCCTTTTTTATGTTATGGGATCCTGCCTCATTTTGTTTCTCATTACTTTTGGAACTAAATCCCTCGTATAATAATTACAGTGATTACATTAACTAGGTGCTTAGGTACCTATCGTACATCGCTTGATCCAACCCAATAACAAACTAATCGAAACCCAACTAGCCTGAGTAAGCTAAACCTAAACAACACGATGATAACTATCATCCAACTATGTATTGGTAAAAAGTTACATAGGTACCTACTTGATTTTGATTGGTTAAATAACGGAACATAGGTAGGTACATGGTATTCACCAGATTTCTCACCAAGGTTCCATTTGGGGTCTACTTATTCATCGAAGTTTGGCATTAGTTTTAGTCATCTCTAAGGAGTATTAAATGTGAAATGAAATAATTACACAGAAAACCCCCAGAAAACACCTCTGTGATTCGAGAATTGATTTTGGCAGACGGAAGAGGAGAAAATAATAAACCATTATGAAACAAATTGGAGTTTTAATATTATTGCTTACCTAAGCCAGATAGTGGGTTCCTTCCCTAGTGAAATGCTGGTAACATGACAGTGAAACTCTGTGGGCACCTTATACGACGTCGTCTCCGCTCCGTAGAAACCAATTAAGCTGTTGTCTCCAATAATTGTCAAAATAGGTATTTGTCTGCCAAGTTTAATACTCACTTACTCGGAGATAATGTAAATATGATAATGTAAATATTTGAAGTGGGTTGAGTACAATAGAGCTCCTTTTAGCTCCTTCAGTTACCTAATTGTTTGTACTCACTTGTTATCTTATCAAGTGGTCGGTATTTCTTACCTGCCTACTCACCAAAATAGCCTCCCTTCAAGGCCATTATTTGTCCTAGAGCCACTATGAGATACATGGCCAATGTATTATTTTCATTCCGTCTTCGAAACGTCTGCCAAGTTGGATGGGCAGTATAGTTTCCTCACTTTTGTAACATGGACGTATAGAATCACTTTGTGAAAATTTCAGCAAAATTGGTAGAATAGTTCCGGAGTTATCCCTTTGTTTATCCAATTGTGATAAGGTGGTTTGGGGCTGAATAGTATAAAAACGACCAAGTGGGCCGATCATCATCATTGTGGGTGGGGAATCAATAAATAGGATACAAGACTGTGAGTGATTGAACCACGTACGAGGTAGGTAGGAAGTATGGACGTAGACCAAAGAGTAGAATATTCATAAATATGTGTATTCCCTTCCTTGTAAGGTTTTTTTGTTAGTGATTGCGTTATTTCTATAATATAGACAAAAAACGTGGGGTTTAGAACTTTTTTAAATGAATTTCATTTTGATTAAATTTATTTGAGTTACTATTTTTGTAGCCACAAGAGTGATGTCCGTGTTTTTCTGTATATTACGCACCAGATGTTTTTGAACAGGAACAGTTACCTTGAACAGAGTTTAATGAACTCTTAAGGTTCAGTACTAAGAAACTATTGAGAATCTATCATCAAGCTGGTCACTAGAGACCATAATTATGTGACTCCCTGAAATCTATTTTTAAATTGAACTAAGTTTAATGAGCTGTAAATTTCTTACTATGGAACTCCTAGGGTTCATTTCTGAGGAACTCCTGAAAACCCCTGAAGAAACTCCTTTCACATCGAGCCACTGGAGAAGTCAGGTGACTCCCCGGAATAGGTTGGAACATAGTTCAGGAACAGTAAGTTTGAACTGAGTGTAATTAACTCGTAACTCCGAAGGTTCATTACTGATAAACTCATTAGATTCATTCCTAATGAACTCCTGAAAAAACTTCTGAAAATGTACAGTCTAGCCTAGTCACTGGAGAAAACAGATGACCCCCTCGCATTTTAAAACAATTATTCGGAATAGAATCGTAACATGTGTATCTAGGTGCCTGTGTATCCCCTAGATCCCTGAAGAACTAGCGCATAATTTTGTACGAATCCGGATTTTTAAAGGATCGTCAGCATTATGAGAACTTTCCCACACGTGTCAAAAGCCCGCCGGTGAAAACGTCAATAGTCCTTCATTTCCGGTGTGATTTATACTCTCACACGAGCACAAAAGCCATTGTGCAGTTATGGTTGTTATAATTATAAGCCCGCGATTTGAATGGGGGAGCCCCGCGGGAGATCTTGGGAAGGAAATATATATTTACCTACATATAGCGGTGGGCTGTTGCGCAGATCCCCGGTTGCACAATCGCCACTTGCACATTGCATTGAGTGTTTCTTGCACCTGAAAGCTCCATTTGCATTCTACTCCCTCGCTGGACAATCCTTTCTTGAGCACAACGTACCATCTGCCCTGGAGGGAGGGTCAAGTTTTGTCATCATCCATTTTTTTTTTTTTACACAAAGGTGCATCCCTTTTTTACACTTCGCGATACAGAACTCTGAAGAGTTTGTTGTGGGTCCGCATTATGGTTAAGAGAAACGATCATCTTCAAAGAGAAATTAGTTTTAGATGTTTTTGAGAGTAGGTAGGTGTGCCTGTGTTTGAGCACCCTAGGTATGCTTGTGTGTTTATTCTTTTATACAGCTTTTTTTTCGCTTACACTGTCGTTTAGAAGGAAGAATGTTTTCCAGATGAAGTTCACGAAGTTGAAAATCATCTCGCTGTGAGTTCACTCCAGGTCACTCTTACAACACACCTTCAATAAATTGAATGCAATACAAAATTGAGAAAAAATATATTATTTCATCGATTAGTGATATCTACCTGAAGGAATTTCGGACCGTTTTATCGCTCCCTACCTAGGTTTTTTGGAGGTTTAACCCCTCAACTATCTTGTATAGGGCGTTTCACACAGATAGTTCATTTCGAGAATTCCGAGAAGCCAACAAACACGTCACCCTGATTTTGAAGCAGTCGGTTCGGAGGGAAAACTCTTCAGCTCCATGTTTCAACCTGCTGAGGCGTTTTTCCATCAAAATTAGGCAAAGAGCAGGGCTTTTTAAAATGAAGAGCTGAGCTGTTTTTCTTTTCTTTTTTTAACACGTGAGTGAGGCGTTTTTCCTCCAAATAGGCCATCGCCGTTTTAAAACTAAAATCTTGAATTTTATTATTTTACTGGGAAAATAGGTGGGTACTAATTTAGATGGATAAATGTCTGAATTATTCTGCTTCTTCACTCCCTACCACTACCGACGGTACGATAGATAATTATGTATTTTTGAAAGAAGAAAAATATTGTTATCCTCCAAAATCAAAATATTCTGCTTGCTTATTGCATGCATAGCTTTCTTTAAAATTTTGGTCCCGTATCTGTCTTGGGTGATTCCTTATATTATACTATTGTGGTCCGATTTTGATGAATTTTTCAGGTGCTGGTAGCCTATGGTCCCCTATTAATTTAATCGCCGCGGTCTGTGTTGAAGTAGCAGGCGGAAACGTGAATTTCCTGAAACTAAGGTTTCTCAGTTCCTAATGGACAGACTTTGCTCGAATTCGACGGGTAGAAGAGAGGCAAGACGATTGCCTATTAATATCCGAACAATTGGATCAGTAATCGCTACTGCGCATGCGCGAACTTGAACTTTGTAGTCAAAAGGCATAACTGGGAACTGTTCTCGTAGCAATTTCGGGGACATTTTCACTAACTGATTCTATACGTCCGTGTGTCAAAAGTGAGTAAGCTACACTGCCCACCCTACTTGGCAGATGTTTTTGTCGGGAAAAAATCAAGTAGGGGGTTAATTCACGAAAGTATAATAATTATGTTTATTTTCTCTAACCTTGAAAATCAAGGTCGTAACCAACGACACATATTAAAATACAGGTCAAATGGATATACAATATCCAGTAAGGCACCTTGAATGAAGGTATCAGATCTTTCAGAAGCAGACTATAAAATATATAAACTCCATTATTTCCAACGAGGAGGTAGGTAACTAACACTTGAAAATCATATTAAGCTGCCCGGAGATGGTACTGCAGTTGTCTAGGTCATAAAATTGTGAATATAGTACCAATCTATCGACACAAATTCTACTGAAAGTAAGCGAGTCGATGGGCAAAATGGCCGATAGGATGTAGGTAGGAAACCTAGGTACTCAATCATTGACGACCCATGTACCTAACTAAGGTTGGAACCCCAAGGAAAGGGAAGGATGAACAAGCTCAGGTAGGTCCTATGTCTTACCCACCAAGATATGACTAAGTTCTACTGAATATTTGAATTGAAGGCACATTATACAAAGGTGATTCCATGACCCTATCCAGGCTCAGGAAAGATTAGATACCTACCGACGTACAAGTCAGTTTATCATTATAAACAATAGTCGATTTCAAGAAATGAATCGACAATAAAATTTGATTGTGCATATTTGAATATAGAATATTAAACAGACAACACAGTATAAACATTTTTTTCAAAAATATATAAACATATAACTCTATATAACACTCTTGTTGAGATATAATCATATCATACCTATTGGGGAATGCACGTATGAACAGCCTAAAAAGAAGTAGATAGGTAGGTAATCTAAGCGCTTTTTAGATATGCAGATATTTAAATAATACCTAATTGTTTTTTGAAGTAGTTTTGTATAGGGTTAAGATGATTAGTGAGTAGATGAGTATGAAGGGAGGTGTCAAACCGAGTTTGATCGAGGTGGCTTCTCAATGTAATTGTAGTTTACGAATCGGCCGAGTTGTGTGAGTTGCGCCCCCTCGTTTGTAAAGTGGCAGGCGAGGAGGAGGAGGTTCCTGGGTTTGACCATCCACGCGAACCTCATGAAGACAGCGGAGTACACACAGAGAGCTGAAAACAATACAATACTTTGTTATATTATTTCATTTTTTGGTTTATTACGAGTATTTTCAATAATGAACCTTTGGA